>CM057789.1:24143118-24579434 GCA_030145905.1 Populus davidiana | reverse complement strand
GACGTTTTGTTTAGACAAGAAGATAAGGATTTTTACCAAGTCAGTTTTCCTAATGGACATACCTTGAACATATCAAGGTTGGTTAATATGGAGGAATGAAGATTGTATGGAATGAAGATTCATGATTGTCATGTGTTTATTCAAATACTCATTCCATTAGCTTATTGTGATTTGTTATCAAAAGGGATATGCAATGCACTCACGAAGATTAGTCATTTCTTTAGAGATATATGCTTTAGCAAGTTGAATGTTGATCACATTGAGAGGTTTGAGACAAATATCGCCAAGACACTATGCAAACTTGAGATGATATTCCCTCTATTATTTTTTGACTCAATGGAGCATCTCCCAATACATTTACCGTTCGAGGCAAAAAGTTGGAGGACTGATCCAATATAGATGGATGTATCCATTCGAATGGTTAGATATTGCAGTTGCAATATAATTATTTTCTTTGTTTTTCTTAATTGAAAATATTTGATTAATTCAATGCATGTACTTGTTCATTCTTAAGAAAAAGGTTAAGAACAAGGCGCATGTTGAGTCTTCGATATATGAGGCTTATATTATTGAGGAGATCTCAATATTTATCTCGTACTATTTCAAACCTCATTTGACAATGAGAATCAATCGCGTTCCATGGCATGATGATGTTGGTGAAGTGCCTTCCAATGAGAACTTGTCAATATTCTCCAATTTTGAATGACTCACACCTGAAAATGCCGTAAGGAGAAGATATTTGTTAGAAATAGAGTTTACACAAGCACACAATTATGTTTTATTTAATTGTGATGAGTTGATACCTCTTATTTAGTAAGTATATGTACTACTAATTAAACTTTGTTAAGAATGTACTATTTATATATTGTAATATCATAAACTCATATAATTTGAAACAACCTTGCAAGCAACATCGACGATATTTACTATCCAATAACTCACAGTTGACCGAATCCCAAATATTTCAATTACAAGATGAACAATTTGCCACGTGGTTCAGAACACATGTAAGTACTATCAAAAACTCATTATCTCTTGCAAAGTTACTGTATGTCGTTACAAAATTCTCATTTACTGTTCATTGATGTACATTATATACAAGGTTTATCAAATGGGAAAGAGTGCTGCTATGTCATTATCTTTACTAAGCCTGGGTCGTGAAATAAAAGTTAAGTGTTGCAACGGGTATTTTATCTATGGATATGTGTTCTAAACTGAAGAATACAAGCATGGAAGAAAGACATACAACAACGGTGTTTGTGTTAAGAAATCAACTTGTAGTGAGTTAGAAGTTGACTACTATGGTAGATTAGAAGAGGTCGTCGAACTGCAATAATATAGCAAGCAGAATATAGTGTTTTTATTCAAATGCTATTGGTATGAAACCACTAACAGAGGAATCAGAGTTGATCCTCACTATGGTCTGCTCGAAATCAACTCAAAAGCTAGACTTCACAACGTAAATGATGTCTTTGTTTTCGCAAAGTAATGTCAACAAGTTTATTACAAATACACCTCTTTCTTTATAAAAGATCGATCAAAATTTGATTGGTTATCTATTTTAAAAACGAAACCCAAGGGTCATGTTGAGGTTGTTTATGATGAGAATAAAAACACAAGTGTGCAAGATGAAGTCTTTCAAGTTAGTGAGTTGGTTGAACCATATCAAGTTGCTCTTTCGATCAAGTGTTAATAGTTGTTATTGTTTTGTGAGATGGGTAGTTTGTAATTTAAGTGTTTGCGGGAAGGTAAATAGGCAATACAAACATAATCTTTCATGCACAGTGCGCGATCACTGATGTCGATACAGACAGATATAGTCCGTCGGCATTTCACAGAGAGTTGCAAAAATATTTAGTGGAAATTCCACTATCATCGATGTTTATACTGACGGATACAGTTCATCAGCATTTCATAGAGAGTTGTATTTACTGGAAATGCAACTATCATCGACGTATATACTTACAAATATTGTCCGTCAACATTTCAAAGAGAGTTGCAAAACTGTAACTATCACCGACATTTATACCGATAGAGGCCATCGGTATTTATCAGCTCAGTTCACAATTACCGATAGAATCACCAATGGACTGTGTGAATTCTAAAGGGTGGTTATTAATGCATCTCTGACCGTGTGCACTTGCCGATGGACTGCGAAAATTATAGAGGGTCCTTTAAAAATTTTAGTGTGAAATTCAAAATTTATCGATAGATTCTTAAAAATTCACCAACGGAATAATTAAAAATAATATTATTTAAATTGTCCGTCGAGAATTTCGTTGGTAAAATTGTGCTATAAAGTTCAGCGACCGCCATTTCAGTTCATTTTTTCATCTGCTTCATTTTAAAGCTTTCATTTTCGTTTTTCTCTCTCTCATTTGCTTCAAAACTGTTGTTTGTTGCTTGCAATCTCTAGTTCTATATTCAGCTAATTAAAAGGTATGTATTTCCATTTAATATGCTTAATGATTTTATTTATTTTATTTTTTCTTTGTTTTAGTTTTTGTTATTTTTTGTTCTGTTTTTTGTTCTAGTGTATTTTTATAATGTAAATAATGTCTTGAAATAAACACATTATTAAGGGAAGCATTTTTCATTCCTAAAGTTTATGGTTTTTTTTTTTTAATTTGTTCAATATATGTTATTGTTTGTATTGCCATATTAATTGAATACTTTGTTGAATTTATCCTTAATCCCAAGGGAAAACAATGACCGTGAAGGTGAAGTGAGTCTTGAAAGAGGAAGTGTAAGGATTAGATTTGAATCTACAGGGAAAAAAGGAGGTTTTTTTTTTCTTTTTAATGATGGAAAACCCTTGTAAGCTCCTTGATGGTAACACAAATATACCTTAAGGTGTGAAACAATACACATAGCCCTGTTAATTTATTGAAAAGTTAATTTTTTTAATGTTTGGTAGTGTCATAAGAAATAAGTTAGAAAATATTTTTTAGTATTTGACTATAAAATATAATTCTAGGGTAAATTAAAACGTACAACACACAATTATTTGTTTTGAAGTGAAAGATTGAGTTATTTAATGTTTTATTTTTATATTTATTTTAATATTCTAAAATGTAATTTCTTATAGGTTATATCTTAGAAAAGTAAGAGACATGTAATATACTTTATTTTTTAAATTTCAATAATTAATTATCACTAAATAAAACATTTTAGCTATTTTTTATATTTTATTCACTGAAATTGATGATATAACATTATTTAGAGCTGATAATGTGTCAATTGTCTATAATTCTAAATAACAATTGACTAATAATATGTTTGGTTGAGTTTAATTAGTTTAAACAGATTTATAAGAAAATCATCAACAAGCATAAATAATTAAATGAAGAAATAAATCAACAAGTTCAAGATACAAAGCAAGTGAAGACTTAATTCTTAATTATTCAATTTAGTGTCTATTATGTAAATCTTTATGTCTTATTTAATAACACAAATTAAAATAAATTTACATACTTTACATTGTATTCATTATAGGATTGATTTTCATTTAGTTAGTTTAAAATTCATTAGGTTTAAGACTGTTAAAATTAGAAATTAAGTTGAACCGATTAACTGTTTATTTGCAATAATTGTTGTTATTAGTAAAACATCTAATCCATTTCCTTAGTTGTTATTGTTGTCTTAATTTTAAAATAACAATTGATATCAAAGTATAATTCTCATTTATATAAGTTTGTTTGGACTTTGAGTAGAATGACAACCATCAAATGCATCACAATCTGATGGTACTTCGGCTGAGTTGGAATCTGAAAAGGTACAAGCAGGTACAGCTAATGACAATTGAAATGGAAAATTTGCGAGGTTCTGAGATTGTTTAATTTGCTTCGCTTCGCTTCAATTTTATTGGTAATAAAACTTCTTAAATTTGTTCCTGAAGATTAGAAAGCAATTATATAATTTCTTTGGCATGCTTTCTCTTATATTCAATTGGCGTGGTATATTCTATCGTCTAGTAATACTGCAGGTCTGATGCCTCCCTTTATTTTTTGATGGAATAGATTTTGTGTATGCTATTAGGGATCTATGATTTTGCTAAATAGTCTCAAGTGAATACAAAGATTGTGCAGAATGACATTGGCGGATCTTAGGTCTATAACAAGATTTGAATGATATACACTTCTTATAGCATCATCATTGGCCCGTGTCTCCGAGATTCTCATTCTACTCCAGCCAAAGTTCTCTGAAGAACAAAATGAAAAACAGTCATTGGGAAATAGTGAATCTGATCCTAGTTATTCATTTGATAGAGACTGCTCGGACTAGCAAAGTGATAATCATGAACAAATTGGAAATTGAATATTAATTGTGGCCTTGTCATATTCTCCTGGTGGTTTGATTATTAATTTTGTTTCTACATTCAGTCCTTTTGGTTTGGGGACCTTAGTTGCTTCATGTCATGGTGATCTTTAGTGATAGTTGTTTTTATCATTTTCCATCGTTTGAAGAAGGTTGATGCCATTATAATGTTTGTGGTTTTGTGGATTCATATGGTAAGTAGTTGAAACATATGAATTACATATATATCATTATTATCATGGGATTCATATGGTATAGTTCATCAGCTAACCTTCATTCTTATTCTTAGATGGCATGACTACTATCCCTAAGCCCACTCTGATTATATGGGATCATGCATTTCCATTTTGAATTGCTTATGTTTTACCATTATTATCATGAATAACTGCAGAAACACTAGCATCGAGTGCGAGACCTAACTTTCAAGTTATATCCATTCTCTCATGCATAGAGAGGATCTTGGGGATGCCACTAATCCCACCATAAAATAAAAATCCCTCTTGTTGTCATTAGTGTGCACAGTGATATATATACCAAAGCATGCTTCCTAACAGCCATGTGGAATTTGAAAGCCCAATTACGGGGAGACAAGATAGAACCATGGTTATTAGTCCAACATGAGCTTGATGAGTTGATCCGGTGACTGAAATATTTTGGATCTGTTAAAAGATTGGCTGGTACAACAACCCAGTAAAATCCAATCGATTCGGTGGGTCGAACCATGATCCGAGCGAACCTGGACGAGACCGGTTTTTTTTTCAAATATGGTTTTTCTGTTATACCTCTCTTTTTTTATATTTTTTTAGTTGGATATTAACACTTTTTAAAATTCACTATATAAATATTAGAAAAATATTTTATTTTTTTTGTGAGATTTGAAACCTTTTAGTATATATACTCTATATTCCCAAGAAAAAAATTATTTTTTCAATGTGGGATTTAAAGCTCTTTTATGTATATACTTTATGTTCACGAGAAAAAAGTTATGTTTCTTCAATATGAGATTTGAAACCCTTTAGTATATGTACTCTATGTTCTCAAGAAAAAAATTATTTTTTCAATGAGGAATTTAAAGCCTTTTCATATATATACTCTATGTTCAGAAGAAAAAAGTTATGTTTTTTCAATATGGATAAAACAATTTTTGATTTAAATATTTTAATTTAAAAAGATAACATAATATGTTTTTAATGTGAGATTTGAAACCCTTTAATATAATTTAAAAAGTTATTTTTTTTAATATAGGATTTAAAGCCTTTTGTATATATACTATATGTTCACAAGAAAAAAATTATATTTTTTCAATGTGGATAAAAAAAACCTTTTGATTTAAATACATCAACTTAAAATGATAACATAATATCTTTTTAATATAGGATTTGAACCCTTTTAATATATATACTATATGTTCCCAAGAAAAAATATATTTTTTTAATGTGGGATTTGAAGCTCTTTTATATATATATACATTATATGTTCACATGAAAAAAGTTATGTTTTTTCAATGTGGGATTTGAAATCCTTTAGTATATATACTCTATGCTTCCAAGAAAAAAGTTATTTTTTCAATGTGGAATTTAAAGCTATTTCGTATATATACTTTATGTTCACAAGAAAAAAAGTTATGTTTTTTTCAATATGAGATAAAAAACTTTTTGCTTTAAATACTTCAACTTAAAAGGATAACATAATATCTTTTTAATATGGGATAAAAATATTTTTAAAATATTCTTTTAAACTTCATTATTTACAACTTGTATAGCCTATATTCATATGTATTTTTTTCTTAATTTTTTCATATAAAATATTAAAACTTTAAATATTTATTTATTTTTCCAAGTTGATCTGGGTTGACCCATGAAACCCGAGACTCAACCCCTTGACCAGGTCAACCCCAGAGTTGGGTTTGATAACTATGGATAGAACTACAAATTTTAGAGCATTCATAGGTTTTTTTTATTAATATATCCAAATCCTCTTCTATTTTATTATATTGCTAGACAAATAGTTTTTTAGTTTTCAGTATTTTCTTGCTTTTAATATTAGTATTTTATCTATTTTATCCAATTTCCTTGGTAATATTTGCTATAACTCACAAATGCATTAAAGAATCTTAGAATATAGTGAATAAAAGACAAACATAGTTATTAAATTTGGACCGACATGTTGGTTGACTCGAGACCCGATCGATCTGATGGCTGGATCGATCCAGCTAAGGTGAAAGACTGGCAAGAGCAGAAAAACGGTCAAGCCTTATCAACAAGCAGGGTTGACCCATGACCCGGGTGGCCCGGCAGAGATTTTTTTTTTCAAATGTGTTTTTTCTCCTAACCAGAAATATTTTTTATATATATTTTTTTAGTTGGTTATTAACCTTTACAAAGTTCACTATATAAATACTAGAATAATGTTTTATTTTTTTAATGTGGGATTTGAAGCCCTTTAATATATATACTTTATGCTTATAAGAAAAAAAATATTTTTTTAATGTGGGATTTGAAGCTTTAGCATTATACTCTATATTTACAAGAAAAACACTACTAAAAAAATGTAGTAATTAGCAACTAACTACTCCGTTGCAATAACACTAAAATTCATTGTTAAAACAATTTAGCAACGGAATCAGCAACGGCAAATATCGGATGCAGATTTGTTAGCAACGGATTTGTCTGTTGCTGATTTCATAGCACAATCAGCAACAGATAATTCGATGCTCACAAACCAGCAACGGATTTTTCGTTGCTGATTGATGAATTATTTACAATCAGCAACGGAGAATCCATTGCTGACTATATTATTTTTATTAAATTAATTTTTTTTATTTATCAAAATGACTTTTAATTTATTTAATTTATTATTTATGGATATTTTAAAAGTTGTAGAATATATATAACTAACATAAATTAATATTAAAAATAATTGTATCACTAATAAAAAAAATGGAATAAAAATAATATTCATATTATAAAAATTTAGTTAAACTAACATTAATACAAATAAGTCGAAACACAATAAAAACAAAAGATACAATGATATAATGGTGCTGGTTGCAGAGGCGAACCATGATATTGTGGATCGACACAAGATGAATCAAGATATAGTGGTCGAGGTGTAGGTCGATAAATTGGTTGAGATGTGGGACCCATAGGTGTCATTATCTAGGGAGCCATAGGTGGGGACATTGATGGGGTCAAAGGTGGTGGCATACGTTGGCCTATATTTGACGTCCCACCATGGAATCCATCTGTCGTTTCATTTCAAGAATAAAATCATCTTTTTTCTTTATCTCCTCTTCTTTATTCTTTATTCTTTATTTCCTTTTGCAATGCTCGATACGATGAACTAGGATATGATGACTCCACCAAGTAGGAATGTGATGAAGAGCTTGTACTAACTATAAATTTTAGCATACGAGGTGAACCATATACCCTACCCTTTGTAACTACTCCTGAAGCCACACACCAAGCCACTCCATCAAATGAAGGATGATTTTCCCGATTAGTTCCATACTTTGAAATCATCTCCATTTTTATAATTTTCCTACAAATAAAATACATGCAATAATAGATTCATTTGAATGTTAAATAATACTTAAGTTATATAAATAAATAATCAAATAAAAATCCATACAACCACTTTTTTAGACTTGTTGTCGACGAAGCTACCAGACTGCTTAGTACTTTGATGCAAAGTTGAAAAGACATCATCCCATAGAGGTTCTTTTCCACCAGCTTCTTCTTGCTTTCAAGATTAATAAATATTATAAAAGATAAAAATAAAAATTTTAATTCATTATCTTAAGCATAAAAAAAATAATCCTTACCATGTTAGCTCGATATGATGCAAATGACACTGTTCCTCCAGAATGAGTACCTATTTTGCCATCTGTTTTGGTTAATCGATTCCTCCTAGCAGATTCAGACCTCCTTTGAAATTCAAGGGTGGACCAAACATCTTTGATCATTTGATTCCAGTCGTCATTGTTTATCCAAGCAGAACCTTTATCAAGGCAATCTATAATATTTGTAGTGTTTTCTTTTGACATGGCTTTCTTGCGAGCTCGTGTCAATTGTTGATTCAAAGCTATCCTAGCCTTATCTTCCCAAATATTATGAACAATCGACTCATCTTCCTCAGGAAAGGAATATTTTTTCTACCAAATAATATATATACCAAGTAAAAAGAGTGCACAAAATTTCAAAGTATAGAAATAATTAATCATATTGTGTTATCTTATTCAAAATTTGCAAGATGATGTAATAACTAAAGAAATTAAATGATATTAAAGAGTAAACAAGAAATAAGAACAAATTATAGCATAAATCAGTCCCTGTTATTCTGTTGATAATTTATGGTTACAAATAATAAGGCAATTACCAGCACACTTCTATAGCTATTTAGTTGATAACTTTCATAATGCTACATTAAAGTGATCAAAATTGAAAAGAATATGGCAATTAGTTTTGGTTCTTACCTTAAACTCTTTAAAGAGTTCATCCCTACACATTGAATCTACTTTTTCCCAAGAGTGTCATGCTCCCTTAAAATTGGACCTCAAAATATCTTCGATTGCACGTCCACATGATGTGTTATTGAACCTGAAAATATATAATAATAAATTTTTATTAAACAAATAATTACACAATAATAAGTAATTTTTTTCATACCTGAAAATATAACCTTAATAAGTTAGATTTTAAAAGTTTCAACTTACTCTGTTGTTCCATACAAACAAAGCTCTTTTTTTCTTGTAATGGGATCTATCGGTGTGTCAAAACCCTTTCTTTTAACACTTTGATCATAATTGTATGGAGAAGATGTTGAACCGTGGTTTGATGGAACACCATCTTGATCCTCATCACATACACCTCTTTCATTACTGCCTGCTCTGTCATCACATACACCTCTCTCATTACTACCGTCTCCCTCATCTTCATCTCTAATGTTCACATCATCATCATCACCATCAACTCTCTCATAACTCCTATATGGATTATGTCCTTCATAAACAAGTTGGTTATCTTGAGAGAAACTTCTTTGAGTTTGAAGCAAATCTTGGAAACGAAAGCCCTCACAATATTGATATGCTTCAACCCTCCCATGATCAAGTTGAGGAGGATGTGTACGTATATAATACTCATTTGCGTTCTGATACACAAGTTGATGAAATGTGGATCCTTTAATGAAAGAAACTCAATATCAGATTTAATGAAACAAAATCATTCAATTAGTTTTCTTATACAAACTATCATTGAATAAGGAAAGAAAAAAGACAGTCCTATGCACAGAAAAGTTAATTGAATATAACCAGCATCATGTTCACATAAACCTCCAAAACTAGGATCTACAAGGAAAATAAATTTAAATATACATTATCTTGTCCCAATGAAAGCAGAGTTCCAATTAATTGAAAAGATTAGGATAGGCATGCTCAATAGACAAATTAAGCATGATATAATTAAGCAACCATCTAAAAATGGAGCAAAATAGACTTACCTAAGCCCCAAGAATCAATGGCCTAAGGTGGAGGTTTTCTTATTGCAACTCAATCAGACTTAGCCAACTCTATTGGATTATATTGTGATCCAATAAGCCATTCATATTGCTGAAAAAAAAAAAAAAAAACACAAACAGTATGTTAAACCCTTCCAGCTATATCCATTGCTAGTCTTTAAAACAAATCCAAGTTAAACAATGACAAACAGAAAGCATATCCAAGTTACTATTAATTTGTAATATTTTTTTGGCACTTGTCTTCTCATAACAATTTCTTTTCTTCTAAGATCTAACCTGAAAAATTTCAATCTTGAACATGATTCCCTTTGAAATTTTAAAATAACTAACATTTAATTTATAACAAGGAACTAACTTATGGTTTTCAAAAACATAATGACTAACTTATAAAATCATAAAAAATGCATAGACTAAATTATAATTTACTCTAATTAACAATGGTAGCAGATGCAGAAAATGGTAGTAGTTTGTATAAAAATAGTAAATGACATGTAGAAAAATTGCATGAACAAAGGAAGCTAGATGCACGCCAAATATTCCATGTAAATGACATGTAGTATAAGAGCACAAGACCTCAAAGAGACAAAGCATTAAGGAGACCATATTAAATAATATAAAGAACGCAACACATCACTTTCGTGCCAATAAGAACCCAAAGGCTGATTAATTATTGAGGAAGATAACTTGATGTCACGCTTAAAAACCTATGCCATCATATTGAAAAAAGTCATGTCAGGACCCAGAATTTTTTTTTTTTTTTTAAAAAAAAAACAAATAATAAAGCAAGCATTAGGTACTGTAACAATAAGAGTAAATATTACAGATTTTTATTCGAAATTCAATAGCTAAAGCATACATGTAGATGAATTATATAGCCAGTTCCAAACTCCCTATTATATCTAGAATGCCTTTGAGTTGAAAAAAATACAATAAAAAAATAGTTAAATTAAGGAAATTTTTAAAAACAGAGAAAGAATATTAAAAAAAATAAATGATATTAAATAGTGAAATTACTATATTTCATGTACTAAAAAATCATGTCCCATTTCTTACATTATTTCTCTAATTTTTTTTAAATTATCAATGTGACTATCATATTAAAAAATAATTAAGAGAATTTTAGATTGAAAAAAAATAGTTAGGGTTTGGGATCCTGCATCCTTACGAGTGGGTTGCTGGTCTAGCCAGGCAAGGTGAGAATAATGGATATTAATTAGGGGCAAGGAAGGATTAAAAAGAAAAATTAGATACCATCTAACATTTTTAGCTGAACTGAATTAAAAGCCTGCTACCTAAAGTATTTGGTGATCAATAACGTTTCTAAATCATGCATTTTGACCTCAAGACAGGACAATCAAGTGAAAACAGATAACATATATAGCTAATATGGGAAATTAAATGATCACCATGCAAGGAGGAGGCAACCATGAATTCTAACCTCTTTCACTACCCAATTCTGCTTCTTATATATATAACAAGTAAAACAGCAAGGAAAAAAAGAAGAATGAATGAAGTTACAAAAATAAAACAGTAATCTTATTAACAAAACACAACATCAACAAGCAAGTTTCCTTATATATATATATATATATATATATGAATACTTTCATCAATCACTCTCTTCCAGTCACATGAATTGCCAACATTGGTCCAATTTCCTAAAATCATTTAATTTATGAACCGTAACCCTAAAAATTAAATTAGGGGTTTTGATAAATTTTTAATTAAACATGCATAATTAGGTTATAAATCATGGTAAAAACATTTCATAAACCTTATATAATCGAATTAATAGCCTAAAACCAGTATTCAAAGTATCGATAAAAAAAAAATGATTACTTGTGTTCTTGAGTTATAGGTGAGCAAGATGAATCTACACAACATAATAACACCTGAGATTGAGAAAGTTAGGTTAAAACTTTTTCGTGTAAGTTAAATTGCAACAGAGAATAACATAAATTCGAAATTAATTACCCGTTTACAAAGAGAAGGGGTAAATCAGGATGTTCGATAGTGATAATGATGGGTCTGGTGCAAAGTTCCATGGGTCTGTGTTTTTGGTGGTTTACAGAGAAAGATTGAAACTGTTAAGATGAAGGAGAAGAAGATAAAGAAAAAAAATTAGCGATGTTGAAGACGAACGAGAAGAAGATGAAAAGTTTGGGACAAACAAAAATCAAATCGATGAAGAGAAGATGATTTTTCTACAGTTATCAATGTTATTAGGGGCGAAGGAGACTAAAAGTTAATTAATTTTTAGCTGCTGGTTTCGTTGTTCTCTGTTTACGTTTCTAAGGGTGTGGGGGGAGAGTACTGCAGGTGTAGAATTAGCAACGACAACGAAATTAAACAATTGAGATTTTATCATATCAAAAGTAATCAACGGTCTATATAATTTTGGTTTTATATTAAGATTTAAATAATTATTTTTACAATTAGCAATGGATAACACGTTGCAAACTTTACGTTGCCTTTTTCATTGCTAAATCCCGTTGCTAATATTTAAAAAATAATATATGTGTATTCGTTGCAAATCCGTTACTGAATTTAGCAATGGAATTATCCGTTGCTAAATTCAGATGTAATAGCCCCTGCTTTTTAATAGTGAAAAGTTATGTTTTTTAATGTAGGATAAAAAACTTGTTTGGTTTAAATACTCAAACTTCAAAGGATAATACAATATCTTTTCAATATGAGATAAAACACCTTTTAAAATAATATTTTAAATATCATTATTTATAAAATATATAGCCTATATTCACATGGATTATTTTTTAATTTGTTCATATAAAATATTAAAACTTTAAATATATTTTTTAAAATTTTTCTATGTTGATTCTAGTTGCCCAGGTTACACCGTGTAACCCGGACCCGGCCTCTTAGCCAGGTAAACCCAGGTGGGGTTGTTTGATATATATCTGTAGAGAAGTAAATAAAATATTATGCAATGCAATGCAAGACTCCGAAAGAGAAATAAAGCAGGGTCAAAATGAATCTTAGAATATAGTGAATAAATTATTATGCCGAATAAAGTTCACAATAAATTGAAAGGTGAATGATCAAGTTCATGTTGGACAATAAATTGAAGGGCGTGGAGGCACAGAAACATCGACAACACCCTCAAGCATTTGAGTAACCTTCTTCATGGATGGCCTGAGTGAAGCATCCTCTTGAATGCACCAAATTGCCACCATTACTAACCTCTCTAGCTTCTTCATGTCATTTCTTGCATCCTCGTCATTTTCAACCAACTTGTCCATTTTCTTCTTGCAGTAGCAAGCGTAAACCCAATCCATAAGTGCCTCCTCTTGATCTCCCATTCCAAATGCAACACTTGACTTGCAACAAATCATCTCTAGTAACAGAACACCAAAACTGTAGACATCAACCTTAACTGTGATTGATGCTCTACTAAACCATTCAGGCGCAAAGTACCCGACCGTGCCTCTTATGTTCGTGCGAGCCACTCGAGTTTGCTCTGCCACCAAGAGCTTTGCTAGTCCAAAATCAGAAATCCGAGGTGTATAGAACTCGTCTAGGAGTATATTCTGAGGCTTGATATCACAATGGATGATCTGAGTGCTACACTCTTCATGTAAGTACATTAGGCCTCTTGCAATGCCAAAGGCAATCTGTACTCTTTGGTTCCAATCAGGCCTGGTGATTCCAAATAGTAAGCTTGCCAAGGAACCGTTGGTCATGTACTCGTATACTAGGAGCCGGTGCTCCCCCTCATCGCAGTAACCAAGCAGACGGACTAAATTCTTGTGGTGAGTCTGACCAATCACACTCACTTCTGTCTTAAATTCCTTCTCGCCTTCTTGTTCAAACTTCTCTAACTTCTTGATTGCAACAAACCTCTTGGGATAGGATGCTAATACACCTTTGTACACCGTTCCAAAAGCACCTTTGCCCAATATCTGTTTGAAGCCACCAGTTGCTTGTTCAAGCTCTTTGTATGCATAACTTCTAATATTCGTCGAAGCAACATTTGAAACCGATGAAATGGTCAATAACTTGTTGTGATACGAGAAGTATATGGCAATGCAAATAGCTAATGTCATAACGATATTAATGAACACAGAGCTTCCCAGAAGTATTGACACAATGAGGACCGTTGTCGACTGGTCCTTGTTATTTTGGCGTTGTGAGACGAGATAGAGCTGTGTAACATTAACTTTAGGAACCTTCACAAGAGCTGTTCTATTCACATTAGGCATGCGTCTTCCATTTGACAGAGGATACTTCTTCTTCCAACAACTATTACCATTATGAATGGCAACCGTACAAAAACAGTCATTAAGGCATAGTCGTTGACACGTCTGCAAGTCCACCCCACTTCCAATCTGAAGATCATAATCATCTAGTGGCCAATCTGTGTTGGTGTACTCAGCAAATTCTACTAGCTCAACGTTTGATTCCCATCCATTGGGCCGGCAGCTTGGCAGTTCAAAATTCGGTCTGCAACCTTGATTTTTAGCAGATTCATTCAAGTAAGAATAATTTTCTGGGCACAAGCAATCAGGTTCTCCATTTATTTCAACACAGATGCTATTGTAGCCACAAGCTCCGCTTCCTACCTCCGTCAGGATTGCAGAGCAAATATCTTCAGGAAATCTTTTCACCACACTCCACTCCAAGCCACATGTTTTGCTCTTTGGGAAATAATATTGCCTAAACACTCCATCATAATCAATCCTTGCCATGTGGTAGATATCTTGACTCGACCCAGCATCAATTTCGGTAAGGTTGTAGACCCATCGGGTGCCATCTGTGACATAAATATATCCATTCTCATTAAATACCAACTGAGTATTGCCAGTCATTGTCATGGTGGCCCAATAAGCATTACGAACAGCTTCAGTTGGCATAGTTACAGTATAAAGGACCAGGTTTCCATCCGTCTGCAATATTAGCTGGAAGCGCCCATTAGCATAACTTTCTCTAGAATATCGAGCAGTGAGATTGCTTCCCATGTTAAGCGTTTGGCCAGGCAAGATTGTATCAGTTGGTTCTTTGAAGGTCTCCCAAATGGGATTTTTGTCTCCATCCAGGAGCATAAAGTTGCCACTATCATTCATAGAAGCGCAAACAGATTTTACGCCACCTGTTGAAGGCTCCCATAAACTATTTTCTTGAGGATCATAGAGTACAAGCTTTCCTTCATCAGTCAGGTTTAAAGTAGACCCTTTTGGTGCTGGTTTTGTATGAGCAAACCACACAATGGTTGTTTCAGGTATGTTATTGAACCAGATGGCAAGCAAGAAGTGGTTCTCATTATCGTTGGGCAGTTTCTGAAATCCAATGGCAAATTCTTCATTAGGAGAAAGCCATGAAGGGTTTGCATCAAGTGAAGATAATGATGAGCCTTTAGGTTGAGAACAGTCAAAGGAAAAAACTTTTGGAGTGAGAAGCAGAAGAGAAGCAAAGAGAGCTTGAAGAATACGGAGATTTGAGGAAGCCATGCATTTTTGGTTTCTGGAGATAGAATATACAACCATCTTCTTATTTTATTCTTGAAAGATTTATTTGGTGTTGTGTAGCTGCTTTGCAGTTTCTAAAATGAAGAGGTGAAATTTTCAGAATTTTGAATTGATCAAATGCTTGAATAGAAAAGTCTAGCAAGACATTTCGAAATTTTCAATAGAAAATGTAACATACAAGTTTTTATTTCAGTCAAAATGAAATGTATCATCACCTAAAATAGAAGGTTCTTCCTTGATATGGTCATTAGTAATATCTCGTCATTGCTTACATCATGGCCATTTTGCCTATAACATCCTTCTCTAGACTTTTCTTTGTCCCCTCAAATAATTGTAGAGTAAAGACTACCGATATTATCAACTATTGTCAGCAAGAAAAACACGTAAACCCAGCTAAGCACTTGATCTATCCTTGGTGTTTAATTTTTTAAGAAAACTTGGTGTTTTGTTTTCCTTAAGAAAATAGGGTGGAGAAGTCATATGGAGATTTCTATAAGGTACATTAATTTACATGCAGCTTTTAGGAATAATTTGACAAGCTACGTGTCAGCATACCCTATGGCGTGGCTTGCTAGGTTAGATGAAAGCTAAGGTGTTTCACCCTCGGATAAATGACGGGTCATAATTTCCTTGAAATCTGCCGTCTAATCAAATTGCACCAACATCGGTCTAATCTTTGGACCAAAGAAAAGAAATAAACAGTAACTGTAGTGGATGAATGCAAAGGTGTAACTTACATATACAATAAACTAAGATGTGATTTTTATAGGCTATATCTTGGAAAAAGACATGTAATATACTTTATTTTAACAATTAATTATCATTAAATATTACATTTTAGCTTTTTTTTATTTATCGGAATTGATGATATGATATTATTTGGAGTTGATGATGGGTCACTTGTTTATAATTTACCATTATTATCTTTGACTTTTATATATAATTAAGGAGTAGATAGTTGCATATTGTTGTTGGACCTACATTGAGATTTATCTCAAGAAAAAGTATTTTGTTATTAGGTTATAGGATTAACTTTCAGGTCAATAAGTTAATTATATTTATTAAAATATTATTAATTTTTTTTAAAATTTTTTTTGATGTTATATAATTGGGTTTGCCGAGTTAACTATAATATTAAAAATATAATTAGGTTAAACTGGGTTAACTACATCAATGTTTTTTTTTTTTTTTTGCTTGGTTTAAAACTCATCCTACATTAAGCTATAAATCACACGTAAACCCCTTTAATCCAAGTCAAACAACTACTTTTCATGGTTATAATAAATACTGAGTCTCTGTCAACTAAAAAATTGGTAATTGCGGTCAAACTATTTGTTGCAATCCATGAACAAACTAAGAAAATTAAGGATGATTAGTAGAAACTATGATAATGACCCTAAGGAAACTCCTGTTTCATACGCTGCAAAATTCATATAATATAGCTCTTTATGGCTCTAATGATTGCTTGTTACAGTGGTGAAAGATAACTCAACTTGAGCACAACACAACTCAAGCAGCAGAATTCCCATCAAGAACTCTGACTGAAAGATGAGCCATTTTAATATTCCAAGTATTTCTTCTACTTGAAGAAGAAAAAATGTTAATTGGATCAGGATGTTTACATTGTTGAGAAAGAAAGAATTATGGAATTTTATATTTCTTCTCACTACAAGATTTCACAGTTTTACTGACGGAAATATTCCGTCGGTGTGTGATAGAATGTTCGTCGGTAAATTATTTACCGACTATATTACCGACGGAATACGCACGTCGGAATACCTTTTGTCGGTGATTCCACATTCCGTTGCTATATCGATCGGAAATACAAAAAAAACATTTACCGACGGACCGTGTGTGCCAAAAAAAAAAGTTTCCTGCTTGGAATATACCGACAGAAAATATTCCGTCAGTGTTATGTAAATACGGACGGCCTAAATCCGTCGGTAAAAGTGTCGGTGATATTTCATACCGACCGAATATTTCCGTCTATAAATTCATCGGTAAATTTATACCGACGGATTATTTCCGTCGGTGAATATGTCGGTGATGGGATGGAATACCGACCGAATCTGTCCGTCTGAATATTCGTCGGTGATGGTGGCAGACACTGTCCAATGCTGACGGAGTTATTCCGTCGGTAAATCCCTGTGTAATTTTTTTTAATTGTTTAGAAAAAATAATATAAATTAATGGTAATACAAACCAATTATGCAAATAAAATTTATATTAAGCAACAAAAACTCAAAGTTAAATAATATTCATTACAAAATGAATGTGTTTCAAAAAAACATTAAACGAAATTTTAAATGTAAATAATGTTTATTAAAAATTAATATAAAGGTGGAGGAGGAGGAGGAGGAGGAGGCTGGGGGTTAGGCGGCCAAAAAGGATTAGGCGCACATGTTCCACCTTGTGTCATGTTCATGACCATTTGACGAAGCTCTTCATAGGCCGCTCTTTGTTGTTCAGACTCTGCTCTGTGTTGTTAGTTCGCCAATCTTTGCTCTTCTTTGAGTTGTGTGTACGCCTCTGATAGGTGGTCGCACCTTTGCTGCAAGGCCACAAACTCCTTAGATTGGGAGCTCGATACAGATTGGGAGCTCCCAACGGTTGAAGCAGTACCGGTCGACCGCAAGTTGGCGGCGGTAGTGTTGGAGAGCCCGTAAACCCGATTTTTATCGGATCGAATTCCGGATGGGTCGAAGGATCGTCCCCGTATCTCTCCCTCAACCGATTATTATAGGTCTCCTGAAAAAAAAAATTAATCATCATATTCAATTCAATAAACATAATAATAACTTACAAAATAAAATGGTTGAACAAACGTACCACAAACTGTTGAGCACGGTTGTCAACGAACTGTTGCGTCCCCTTTTGGCGGTCATGACTCCGCACGTGCGTCTCCACAAACAGCTCCATAGGGCTCGGCTCACGTCTAAGAGACGTAGCCTATAATGAAAAAAATTTATTAACAACAAATTAATTGAACGATATATTTCACTTAAATTAATCTTACCATCCGTTTCGCATGTGCAGCAAACAGAACGGAGCCGCCGATGTGCGTTGTCACCAAGCCATGAATTGGCCGATTCTGGTTGCCAGCACCGGACTGTGAGCGTCGAGTGAACCGCTCAGACGTCACGTGCTGAAGATAGTACGGCTATATATCTTCCGGGATGTATATCGGTTTGAAATCCCTCCAAACCGCAACATCGTTCCAGCCTTGGAACCCCTTATCCCTTGCTGTTTTTTTTTGCTTTTTTCTGGGTTTCATACCAAAAATCACGCAACCTAATTTACGCACGAAAAAAATTACATTTCGAAACATAAATAATTATGTAAAAAAAAAGTCGTATTGTTTTTTATGTTACCTAATTGCCGCATGATTTTCCCACACCCTCCTCACAACAGTGTCATGTTCATCGTCCCAGCTGAATCGATGTTGTGTATAAAAAAATAATTTTTAAAAATGTTAATAATTTATTTACAATTATAACTATAATTTATTAGAAATAAGCTGAAAATTATATATTAACACAAACCTCAAATCTACGAAACCATGCATTGATTTGAGGCATCCATTCAGGATGCTTGGATATCTGACTCCATTGAAACAATGGAATCTCCATCGACGCTTTAAACACCGATGATATTACTCGGGCGGCCTCAATGTTTGTGAGCCTGAAAAGAAATGAAATTAATGAAATAGTGATTACTTCATAAATTATGTTTTAAATTTTTTTTTTATATATATAAAAAACTAAAACCTTAATTTCCACAAACCTGCAAATATTAACAATAGCCACAACCAATTGAACCAATCTATACTAATTATTCCAACATATTCAACTATTAATCCTAAGATAAATTCAACGTTAACAATTACAATTCACAAATTATTCAATAATTATGTCAATACAACAAAACTATAAATTCAAAATAAATAGAAACAATTAAACACAAATCATCAAGTTAGAGTAAAATTAATAATTCTTCCAACATATTCAATTATTAAATCTAAGATAAATTCAACATTAACAATATTAATTCAACAAATTATTAAATAATTATGGCAATACAACAATAAAATATATTCAATAAAATAAAAAAGAATTATAGCCTAACAATTAAAATCAATGGAAACAATTAAACACAAATCATGCAATAATATATAAAAAAATACTAATTATTCCAACATATCCAATTATTAATTCTAAGGTAAATTCAACATTAACAATTATAATTCAACAAATTAATCAATAATTATATATGGCAATACAACAATAAATTATAATCAAAAAATTAAAAAATATATATAGACTAACAATTAAAATCAATGAAAATAATTAACACAAATCATGCAATAATAGAGTAAAATTAATAATTATTCTAACATATTCAATTACTAATTCTAAGTTAAATTCAACTTTAACAACAAATGTTCAACAAATTAACTAATATGTTATTATGACAACAAAACAATAAAAAATATTCAAAAAATTCAAACAAAAAAACCTACATCAATAAAAGGAACGAAATATACATACCTTAATAATGTGACAAATGCAAAACTTTATCTACATTACAAAAACAAACACCAAAACAACAAAATAACAAAAATAAAAACAACTAAAAATAAATTAAAAGTAAATAAAATAAATTGGAAAAAAACACATACCTTTTAATTTGAGGAAGATTCACAACACTAAATCTTGCTAGAGATTGAAGGTGAAATTCTTGAAGGATTCAGGGCAAAAAAATCAAAAATCTGAGGTGCAAAACGGAGGAGAGGAGAAGAGAAGCGGCGCGGGGAGAAGCAGAAAAAATGAGGTGAAGCGGCGGGGGCTGGAACTTATAGGGCAGTTTTACCGACGGAATCACCGACGGACTTATTATCCGTCGGTAACAGGTCAAAAATTCCGTCGGTAACAGGTCAAAAATCCGTCGATAATTTTTTAATTTTGCACCGAATTTTTAAAAGCCCTCCATATTTTTGTCGTCTGTCGGTGATTCCGTCGGTAATATGACAAGTTCAGAGGCGCATTAATTCACACACTTTGGAAATCGTATTTCTGTCGGTATTAGCGTTGAAAAATTACCGACGGAAATATTCCGTTGGTATTAGCGTTGAAAAATCTATCGGTGAATCCGTCGGTGAGTGTGGCATTTTGTTCTAAATATTTTTGAACTCTCTGTGAGATACCGACGGACTACAATCCGTCGGTACGCCCGTCGATGATTGTGCCATTTTGTTGTAAATGTTTTCGAACTCTCTGTGAGATGCTGACGGACTAGAATCCGTCGGTATGCCCGTCGATGATTGTGCTATTTTGTTGTAAATGTTTTTGAACTCTCTATGAGATGCTGACGGACTAGAATCCGTCGGTGTATGTGTCGTTGAATCCGTTGGTGTTGGTGGCATTTCGCGTAAGCAATTTCGAACTCTCTGTGAGATACCGACGGATGGTTATCCATCGGTATGGACGTCGGTAAGTTTGTATTATGCAGGAAAGGTTGTCTTTGTATTGCCTGTTTACCTTCCTGCAATAACTTAACTGATAAACTGTCCATCACATAAAACAATAACCACATTGCTTAAACAGTAAATATTTTGTTTTACAAAATACATCATCCATAATCTAAATTACATGAGACAAATGTTTTTACATAGGGCTTCATTTTCATAATTAGTCGGAATTTTCTTCTTCTTCCTCATCAATTGAATTGTCATCATCGACATTTGCTTGTCCGCTAGAGCTGAGAACAACATTCAACTCCTCTCCGTCAATATCAACAAGACTATCATCGAGAACTCGAAAATTTGAATTTTCTTCCAATTCAATTAAAGGAGCAACTCGATATGGTTCAACCAACTCACGAACTTGAAAGACTTCATCTCGCACACTTGTGTCTTCGTTCTCATCCTGAACAACCTCAACACGACCCCGTGGTTTCGTTTTTAAAACGGACAACCAATCAACTCTTGATCGATCCTTTCTAAATGAAGGGGTGTATGTGTAATAAACTTGTTGACATTGCTTTGCAAAAACAAAGACATCGTTTATGTTGCGGAGTCTAGCTTTTGAGTTGATTTCGACCAGACCATGGTGCGGATCAACTCTGATTCCTCTGTTCGTCGTGTCATACCAATAGCATTTGAATAAAAGCACTTTATTCTGCTCGCTATGATATTGCATTTCAACGACCTCTTCTAATCTACCATAGTAGTCAACTTCTAACTGGCTACTTGTGGATCCCTTAACACAAACACCGCAATTGTATGTCTTTCTTCCTTGCCCATATTCTTAAGTATGGAAAACATATCCATTGACAAAATACCCGTTGTAGCACTTAACTTTTCTTTCAGGGCCGAGGCTTAGTGAAGACAATGACTTAGGCGCACTCCTTCCCATTTGATAAACCTTGTAAATATATGTAATTAAATGTACATCAATAAACAGTAAATGAACGAGAATCTCGTAATGACATGCATATGTTAGAATGAGTTTGTGATAGTGCTTACATGTGTTCTGAACCATGTGGCAAATTGTTCATCATGTAATTGAAAGATCTGGGATTCGGTCAGCTGTGAGTTATTGGAGAGCAAATATTGTCGATGTTGCCTGCAAGTGATAATGAGTGTATGATATTACAATATATAATTAATAGTATATTACTGACAAAGTTTAATTAGTATTACACATATATAGACTTACTGAATAAATTGTCTCAGCTCATCACAGTTAAATAGAACATAGTTGTGTGCTTGTTTGAATTCTATTTCCGACAAATATCTTCCTCTTATGGCATTTTTAGGTGTGGGTCGTCTAGTATTGGAGAATATTGACAAGTTCCCACTGGAAGGCACTTCACAACCATCGTCATGCCGTGGAACGCGATTGATTCTTGTTCTCAGATGAGGTTCAAAATAGTACGAGATAAATATTGATATCTCTTCAACAATATAGGCCTCAGATATCGAAGCCTCAACATGCGCCTTGTTCTTAACCTTTTTTTTTAGATTAAACAAGTACCTGCATTGAAGTACAATTCAAGTATTTTCAATTAAGAAAAACATAGAAAATACTTTAAGATATGAATTCCATTGCAACTGTAATATCTCACCGTTCGAATGGGTACATCCATCTATACTGGACCGGTCCTCCAGCTTTTGCCTCGAACGGTAGATGTATATGGAGATGCTCCATTGAGTCAAAAAATGAAGGAGGGAATATCATCTCAAGTTTGCATAGTGTCTCGATGATATTCGTTCGAAGCCTCTCAATGTGCTCAACATTCATCTTGCTGGAGCATATATCTTTGAAGAAATGACTGATCTCCGTTAGTGCATCTCATATTCCCTTTGGCAACAAATCATGAAAAGCTAATGGGATGAGTGTTTGCATAAACACGTGGCAGTCATGACTCTTCATTCCATACAATCTGCAGTCCTCTATGTTAACAAGCCTTGATAAGTTCGATGCATGTCCATCCGGGAAACGCAGACTCTTAAGCCATTTGTAGACTAGCAGTTGTGCGTTTTTCTCTAACATGAAGCTTGCCCTTGGTTTTGCAACCCGTCACTCATCATAAACCAACTCCATATTTTTACGGTTACAGTATAAAGCTATATCCAATCTAGCCTTCATGTTGTCCTTTGTCTTCCCCTTCACATCCATGACGGTGTTGAAAATATTCTCAAACACGTTCTTTTCGATGTGCATGACATCAAGGTTATGGCGGAGAAGATTAGTCTTCCAATACGGAAGCTCCCAAAAGATACTTCGCTTTACCCAATTATGGGTCAAACCAAAACCAGGAAACTTTTGCTTACCTGATTGAAGGCCAAACACAATGTCATCGTACTCTGATACAACATGATGCAATTCTTCACCAGAAAGACGCGGGGATGCAACATCTTTTTCAACTCTACCAATAAAGAAATCTTTTCTGTTCTTTCTGAACCTGTGATTAAGTGGCAAGAAGCGACGGTGACAGTAAAAAAAAGAAGCTTTACCTCTGTTTGCTAGCGTGAATGCCTTGTTGTTTTCCATGCAGTATGGAAATGCGAGTTTCCCATGCGTGCTCCAACTAGAAAGCATTCCATAAGCTGGAAAATCACTGATAGTCCACATCAAAGCCGCCCTCATAAGGAAATTTTGTTTCCTTGATATATCATAAGTCAAAGATCTGGAGGACCACAACTGCGCCGGCTCATCTATCAACGGTCGAAGACAAACATCTATATTCAGCCTCGGGCTGCTTGGACCGGGTATGACAGTAGATAGAAACATGAACTCCAGCCTCATACACATTCCCGGTGGCAAGTTATAAACTGTGAGAATGACCGGCCAACAAGAATAGGGAGCAGTAAATGACCCAAATGGGTTGAACCCGTCTGTACACAACCCAAGTCGAACATTCCTTGATTCAGCAGAAAAGTCAGGATGAACACTGTTAAAGCGTTTCCACGCTTCGCCGTCAAAAGGATGCACCATCACACCATCAATGGCATCGTGTGTTTGGTGCCATGTCATGTGCTCAACAGTCCTTGGTGACATAAATAACCTCTGCAGTCTAGGTGTGATCGGGAAATATCTAAGTTTTTTATATGCCACTAGAGTCTTCCCCCTGCCAGTTTTGGGTTTGTAACGGGAATGTCCGCATGTCATGCACTCGATCATCTCAACATTTTCAAGGTAGTATAACATGCAAAAGTTAGGGCACATGTCAATTTTCTAGTATCCTAAACCGAGGGGTTTCATCATGGACTTCGCAGCATAGAAGTTCTCTTTGAGCCTGTTCCCTTCAGGTAAAATGCTTCTTGCCCAATCAATAATTTTGTCATACCCGGCCTCACTCAACCGGTGATCTGACTTGATGGTGAACACATGTGCCACGGCCGATAATTTACTGTGGTTTGTGCAGCCATCCCATAATAGTTCGTCAGAATCTTTCAACAAATCAAAAAACCTAGCTGCCTCTACATTAGGTTCTTCTTCTACGATTGGACATTGATTGACATTATCTTGATTCATTCTCATTGCATCCATAACCATGTTTCTGTAAGGATTAGTGTTGTCATTTGCCGCTTCATGCACGTTGCTAGCACTAGAAGTTGACCCAACCATCATTTCTCCCATTCTCCTATTACTAACAAATACCTCTCCATGTGCATACCAACACTCGTAATCCTCCACAAACCCTTTGTGTAGAAGATGCATCATTACAACATCTGGATGCAGATACTTTTTATTTTGACACTTCCTGCATGGACACCTAATACCGCCTCTAGTAAAATTTCTAGGAATAGATGTTGCGAAATTAATAAAACCCTGAACCCCGTTACAATAATCCATCCTCCGCAATCCTTGGGGTGAATCTAGATACATCCAGTTTGATCATCCATGACTTCTATCGAACCTCTATAAAAAGGACCCATTAAGCAAGCTCTTAATTATTTCAAAACATAACATGTAATTCGGTAATTCTACAAATTAAGTTTTAACAATTTACAAACAAATACAATCTTACAAAATCTAAAACAAACCATAACAAGTATAAAATTATACATTCATATACTACAAGTTTGTTTGAGAAATAACAAAAAAACATGTACATCTACTAAAAAAAAATACATATACTAAAAAAACAATAAAATTGACATTTAAATGTTAAAATTTTAAAAGATAGAATTACTTACAAAAAATGATAAAATCCATCGGTAAATCAGAACACGGATGCTGTGACCACAAAACTTCAAGAAATACAACTTGTTATGCTGAGGAAGATTTTTGTTTTGGGGCGAGAGGGGGCTGGTTATTTGTAGATGGGGAGGGTTAGGATTAGGAAGAAGAAAGAGAAATGGGGGAGGAGAGTGTCGGCAGAGTGGCCATATATTCACTTTTGACGACGGCCTTACCGACGATTTTATTTTGTCGGTGAATACGTCGGTGAAACCGTCGGTAATTATGACGGGCAATCGACACGTCACCGCACGGACCTGCTATTCAAATCCCTTGGTGATTCCGTCGGTATTTTTAACGGTGCACCGGTCACGTCACCGGTACGGATCTGGCATTTCAAATCCGTCGGTGATTCCGTCGGTATTATTGACGGTGAACAGGTCCCATCACGCGTACGGGTCCCAGGTTTTCATTCCGTCGGCAAAATCACCCGCCAAAACCTCGGCGCCACCTACCGCCCTTTTTTCATTAATTCTGAATTTTCTGTCGGTAATTCGGTCGGTAATTACCGACGGATATAGTCCGTCGATAAGTACCGACCGAATTACCGACGAAAATAGTTCGTCGATGATTTCGACCGAAAAATACCAACAGAAAAAATTATATCGGTGAGTCCATTAGTATTTAGCGAATTTCTGGTAGTGTCTCTACAATCTTTCAATTTCACAGTACATACACAACAATTATTTTAGAAAGCTAAGTCTTACCAAGTCAATACTAATTTAGAATATGTACAGCTATAAAATAAATCAACTACTAAAATCTCTCCTAAAAACTCTTAACTACATCAATTTACAGCTAATAACAACACTCCCCCTCAAATTGGTGCAAAGATGTTTTTAATGCCCGACTTATCAAATGAACTATGAAAGTTTTTGCTGGAGACAACCTTTATAAGGATATTAGTGAGTTGATTCTTTGATTTGACAAATGGAAAACTAATCACTCCTTTTTCAAGATTTTGTTTAATAAAATCTTTGTCTACCTCAATATGTTTAGTGTAGTTATGCTGAACTGGGTTATAGGATATTTTAATTGCAATTTTATTATCACAATACAAGTTCATTTTTTGATTTGGGACCAAAACCAATTTCTGACAACAATCTTATAAGTCAAAGAACTTTACATAGTCCCTTTGCCATCCCTCAAAACTCATCTTCTGTGTTTGACCGGTTCAACTAATTTTTAAACATCAATTTACTTTCAACATCCTTTTTAATTAAACTTGATTTCTTCATAGATCTAACATATTTCTCATTTTGATAAAAAAACATCATATTTATGTAGCTTTGTGAAGATATCTGTAACTTGATCTTGTGTCTTCACATACTTGACTTCAATTTTCTTGTTTACAATGCAATTTTATAGGTAATGAAATCTTGTGTCAATATGATTACTTCTATCATGAAATATTGGATTCTTTGCTAATGCAATGGTCGATTAGTTGTCCATATAAATTTTAGTAGGCTTACCTTGTAGCATTCACAATTCCTTCAATGATCTTCTTAGCTATATAAAATGACAAACACATGATGTAGTAGCTACATATTTAGCTTCACATATTGACAAAGTGACTATAGATTGCTTATTTAAACTCCATGTGAATGTTGTGTCTTTTATGTAAATATATATATATATATATATATATATAGTGCTATTTCTATCATCCATATCTCCAGCTTAATCACTATCACTATAACCCAAAAGCTCAAAGTTATTAGAATAACTATAGAATAAGTCAAAATCAACACTACATTTGATATTCCGAAGAATAGCCATTGAATAAGCCAAAAGCTTTGAAGTGTGTTATAGTAGGTGTTTCCATAAACCTACTCTCAAGCCCCCTCAAAAAAAAATATCGGGATTAGCGCATATCAAATAACTCAAACTCCCAACTAAGCTCTAGAATGTTGTAAAGTTTATCTTCTTCCCTACATCATTCTTTGACATCCTCACTCAACACTCAACTAGGGTATTCACTTTTGCACAATCCTCTATCTTGAACTTCTTGAGAACCTCCATCGCAAACTTCTCTTGATTCATAAAGCAAGGAGAAGAGAGTTAGAGAAAATTTGTTTAAAAGGTAAAATTTATGATTTGATGTGTATAATTGTGTTATTTAGCTTTCATTTTTTGTTTTGTTGAAGATTATAGTTTTGAAGATTTTGTTTTGGGTTTGATTGATGGATTGATTGGAATATTATGGGTTAATTGTTATGGGTAATGGTTTATGTAGTTGATTTTGAAAGATTTTAGGTAAGAATGATGATTTTGAGGTATGGTTTGTTTAAATGATGAACTTAAGTTGAATATTTTGGTAAATAAATAGGTGATCCGTTGAAAAATCCGGGTTTCACGTTGAAAATAATGAAATTTCAGTTTGGGCCCTCAATTTGTGAAAATTACAGATTAGTCCCCAAACTTTGAAAAAATTATAGATTGGTCTATGGAGCATAATTCGAGATTTTGGACATAATTGAGGATTAATTATGGGCAAAATTCAAGTATAGTTATGAATTTATGACATTTTCAGTTTTGTCCTTCAATTTGACAAAATTACAATTTGACCCTTAAAAATTTGATAAAATTCTAGATTGGTCCCTAGCTATAATCTTAGTTTTTTTTCAGATTGGTTTGATGAATAATTAAGGGTTATTTGATGAATTATTATCAAGTTTTATGATTTGTTTTCTTATGAATTAGATTTTAGAAAACCGTATAATTTTTGGGTCTTTGAAAAATATAACTAGTTTGGTTCATAAACATATAGGGATATGAGTTATACCCTTAATTAGGTGTATTAAATAAGTTGTACATTGTTTTCCAGTCATTTTTTAGAATGTTTCCTTTTGTATTCAGATAATCTTGCTATTTTATCTATAGGACATCAGTAGGATTTCTTTCAATATCTTCTTTCAATTTCTGTTCAATTTTTAAGTCAGGTGAGTGGATAATGGATAATTTCTATATGCATGAGAAATAATATAAATATTTGACTTTGTATTTGTTAGTAGCTAGATCATTTTTATTGGACTTTTAAAACTTGATTTTTTAGTTGTAATTAATATTTTTTTTCTTCTAGTTAGTATTTGATGACTATAAATTTATATTAAATCTTGTATAAAAATAATTAAATTATATTATAAAACTACAAACAGTTGAATATTTTTTTCATCTCAAGTGTTGTTAAACAAGGAAGGTGGTTGGGCAGGGTTGTTGTTAGGTTAGGGCAACCCCTTATACGAAGTCCTTGGAGGCGTGAAAGAGCTCTTGTTTTTGTTGAGACGTCAACATTTCAATAGATTTTAATGGAATCTGTGTGGAAGTACAACTTCCATATAGCTCAGAGCCAACAACAACAACTCCATCAAAAGCTTTGATCAAGAGCTTTTTAAAAGATGTTACATGACAGGGTGGCGATAAGGAGGAGCAGTATTTACATCTATTAAGCCTCAGAGCTTCTTAGATTTGAGAAAGAGGAGTCGCGGTAAAGAGTGTGTTGCAGTTACAGATGTCAACTGATTCTAATTTAGAATAAAATCCCATTGCAGGAAAAGATGGCAAACCCAACTCTGGAAATGAATCAAGTTCATCACAATAGTCTATATTTAGTTTTACAAGGGAAGGGAGGAAGCAATGCACTAATTTCAAATTTGGGCAGTGGCATAATGAAAGTTCTTCCAGACTTGGATACTCATATATTTTTGTGGAACTGATAGATGTGGAGTACATAAAAAAACAAAAAGGAAAAAAGATGAAGAAACATCATCGGGAATCCACTGCCCGCCGCGCCTTTCTTCTTCTTTGCAACCACCAGCTGCACCGCCACGAAGCCACTACAGAGAAGGAAGAACATTGTTGATAGAAGAAATGAAAAATAGAGGAAGAAAATAGCACAGGGTAGCAGAGGAGAGAAGAAGAAGGACCACCACCTGGAACAACCGTCGTCCACCGCGACAACAGCGCCACCGCCACTAGCACCGTGAGTCATGAGCGCCGCCAGGTCAACTTCCTTATTCTTCTTCTTCTTCGGTCGCCCTCCACTGTTCTGCAAATGAATAGTGGAGAGTGCTCCACTGTTCACTGGGTCGGACAAGTTCAGCCCATCCCAAAATGATTTGGTCGGGTATGGCCCAGTTCAAAAAAAATTAAAAATTAAAAAAAATCATTTCAAAAAATTTATGATTTTCCCGTGTATTTTTTACTGAATTTTGCTTAATATTGGTTTGTATTTCTATATCGTAAAGATACAAATCTAGTATTAAAATACCCAGTTTTCTCTGAAATGTTGCAAAAAAAGAGAAAATTATATAAAAAAATGTCTCATTTTTTTGCACACGGTGAAGTCTCTAAAACAATCAAATCGTATTTTCATACAACAATAATTCAAAATATGTTTTAACATGCATTTTGGCTTTAATAACCAATTTATTAAAGTAATGAAAACTAGGCCAGTATTTCAAAAAAAAAACCAAAAAATATTTTGTTTTGTTTTAGTATCGGGGATTGTGGAAGAACAAATCAACATGACCAGTTCAACTGAAGATTCAAAGTTCAAAACATCGGCAACAAATCTTTTATCTGCAAAATCTATTAGTTAGGCATGTAATCTATTTTTGAATTTAAAAAAAATGATGTATAGGATGTTAGTTAAAAGTTGTTATTCTATAATAGAACGAGTTCATCCAAACTCTATTTAAACACTTTGTAATTCATGAATGAATACAGAAAAGCATTATTCAAAACAGAGCTTTTATTCTACATGGTATTAGTTAGCCCAAAAAAGACCAACGTATGTTCCTCTTCTTCTTCTTCTTTTCTCGACATTTGATGACTTCGTCTTCTTCATCTACCTTTCACCCATAACTTCCCCTTCCTCTGTTCCCTCTCCCTCACATTTTCCTCTTACCATCAGTGTCAAACTCAACCATTATAATTATCATGTTTGGAAAGCTCAGGCCCTCCCGTATTTATGTGGTGAAGGTGTCTTTGGCTATCTCGATGGCACTATTCAACCCCCTCCACAAGGGATAGATGCTCCTCATCCCACTACAGGTGCCATTACTAAAATACACAATCCAAAATATGACCATTGGCTTCGTCGCGATTCTTTAATCCTTTCCACCATCAATACTTCTCTTACTAAGGATGTTCTCTTTCAAGTCATGTCATACACCACCTCTAAAGATGTATGGCATGCTCTTGAATGAAATTTCTCCTCCATTTCACGTGCTAAAGTTGTTCAACTTCGTACTCAGCTTGCCACTGCACGTAAAAGAGCTATGACTCCCAAGGATTATTTTCTTTTCATCAAACGCATGGCTGATGAACTTGCGCTTGCTAGACAACCTCTCAAATCTGATGAAATCCTCACTTATGTTCTTGCTAGCCTTGGTCAAGAATATGACTCATTGGTCTCTACCATTACCTCTAGTTCTGTTGTTGTCACATTGGAGGAGCTTTATTCTCTGCTTCTAATTACTGAGTCAAGGATCAATCAGCATCATGACACCATTCAGGTTGCTGCATCAGTGAACATGGCCATAAAACAACCTCCTCTTTTCCAATCTCGCTCTGGTAACATCTATCCATCCTCTAACCGAGGTCGTGGTAATAGTTATCATGGAAAAGGTCAAGGTGGTCATTCAACCAACTGTGATCAAGAAGCATATAATTTTCTCATTTGTCAGGTATGCCTCAAACCGGGTCATCATACACTTAAATGTTATCATCGTTTTGATCTCTCTTACCAGGATTAATCCCAACATCGCCCATCTCATGCTTTTCTTGATGCCCGACATCAACATGCTAATCATGAGTGGCATCCCGACACAGGAGTCGCACATCATCTAACAAATGATCTGAACAACATTCATCTTCGAAATGAGGACTATGATGGCCATGATCATATTCAAGTGGCAAATGGTGCAGGTTTAAAAATTACTCAAAGTGGTACTTTCACTATCTCTTCCCCATCCAAATCCTTTGTTCTTAACCAAATATTACTAGTTCTTGATATTAAAAAAAAAAAAAAAACTTCTTTTAGTCCACCGTTTCTGTCAAGATGATAACGTTTTCTTTGAGTTTCTTGCCTCTTTTTTTCTTGTAAAGGACTATTTGGGGAACATCCTACATCGGGGACCACTTCATGACAACCTTTACAATTTTTCAGTGTTGTTTGCTCATCTTCAATCTCTTTCTAGTAGTCGAATCTCTACCACTGTGTGGCATCGGTGCCTTGGCCATGCTTCCTTCCAAGTTATTAATAAAGCAATTACCTTTCTCATTACCAATAATGAAAGCTCTATTTGCTCTCACTGTCAAATGGCCAAAAGCCATGCTTTGCCTTTTCATAATTCACATATCTCTATTTCGAAACCATTAGAATTATTATATTTAAATGTTTGGGGCCTAGCACCCATATTATCCACTATAGGTTCACGTTATTACATAAGTTTTAATGATTCGACCAAATTTTTATGGCTCTTCCCATTAAAACTCAAATCTGATGCATTACAATTTTTTCTCAAATTTCAAGTTGTAGTCGAACGTCAATTTAATACTAAAATTAAAGTCATCCAAACTAACTGGGGTGGTGAATATCACAGCTTAAATCAATTTCTACAAACTTAAGGAATTAATCACCCAGTATCATGTCCTTATATGTATCAACAAGTTGGCATCATTGAAAGGCATCATCGTCAAATTATGGAGGTTGGTCTTGCCTTACTTGTTCACTCCCATTTACCAAATACTTTTTGGGAAGATGCCTTCTTAACTGTTGTTTATATCATTAATCATTTACCCACTCCGATTTTATAGCAAAAATCACCTTATGAAATGGTCAATAACTCTAAACCCGATTTCAATTTTTTACAAGTTTTTGGATGTGATTGTTGGCCCTATTTACGCCTATAAAATAAACATAAAATGAATTTTCGATCCAAAAATTGTATCTTCACCGACTATAGCATTGGCCATCGGGGGTATAAATGCTTAGATGTCTCCACTAGCAAAATATATGTTTCCCATCATGTTGTTTTCGATGAGTCTCTCTTTCCCTATGCACCACCACAAACTGATGTTCATACCACTCATGAAACTCCTATCATTCTACCTATTAATCTCTAATTATCATATGTTCGTTCTAGTTTTTCTACAGGTTTAATTTGCAAACTATAGCACCACTTCCATAAAATATGGCGACACCAACAGAACCATAATTTGATCTTGATGTTCTACAAAGACCTTTATTTAAAGATCTCACTCTACATCAACATGTAGATGAACCACCACCTTCCTTTTTAGTTCCTATTCCTCCACCTCAAACTCTAAATACCCACCCTATGACTACCTGCAGCAAAAATAATATCCACAAACCCAAACTATCTTCAGAATCCCATATCAGGTACCCTCTCCTAAAAGCTCTTATGATCACTGTCACCAACAATGAACCTGAACTAACATGTTATTCAGAGGCCATTAAACATCCCAATGGGAGAGATGCTATGAACAAGGAGTTTGATGCTTTACTAAGAAATGGTACTTGGACTTTAAATCCTTCTCCTCCTAAAGCTAATATTATTGGTTCCAAGTAGGTGTACCGAATTAAAAGGAAAGTTGATAGAGGTGTTGAACGTTTCAAGGCTCGGCTCGTCGCTAAAGATTTTCATCAATAGAAGGGTGTTAATTTTTCAAAAAACATTAGTCCTGTTGTATAATCTACAACAATCCACATGGTTTGATAACTTGCTATATCACGTGGCTAGCATCTTCATCAAATAGATGTTCAACATGCCTTTTTACATGGTATTTTGCATGAGGATGTTTATATGGCTTAACCCCCTGGTTTTTTTCATCCTCCATACCCACAACATGTATGTAAACTTCAAAACCTATATATGGTCTTCTTCAAGTACCACGGGCATGGTTCTTTCTCTTAACTGACAAATTACAGGCCATTGGTTTAAAGGAAGTCAAGCAGATCACTCCTTTAATGTTTATAAACATGGTTCTATTCTTTTTTATTTTCTAATATATGTCAATGGCATTATATTAGCAAGTGCTAATCTAAATTTCATGAATCATGTGATAAACCTATTACAGACTGACTTTCCAATCAAAAATCTAGGTGAACTCAGTTTTTTTCTCGGCGTTGAGGATATTCAAAGTGATGAAGGCCTTTATTTGTCTCAACGCCACTACATACTTGATCTTCTTCTTCTAAGCAAGATGGACAAGTTCAGACCTTCTATTACACCTATGTCTACATCCCAACTTTTGAACAAATCAGATGGTGCCTCCTTTTATGATTTGCATTTGTATAGAAGTATTATGGAAGGTCTTTAATATCTTTCTTTCACCAGGCCAGAGCTTGCATTTTCTATTCATAAAGTTAGAAAATATATACATGATCTGAAAGAACCTCATTGGGTAGTAGTTAAAAGAATCTTGCAATACTTAAAAGAAACTATCTCTCATACCTTTTTAATTCAACATGATCACCTTCTTCAACTTCATACTTTTGGTGATGCAGATTGGGCATCAAATCAGGATGATAGAAGATCAATTGGTGCTTACTATGTATATCTTGGCAAAAACTTAATTTCATGGAGTTGTAAGTAACAACCAATTGTTGCCTGTACAAGCACCGAAGCGGAATATAAGGCTTTAGTAAATGTAGATGCTGAAATTCAATGGATCAAAACTCTACTTTCAAACATTCATGTCTCGACTATACACCATCCAATTCTTTAGTGTGACAACATTGGAGCCACTTATCTCATATGTAATTCTCTATCCCATGCACGTACAAAACATATTGAAATAGATTTTCATTATGTCTGTGATTCAGTTCTCAATGATCAATTAAATGTTCAGCTCATCTCCACCAAAGATCAATATGCAAGACAAATCCCTTGTCTTCTCAGCATTTTAAACTTCTACGTGACAATCTCAGGGTCCACTCTTTACTCCTTTGATTACGAGGCCATGTGGAATGTATAAATTATAAATAACAATAATTGATGTGCATCATAGGAATTATAATCCATCTTGTAAAGTTGAATCTAATATGCAAGAGGATTCAAATGGTCCAATGACAAAAGCGAGAGCAAAACAACTACAATGGGCCTTGACGAATCAAATTGCAATGATTGAAGTTGCGTCGGAGATAAAAATTAGCAATCAGTTTGAAATTGGTTCAAGGGTGCTTATTTGCCTACAATTGGAACTTGGAGATGGGAAAAGCCCTTAATGGTTCTTTTGATGCTGGGCTACTTGTATTTGGATTGATAATGCAAATAAGTGAAGGAATTGACGTTGTTTACGGTCAGAACAGTAGATGGATTTGAACGTGAATTTGAAAGCATCCATTGCGTGTGATAACAAGACTTATTTAGGTAAAATTCAAGTTCAGAATGTGATCTTTCTAGATTGATCAACCATGATTGCATTGGACTTTTGTGTCAAAAGTTATGGTTATTTTAAATTTGGTCTGCTTATGTTTCAGAAATGTCAAAAAAAACATGTGTTAGTTAAATTTATCTAGTTACTTTATTAAAAGTATAAGTTTTAGGCTTGACTTCTATCATGTTGAATTTTTCTAACTTTGGAGGGATGTTCCAATTATAAATGTAGTATCAGAATATGTAATAAACACTTTTGGCCAAGATTTGAAACTTAATTCAGAGAATTAAGAGTTGTTCTTCCAAATTGATTTTGTGAAGAACCCTACCTGACTTATCACTCTTCAATCACAAAAAGCGTGGCGTCGAAATCCTAGATTGATCTTTGTGGCATCCAGATCGATTTATCAAAGTATCATTATAGTCTATCCTTCATCTTATTTATCTTAAAATCACTACAATCCAGCCTAAATACCAAAAGAAAGACAACACAACCAGACCCATCCTTCATCCATTTTCGTTAGAATCATTGTTGCTGATTTTTCAAATCATTCACGGCACATCAATAATACAACAACAACAACAATAATAATAATAGTAATAATAATAATAATTGTCGCACGTCAAAAAATCCATCGCGCGCGGCATCGACTGGCGATTATATGTCTCGTTGTTTGTATTGCTTGAATTGGTTCGTTGGGAGTCGCCACCTAGTATTTAATTGAGGTTACTAGGAAACCCTGGTGGACTGGTCATGGTCAGAGATTCGCGGGTAAGGGACTAATTGTGGTTAGGGAAGGTGTTAGCACCCCTAACGCACCCTACCTGAGGTAAGCTGCTCCGTGGACTTGATGTGTTAAAGAAGTTTTAAAAATTTTGTTTTTTCATCGGATTTTAGAAGTACAACTTCCATACAAGTTTGTATTTCTACACCGTGATCCAATCAAAATATTAATTCCTTCTTTATTCCTGCAATTTTATCATAAAAAATTCACAAACAAAATACACACACCACATTCAAGCTTCGTGAGCTTGATGTAATTTTAAAAATAAAATTTTTAGCCCAATTCTAAGGCTTTAATAAATCAGTGCATGTTCAAATTAAACAATTAATTCTTTTTTTGTTTTTTTTTTATATAATTCAATATAATAAATAATAAAAAGAAACACACACACACACAACTTTTTATTATTATTTGTTTTTCTTTTCTTTTCCTTTTTTACATCACATTCACATATTACAAATAGCAAAAATAAAAAAAATTACACAAACAAGGCCTTAACAGTTTCAAAATTACAGAAAAGACCCCCCCCCCAAAACACAGAATTGCAGGAGAGCCTTCTGGGATCACTTTGACACGTGGCGGCGCGTTGACCTCACGCACCACCGTCACTGGCGGCGCGTGAACCCACGCGCCGCAGCCAATGAAGACCAGCAACCTGGTGGATCGGGATCGTCACCTTCTTCTCTTCCCGTCCGTACCGCCGGTGCATCTCCCAGTCACCTGCACAAGAAGCAAAAACACAACACATGGCAGTTGATTTTAATCTTTTTCTTCCTCTACAGATCTGTTCTCGGGTCTTTCTTTTTAATTATGGTTTGCTGTTTTTCCTTTCTTCTACCGGGGTCCAACGCCACCACTGCTTATGGCTGTTTGGATGGTTGAAGACGAGAGCCGAGGCGGCTGGCCGGAGACGGCGCTGCTGGCTTACTGGCGGTGAAAACCGGCTGAAAGGAGAGTGAGGCAGATGAAGGAGAGGGTGTCCGGTGCTCTCTGGTTCCTGGCCTCAAGAGAGAAGGAAGGGGATGAGCAGCGGCTGGTTTCTGTGGGTGAGAGGGTCTGATGCTTAGAAAAATTGGAACCGGGGAGTGGTTCTGCGTTGTTAGCTGAGAGTGAGAGGAAATCGGGGAAAGATCAGTTGTGGGTTTTTAAGGAAAATGAAGGCTGGTCTGCTCGTGTTTGGCTGCAACCGAAAGGGCTGAGGGAGATCAGGCGAGGGGCTGAGTTTTGTTCTTGGAGGAGAAGGGTCCGGTTATGGGTCCATGAGGAAGAGAAATCAGGGGCTGTCTTGTGCCCTCTGTTTCGTTTTGCAAAAATCAGGAGGAAGGATGAGCGAAAAGGGGGAAATGGTGATGGCTTCGGGTGAGGAAATGGTGAATGGAGGGGGGCCGGCAGCCTTAGTCTTCTTTTAGGAAAGGGGGGCGGCTGTGTGCCTTGTTTTCTTTTTGAACTCTGCAGCGGCCACTCGTCAGAGATGAAAGCTTGGGTTTTTTATTTTTCGGGCGGCTGGAAGCTGTGGGAAAGAAGAGAAAAAAAAAACCAAAACAGCGGGGGCTCTTTGGTTTGTCAATGTTGCTGCTGTTTTGGGGAAGCAACAAGCCGGGGAGAAGAAAAATCCAAAGGGGGATCTTCCAGCTGTTATCGGAGAAGAAGGAAAAAATTTCCCAAAAGAGGGGGTCTCCCTGGCGGCTCCTTTTCAGCAGGGAAGAAGAAAAGTTTAGTTTTTTAGGGTTCTCTCTTTCCTTCTAAAATTACAAAATGAACCCCCCCAACTTTGAGTTAAAAGGTGCTATTTATAGACATAGCATTTTTTCGAGTCTCAAAATTGGTCCCTCAATTTTTGTGTTCAATTCACTTGGTAAAAATTAAATTTGGTCTTAAAATTTCAATCTTTTTAATTTAGTTCAAATTAAGCTCTCAAACTTAATTTTTCACCAATTAAGCCCCCAAATTAATTTGACCCATTTAAAGTATAATTAAGTCCTTGCACTTAATTAAATCCTTCAATTGGACCTAAATTAATTCTTAAACATAATTAAAATTTAATTTGGCCCATGATTAAATCAAATTGACCCATTAAAAAATTAATTATGTCATTGGACTTAATTTTCATGCGAATTCGTCCAATAATCATTTAATATGACCTTGAATTTGCATTGTATTCTTCTAAACATTGCAGCTTGATTTCCCGACCTACCTTCTCCACGTTGTCAGCCTTTATTTTATTTTTTTATTTTTATTTTGAAAAAAGAAATTGATTTTTGGGGAATAACCCAGAATTGGGTTATGACAGTTGCCCCCCTCTTTACAATGCTTATGATAGAAAGTCTCGTAGGAGACTTTAGATAGTAAGCGTTGTAAAGAAGAAAAAAGGAAGATTTTTTTTTTTTTTTTTTTTTTTTTTTTGAAAATTCAAAGATTTTGAAATGGTCGAATTGTCATGGGTGACCTACCCGGGTAAAAAACACAAAGATGTTTTAAAATGGTGAAAAATACAGAGATTTTTCAAAGAGGTGAAAAATGCAAAGATTTTTCAAAGTGGTGAGAAATGCAAAGATTTCTCAAAGTGGTGAAAAATGCAGAGATTTTTCAAAGTGGTTTTGTTGTAATGGGCAACCGGCCCGAGATGGAAAACGAAAAGAGTTTTCAAGGTGGTGAAAAATACGAGGATTTTTCAAGGTGGTGAGAAATGCGAGGATTTCTAAAAATGGTGAAAAATGCAGAGATTTTTCAAAGTGGTTTTGTTGTAATGGGCAACCGGCCCAAGATGAAAAACAAAAGGAGTTTTCAAGGTGGTGAAAAATACAAAGATTTTTCAAGGTGGTCTTGTTGTAATGGGCAACCGGCCCAGATGAAAGGTTTTGAAAAATGCAAAGATTTTTTCAAAGAGGTGAAAAATGCAGAGATTTTTCAAAGTGGTGAAAAATGCATAGATTTTTCAAAGTGATGAGAAATGCGAAGATTTCTCAAGGTGGTGAAAGATGCAAAGATTTTTCAAAGTGGTGAGAAATGCAAAGATTTCTCAAAATGATGAAAAATGCAAAGATTTTTCAAAGTGGTTTTGTTGTAATGGGCAACCGGCCCAACTGAAAGGTTTTGAAAAATACAAAGATTTTTTCAAAGAGGTGAAAAATGCAGAGATTTTTCAAATTGGTTTTGTTGTAATGGGCAACCAGCCCAGATGAAAAGTTTTGAAAAATACAAAGATTTTTTCAAAGAGGTGAAAAATGCAGAGATTTTTCAAAGTGATGAGAAATGCGAAGATTTCTCAAGGTGGTGAAAATTTTTGGAGGTGGTGAGAAATGCAAAGATTTCTCAAAATGGTTTTATTGTTATGGGCAACCGGCCCAAGTGAAAGAGTTTGAAAGTGGGGAGAAATGCAAAGATTTCTCAAAATGGTTTTATTGTTATGGGCAACCGGCCCAAATGGAAAATTTTGAAGGTGGGGAGAAATGCAAGGATTTCCCAAAATGGTTTCATTGTTATGAGCAACCGGCTTAAATGGAAAAAGTTTGAAATTGGGGAGAAATGCAAAGATTTCTCAAAATGGTTTCATTGTTATGGGCAACCGGCCCAAGTGGAAGATGAAAGTGTTTTGAAAGAGGTCTGATTATAATGGGTGACCCACCCGGGCGAAAAGGCAAAATGTCCGAAAGGGACGACATGATAGGACCCGATGGGAAATGAGGGCTGAAGAGCGCACTTGAAAGGAGGTAGGGAGAAAAACACACTACCTAAGAGGTGAGTGCTCTAAGATGCACTCAAAAGGAGGTAAGGTTTGAAAACGCACTACCTAAAGTGGTGAGGGCTCAAAGGAGCATTCAAAAGGAGGTAGGGTTAGAAAACCCACTACCTAAAGTGGTCAAAGGCTCTAAAGCACACTCAAAAGGAGGTATGGTTTGAAAACACACTACCTAAGGTGGTTGATGGCCCTAAGGTGCACTTAAAAAGAGGCATGGTTAGAAAACACATTACCCAAGCGGTGAGGGCTCAATGGAGCTCTCAAAAAGAGGCAAGGTTGGAAAACGCACCACCTAAGGGTTGATGGCCCTAAGACGCATTTAAAAGGAGATAGGGTTAAAAATGCACTACCTAAGGGTTGAAGGCTCTAAGGCACACTCAAAAGGGGAGGTAGGGTCAGAAAACATACTACCTAAGATGGTTCGGGGCTCTAAAGCGCACTAAAAAAAAAGGAGGTATGGTTAGAAAACACATTACCTAAGGGGTGAGGGTTAAAAGACGCCCTCAGAAGGAGGTAGGGTTGGAAAACACTCTACCTAAAAGGTTAGGGCTTGAAGGCACACTAAAAAAGAGGTAGGGTTAGAAAACACACTACCTAAGAAGTGAGTGTTCGAAGGAGCTCTCAAAAGGAGGTAGGGTTGGAAAACACACTACCTAAAAGGGTCAAGGCTTTAGCAACCCGCTCAAAAAGAGGTGATGGTGAGACACCGATCTGTCAAGGATGAAAGAAATGCGTTATGATCAATATGCATGTATACTTACCTGAGAAGTATAGGTCCCCTTTTCTTCATGGAGTTCTCCTTTTCTCAAAAGTTTGAGTCTCTAATAGTAAGTTTTGATGGCTTTTGTCCCCCTTGCTTACTCGAGAAATATCTTACGATTTTGGCCTCTAAGAAAGACTTGATGCCATCATTTCTTTGTTCTCTGCCCCTTTTATCTCAAGGGTTGCCAATTTTGCCCAATAGTTTCTTAGAAAGGGAATCATGGAGCAAGCTCTACCAGATGTTTTTGATTGCCCCTTAGCTTGATCATGCCCCCCAAGTATTCAATTCGGGTTTGGGGATGAGGCTATATGAAGGAAGGTTTGGTTTTTGACAAGGAGTTGTTTTCATGTAGAATTTTTGGAATTTCAAAGTTATTCCGAACACATAAATCATTCTGACCTTGATTCAAAGCAAACTCATTCTTAAGAAATTCAAGTGATTCCTATGGAGAGGTTTTCAGAAGTGATGAAAACTTTTTTTTGTTTTGATTTTTGGTGAAAAATATGAAGTGACATTTGGTTGGTCACAAAAGGTTGAAATTTCAATTTGAGGGTTATTGAGAATCGTTGGTGAAAATGTGAAGAACACGAAGTGACATCTGGTTGGTCACAATAGGTTTGAATTTCAAAGTGACATCTGGTTGGTCACAAAAGGTTTAAATTTCAAAGTGACATCTGGTTGGTCACAAAAGGTTTAAATTTCAATTTGAGGGTTATTGACAACCGTTTTCAAAGCATTCATTTTATTTGCATGAATAATGAATTTGTTTCGCATGAGAAAGCACTGCCTACCGATCCAGATTGCTTGCCTTTGATCAGAAAGGGCTTTATTAGGCATGTAATGTAGGCTTGGGCTATTGGCTATGAAGAAAAGGATATCTGTAGGCTCAAAAGGTGTTTAAGGGGCTTTAAGACTAAGGATCACAAGTGCTTATATCCCAAACTCTTTTGTCATACATTTCTGGACCTTGGAATGGATTTGTAAAATGGTCCACGGTGCCCCCCAGTGTTGGGCTTGGGCTCTTTCTCTTTGTTTTTGTTTTCTTCATTTGATTTTGAGCATCATTGCATTGGCCTTGTTTTTTTTGCTCAAAAGTTTTGGATCTTTTGGATTTTTCTTCATGCCCCCTAGCTTTGTATGGGCACCTTTGATGATTGAGAATTTTCTTTTATGCCCCCCAGTATTGTTTGGGCACTTTCATTGTTGAAGACTTCTTCATGCCCCCAAGAGTTATTTGGGCACTTTCAATCATTATGGATTTTTTGCACTTGCCCCCCAGTATAGGGTGTGATCCTAGCCAAGGTTAATTTTCAAGAAAAATTATTAGGCTCAAAAGGGGACTGCAAAGGATATATTTTAGCAATGTGAAAGGATTATCAAAGATGGCCTTTCTTCATCTCAAATGCATGCATTTAGGATCGGTAAGCCTTGCTTTCATGCGAGTATGCAGAGTGATTTCTCATTATTCATGCAATCAAAACTCAACTTTGGAGTCACTTCATGATGTTGTTGTTTTTTTTTTGGGTTTTCTAGGTATATGGTTACCTCTCTAAGGAATCACCTGAATTTCCAGAACTCGTTTGTTTCGGACAAACATCAACATGATTTCTGTTTTAGTACTAAACTTTGAATTCCCAAAAAAAACCTTATGAAAACATGGGGTCATGTTTTGTTTTGGGAAGAAAAGGGGAAACGCACCACAAGATTTTGGGGGCGATGGTTTCATGCTTAAAGGTTATGCTCAATGTGTTATTTGCATGAAACAACAAAAATGAAAGCATGTGATGAGCATAGGAAAACACTCATCCTATTAACAAGAAAGGCTCAGTGAACTGGAAAGTCTTGTGGAATTTTGAGCCAAATTGCCAACAAAACTAGGATAGGTTGAAACAAAAATTCAAGTTTTTGGAGGCATGATCAAACAGAGGTAGTTATTTTGGCAGAGCAAGAACAGGCTTTATTTTGCAACGGTTATGCAATTCCCCTTCAAATTATGTTGAGGCTCTTGATCATGTGGGCCCTTAATTTCTTCAGGTTGAGTCTTTGTTGGGGCTGTGAACAAAAATGACTGGCCGATTGGAAGGACCTTCACTAGAGGCATTTCTAAGTGTTTGCTCGAGTAAGCTAGTGAGGCGAGCCACACTTGCTTTCAGAGACTCTAACTCTTCTTGGAAATGGATGCTGCGGTGAGCACGCTCTTTGTCTCCAATGTTTTTCTCTCAAAATCAGGTGTTGTAGACTCGGAGGGGACCTATTTTTTTATTCTGGTGCATGCATGACAAATGTATGAACATGAAGTCTATATGATGAACTCGCCCTTCGAGGGGTGACAACATGGTCGTAACTCTTGTATGATGGAACAAGAATCATGATTTTTGCCCAAACTCTACAATGAAAATTTTCCGAGTGACGACCAATGTGTCACCCACAAATCTTGAGTTCAAGATACTTCAAGAAGGGTTCGCCCTGATGCAAATAAATGATAGCACATACAACCTAAGGACAGGTTCTATTCATTGTGTGAACATGGGTAGGTTTTCTACCTGGTCTCAAAAGGGTCTTTGAACTGCCCAGTGACGACCTCACGTGAAGGCAGTATAGGGGTTTACAAGGAATGGTTGGGGCACCATGTGACCGTCATTACCAAGTAAACACTCAGCTCATAGTTGGATGTTTCACAAATCTGAACCCCGACTGAAAGTCATGAGGTAGACTGCTACTCCCCACCTAACTTAGAAGCTTGTGTGTGCTTTCAAAAATAAATATAAGTGATGCATGAAACAATTCTAAAAATGCATGCATAAAATAAAGCAAGACAAAAATGACAAAAATTAAACACATCAAGTACACAAAGCTTAGTTCAAAATTGTCAAAAACAATACCTCCCCAGTGGAGTCACCATTCTGTCGCACGTCAAAAAATCCATCGCGCGCGGCATCGACTGGCGATTATATGTCTCGTTGTTTGTATTGCTTGAATTGGTTCGTTGGGAGTCGCCACCTAGTATTTAATTGAGGTTACTAGGAAACCCTGGTGGACTGGTCATGGTCAGAGATTCGCGGGTAAGGGACTAATTGTGGTTAGGGAAGGTGTTAGCACCCCTAACGCACCCTACCTGAGGTAAGCTGCTCCGTGGACTTGATGTGTTAAAGAAGTTTTAAAAATTTTGTTTTTTCATCGGATTTTAGAAGTACAACTTCCATACAAGTTTGTATTTCTACACCGTGATCCAATCAAAATATTAATTCCTTCTTTATTCCTGCAATTTTATCATAAAAAATTCACAAACAAAATACACACACCACATTTAAGCTTCGTGAGCTTGATGTAATTTTAAAAATAAAATTTTTAGCCCAATTCTAAGGCTTTAATAAATCAGTGCATGTTCAAATTAAACAATTAATTCTTTTTTTGTTTTTTTTTTATATAATTCAATATAATAAATAATAAAAAGAAACACACACACACACAACTTTTTATTATTATTTGTTTTTCTTTTCTTTTCCTTTTTTACATCACATTCACATATTACAAATAGCAAAAATAAAAAAAATTACACAAACAAGGCCTTAACAGTTTCAAAATTACAGAAAAGACCCCCCCCCAAAACACAGAATTGCAGGAGAGCCTTCTGGGATCACTTTGACACGTGGCGGCGCGTTGACCTCACGCACCACCGTCACTGGCGGCGCGTGAACCCACGCGCCGCAGCCAATGAAGACCAGCAACCTGGTGGATCGGGATCGTCACCTTCTTCTCTTCCCGTCCGTACCGCCGGTGCATCTCCCAGTCACCTGCACAAGAAGCAAAAACACAACACATGGCAGTTGATTTTAATCTTTTTCTTCCTCTACAGATCTGTTCTCGGGTCTTTCTTTTTAATTATGGTTTGCTGTTTTTCCTTTCTTCTACCGGGGTCCAACGCCACCACTGCTTATGGCTGTTTGGATGGTTGAAGACGAGAGCCGAGGCGGCTGGCCGGAGACGGCGCTGCTGGCTTACTGGCGGTGAAAACCGGCTGAAAGGAGAGTGAGGCAGATGAAGGAGAGGGTGTCCGGTGCTCTCTGGTTCCTGGCCTCAAGAGAGAAGGAAGGGGATGAGCAGCGGCTGGTTTCTGTGGGTGAGAGGGTCTGATGCTTAGAAAAATTGGAACCGGGGAGTGGTTCTGCGTTGTTAGCTGAGAGTGAGAGGAAATCGGGGAAAGATCAGTTGTGGGTTTTTAAGGAAAATGAAGGCTGGTCTGCTCGTGTTTGGCTGCAACCGAAAGGGCTGAGGGAGATCAGGCGAGGGGCTGAGTTTTGTTCTTGGAGGAGAAGGGTCCGGTTATGGGTCCATGAGGAAGAGAAATCAGGGGCTGTCTTGTGCCCTCTGTTTCGTTTTGCAAAAATCAGGAGGAAGGATGAGCGAAAAGGGGGAAATGGTGATGGCTTCGGGTGAGGAAATGGTGAATGGAGGGGGGCCGGCAGCCTTAGTCTTCTTTTAGGAAAGGGGGGCGGCTGTGTGCCTTGTTTTCTTTTTGAACTCTGCAGCGGCCACTCGTCAGAGATGAAAGCTTGGGTTTTTTATTTTTCGGGCGGCTGGAAGCTGTGGGAAAGAAGAGAAAAAAAAAACCAAAACAGCGGGGGCTCTTTGGTTTGTCAATGTTGCTGCTGTTTTGGGGAAGCAACAAGCCGGGGAGAAGAAAAATCCAAAGGGGGATCTTCCAGCTGTTATCGGAGAAGAAGGAAAAAATTTCCCAAAAGAGGGGTCTCCCTGGCGGCTCCTTTTCAGCAGGGAAGAAGAAAAGTTTAGTTTTTTAGGGTTCTCTCTTTCCTTCTAAAATTACAAAATGAACCCCCCCAACTTTGAGTTAAAAGGTGCTATTTATAGGCATAGCATTTTTTCGAGTCTCAAAATTGGTCCCTCAATTTTTGTGTTCAATTCACTTGGTAAAAATTAAATTTGGTCTTAAAATTTCAATCTTTTTAATTTAGTTCAAATTAAGCTCTCAAACTTAATTTTTCACCAATTAAGCCCCCAAATTAATTTGACCTAAATTAATTCTTAAACATAATTAAAATTTAATTTGGCCCATGATTAAATCAAATTGACCCATTAAAAAATTAATTATGTCATTGGACTTAATTTTCATGCGAATTCGTCCAATAATCATTTAATATGACCTTGAATTTGCATTGTATTCTTCTAAACATTGCAGCTTGATTTCCCGACCTACCTTCTCCACGTTGTCAGCCTTTATTTTATTTTTTTATTTTTATTTTGAAAAAAGAAATTGATTTTTGGGGAATAACCCAGAATTGGGTTATGACAATAATAATAATAATAATAAAGAAGAAGAAGAAGTTGATGAGAACTTTGAGATGGAAGATTAATGTAAGGATTAAACAATGATAAAAACAAATGTCAAGGTTAGAGAATCCATTAATGGTATTTGAAACAAGTAAAGTATAAACTCTTATTATTTAACTAGAAACAACACACAAAGAAGGTTTCAATCGGATGATTTGTCATTAATAACTCATTATAAATTGTTAACATGATCATATTAATTATCTTATTTAAGTAACACCAAACTTTTAAATATTATCAGGAATTCATTATGCTAACTTATGTTAACAACAAACCAAGTTCCTTTCATAGCACAGGTGTAGGTTATATCATACGGTTGGGCTATGAGAGTGCTAAGCATTTGTTGTACCAAGTGTTATACAACACAAATCTAGATTAACCATTTAACAAGGTATTAAGAATTAGTAATATAAAAAGATAAGACATGTTAATATTAAACATTAAGGTCCATGTTGAGTTTACACTATACTTATTCTTACACCATTAGTGTATTCTTTTCACCTTGACATAATAAACTTAGTTAAACATAATAAAGAAGAGAAACATAAATAAACAAAATAAGAACATAAATAAGATACAAGTTAACTAAGTAAAGGAAAGGAAATGAAAAGCATAAATAAGATATTAATAAAAGAAAAACTTAAAAATTAAAAAAAATATATAAAGAGAGAAATAAAGAGCATGATCTTGATCTGAAAAACCAAGATTCCTAAATGCATGGCAAATGCCTCCTTTTATAAGTCAAAATTTGGAACTATTGATTTGATGACTAATTGTTGAGTTGGTTTGACTTGGTGAAAATCCTTATCTTCTTGTCTGAATAAAACGTCATTGCTAACATCAGAAATGGAACCAACTCATGAAAGTTATAGGAAATTGTCTTATCTTTCAGGAAAAAAAAATTAAGGTCATTTGGACTTCTAGAACTCGAGATATGGGCTGAACACTAAACAGTGTATGGGTTGTAGGATAAATTCAGACTTCTCCGTTGTTGCTATAATTTGGATTTGAAAACAGCCTTTTTAAATCTTAGACTTCACATGAAAGTTGTAGGCCTATGTCTTACCAAATCTGTCCAAACAATTAAGGTCATTTGGACATCTAGAACTCAAGATATGACCCAATTACCAAACAGTGTTCCAGTTTGGACTGCACCAACATCTTTTTTCTAAGTTTGGCCCTCTCTTTGTCCTTTCAATTTCAATACTTAAACTCATCAATCAATCCTTTCATTTATATGATAGGCCTATATTTAAGATGAACATTTACCATAAATTAAAGGTATCTTATATTATTAGGTATGTTATTATAAAATACACTTTAGTTAAGGAGTTATTGATACTTCAAGTGTAAAATGATGATATAAAACATTGATAAAAATGCACTTTTAAGTACTAATCATGGAAGAACAAATCAACATGACCAGTTCAATTGAAGATTCAAAGTTCAAAACATCCACAACAAATCTCTTATCTGCAAAACCTAGTAGTTAGGCATGTAATCTATTTTTGAATTCAAATCAGATGATGTATAGGATGCTTAGTTAAAAGTTGTTATTATGTAACAAAACGAGTTCATCCAAACTCTATTAAACACTTTGTAATTCACGAATGAATACAGAAAAGCATTATTCAAAACAAAGCTTTTGTTCTATAAGAATTATGAATTTATACATAAAACATATTCTTAATATTAAAAAAGTAGTTCTTTTATAGATATTAAAACAGTTAGGTTTTTACCTGATAAGATAAAGATCTTTTTATTGAGGAGGAATTTTCTTAAATCATAGACAGACCAACAGTTAGACCTTAGCATATATCAGAAAATTAAACAATGTAGCTTACATTAGGTAGGGCGTATTTGGGGTGTTAATACATTTTCTTTACGCAACCAATCCCCGTGCCCGATCTCTAAGACCAGTTAGGGTTCCTAGTGACCAAAATACTAGGTGGCGACTTCCATTCAAATTTTTCACTAATAAAAGACAAGAATTCCTTGTCTCCCTATATTTTTTAGAAATGGATACCTATGAGAGTGAATGATCGTCGCGACGCCAACGTGTGACAAAGAATATGGAGATTTAAGGAAGCTATTCATTCCTTGGTTTCTGGAGATAGAATCTACAACCATCTTCTTATTTATTCTTGAAAGATTTATTTGGTGTTGTGTAGTTGCTTTGATGTTTCTGAAATGAGGAGGTGAAACTTTCAGAATTTTGAGTTGATCAAATGCTTGTATAGAAAGTCTTGCAGGACATTTTGAAATTTTCAATAGAAAACTATAACATAAAAGTTTTTATTTCAGTCAAAATGAAACGTATCATCACATAAAATATAAGGTTATTCCTTGATATGATCATTAGTAATATCTCATCATTGCTTATATAATGGTCATTTTGCCTATTAACATCCTTCTCTAAACTTTTCTTTGTTCCTCCAAATAATTGCAGAGTAAATACTACCGATATTATCAACTAATATCAGTAGGAAAAACACATAAACCCCTTTAATCCAAGTCAAATAACTATTTTTCATGGTTATAATTAATATTGAGTCTCTATCAGCTAAAAAATTTATAATTGCAGCCAAACTATATGTTGCAATCCATGTACAAACTAAGAAAAGGATGATTAACATAAACTATGATAATGACCCTAAGGAAATTCATGTTTCATATGCTACAAAATTCATATAATATAGCTCTTTATGGCTCTAATGCTCTGTTAAGCATAGTTATAGTGGTGAAAGATAAATCAACTTGGGAACAACACAACTTAAGCAGCAGAATTCCCATCAGGAACTCCTCATTGAAAGATGAGCCATTTTAATATTCCAAGTATTTCTTCTACTTGAAGAAGAAAAAATGTTAATTGGATCAAGATGTTTACATGTGTTAATTGTTTTAAACTAAATGCAAAACATGCACATAAATTATAGCAGAATGAAAGAAAATAAGGAAAATGATTTTATTTATTGCAAAACACTCTTAAATAGAGATGGAGTTTTAGTTAGAAATAAAGATTATTAATTTTGAAAATTACATGATAAACAAATCAAATACAATCAGATTTATTCTTAAAGAATTGGTCTTCAAGTAGAGACCTTTAACAACAAAATCTCCTGATCTTCTACAACTTTTAAGGCATTATTTCAAAACTCCTCCTTGTCTTAATTACTATAGACCCTTATTTTACTTCTTAGCTCTTCAAAACTTGCTTTTGAAAGAGTTTTAGTCAAAACATCTGCAATTTGATCATTGGTTCTACAATAAAGCAGAGTAACTTTTTTTTGCTGAACTTCTCTTAAAAAATTTAACATGATTTTAAAGTGCTTAGTCCTGCCATAAATAATAGGATTATTTGCAATACAAATTACAGCTTGATTGTCAACATAAATTTGTGTTAGCTCAAGTTGACTCGTGTGCAAATCTACAAATATTTTTCTTATCCAAATTGCTTGATTTACAACAGTAGTAGCTGCTATATATTCAGCCTCAGCTGTGCTTTGAGCAACCACATCTAGCTTCCTTTAAGACCAAGAGAACATGCCTGATAGGAAGATAAAATAATAGCCCAAAGTGCTTTTCATATCATCCAAAGATCCTGCCCAGTCATTTTCAGAATAGCCATGAAGCAAAAAAATTTGAAAATGAGAGAATTTTATATACCTTTGATATATCTCATAATCTTTTTGGCACCTTGAAAATGTAATTCACTTTCCCTATGCATGAACCGTGAGAGCAAACTTACAACAAATGCAATATCAGGTCTTGTTGATGTAAGATACATCAAAAATCTAATTAAGCTTATGTATTGACCTTCATTTACTTTGTTTATTCCATCATTCTTACTGAATTTTTCCTTTAGATTCATAAGAGTGCTTGTGTTTTTGCAGTTCTCTATGTGAAACTTTTTCAAGATCTTCCTAGCATACTTCTTCTGATATATGACGATTCCATCATTGCTTTGTTTCACCTCCATTTTAAGGAAGTAAGAAATCAAACCAAGGTCTGTCATCTCAAATACATTGAACATTTTTAGCCTTGAACTCTTCTATTAGTGTCTTATCACTTCCTGTTACAAGTAATTCATTAATATAAATAGATACAATGATTCAGTTTGCATTAGTTCCTTTTACATACAATGTGGCCGCACTTGGACTTTTGACAAAGCCAAGTTTATGTAGATGATTATGAATTCTGTTATACCATGCTCTAGGAGCCTGTTTAAGGCCATATAATGCCTTCTTTAACAGATAGACTTTCTTTTCTTTCCTCTTGACTTCAAAACCTTGTGATTTTTCTATGAAAATCTCCTCCTGCTAATATCCTAACAAAGCAGATTTTACATCTAACTGATACAATTTCCAATCCTTTTGTGCAGACAATGCAAGTAGCAATCTGATTGTATCAAGTCTTGCTACAAGCACAAAAGTTTTTTAGAAATCCACTCCGAACACTTGAGTATAGCCCTTCACAACTAATCTAGCTTTGTATTTGTTTATATAACCATCTGTATTTTGTTTGGTTCTATAAACCCATTTGACTCCTATGGCCTTTTTATGTAAAAGCTTGTCCATCAGCACCTAGGTATCATTTTTTTCAATCATTCTAAGTTCATCTTTCATTGTTTTAATCCATTTGTTGCTCTTCACTGCCTTTCCAAATTCTATAGGCTTACAAATAGCAATATTGCTACTTTCATAAATCTCATATAAGGATTTTGTACCTTTGACCGGCTCATCATCAATACGAGTCATTAATAATCTCTCAAGTTGAAGATTCTTGCTTCTCTTTTGGTTCCTCCAATTTCCATTATTTATCTTCCATGAAGTTAACAAATTTGCTTACTAGAATTTTTCTATTTTAAGGTTGGAAGATTCTGTAAGCTTTTGATGGACTGTTGTATCCAATGAACACTCATGATTCAGCCTTCTTATCCAACTTGTCTCTTTTAACTTATGGCACATAAGTGAAACAAGGGCAACCAAATTTTTTTAAATGTTACAGGTTTGGTTTGTATCCAAACCAAGCTTCAAATGAAGTTCTTTTTTGCAACGCATTGGTTGGCATTCTGTTCAGCAAATACCCCAATGTGTTTGCAGCTTCGGCCCATGGTTTCTTTTGCAGCTTTTTTTCATAAAGCATGAATCTAGTCATATCCATAATGCTCCTTTTTTTCTTTCACTCATACTATTTTATTGTGGAGTGTAAGGTGCTGTAAGTTGGTGTTCAATTCCAGATTCATCACAAAATTGGTGAAATCTTCCATTAGTATATTCCTTTCCATTGTCAAACCTTAATTTCTTAATCTTGCATCCACTTTGTTTTTCCACCCATGTTTTATACTTCCAAAATACATTAGTAACTTCATATTTAAATTTAAGGAAAAAAATTCAACAAAATTTGGAATAATCATCTATAAAGATTATGTAGTATCTGCTACCGTTTAGTGAAGTTATTCTCTGGGGACCTCCAATATCTATATGCACCAGTTGAAGTTTATGTGTTGCTCTCCATGTAGTTTGAGGAAAAGGTTTTCTAGCTTGCTTTTCATATTGACATGTTGCATAGTTGGTAGATTTGTTCTCCAGTTGTATAACACTTCTTACACGATTATGTTTCTGCATATATATTAGCCCAGCATGATGAAAATGTCCAAGTCTTTTATGCCATAGTTTGTCATTACATGTTTTTATAGCAAAAATACTCTGCTCTTCCTTCATAAGATTTAAAGTAAAACCTTTTTCTTTCATTTTCACTCTGAAAATGTTGTTACCTATGTTGTCATTGATCAAGCATCATTTGTCTTCAAATATCACTTTGAAACCTATTTCATAAGTTGTCTAACACTTAGCAAATTCTGATCAATGTTAGGCACATATAATACATCTTAAATGTATTTCAAACCTGATAGACTATTTATAGCAGCAAATCATTTGCCTTTGACAGCAATATAATCACCATTTTCAATTTTGACTTTGAAAATAATAGTTCTTTCAAGTTTCTTAAACAATTCCTAATCAATATCAGGCACATATAATACATCTGAAATGTACTTCAAACCTGATAAATTATTTATAGCAACAATTCCTTTGCCTTTGATAGCAATATAATCACCATTTCCTATTTTGACTTTGGAAATAGCAATTATATCAAGTTTCTTGAACAATTCCTGATTATTTGTCATGTGGTTTGTGCAACCACTGTCAATTAACTAGGAATCACTCGAGTTGTTGCTTGTTGAAAAACATGATGCAACAAACAGTTGCTCCTCTTCAGGTTGTTAAGCAACAGGATTTGCTTTTTCTTCATGTTGTTGTGATCTGCAGATTCTTTCCTTGTATCCAATCTGATCACATTTGCTACACTTAATGTTTGGTCTCCACCAATATTTTATCTGCTAGTGACTTGTTTTTTTTACAGTAAGAACATGGTAGATATGTCTCCACCTTGTTTCTGTAATTTTCAGCATTTTTCTTCTTATTGAATCTCTTGTCTTTGCCTCCTCCTGGTATTAAGCACTTGCTTAAAAGGCTCCTGCATTGTTTCCTCATGTCTCATCAATCTTTTTTGCTTTTGTGCCTGCAATGCATTTATCAATTCTCCAAGAGATATACTGGTCAAGTCTTTTGACTCTTCTAATGAAGAAATCTTAAACTCATATTTTTCAAGCATGGTTACCATTATTTTTTGCACAATTCGGTCATCAAAAAACTCATTTCCAAGCAATCTTACGTTGTTTATTATGCTTAGTAATTTGTCAGCATAATCTTTGATGTTTTATGTCTCCTTCATCTTCTACATTTCAAATTCTTTGATTAAGTTGAGAGCCTGCATATTTTTAGTTCTTTCATTCCACTGATCTTCTTTTTAAAGATAATTCCAAATACCTTATGTAGATTCCTAATTCATGATTCTTGTGAATATTATGTTTGACATTGCAACACGAGCAAACTTTAGCTTTGGACTTCCTTGTCTTTTTTTTCTTTATGAATCTTTAGTTGAGCTATTGTTGGATTTGTAGGTAAATCAGGAACAATATAATTTTTAACGAGCTGACATTTTGATGGCCCAAGCTTCATAGTTATCACCATTGAAGATTGGTGGTGAACCGTGTGAGATGATTGTTTCAGTTTTTATTTTTGTGTTTTTTAATTTTGTATTTATGGTTTGGTTTGTGTTTTGGTTTTCTCAACTCACAAATCTTTCAAGATAATTATGACTTTGATACCAATTTGTTAATTGTTTTACACTAAGTGCACAACATGAACATAAATAGTAGTAGAATGAAGGAAAATAAGAAAGATGATTTTATTAATTGCAGAACATTTTTAAATAAAATAGAGTTTCAGTTCAAAACAAAGACTATTCAAATACAATCAAATTTATTCCTAATACCTTGGTCTTCAAGAAGAGACCTTTAACAATAAAATCTCCTGATCTTCTGCAGCAACGAAGTCTCCTGGTTTTCTGCAGCTTTTAAGGCATTCTTTCAACAACATGACTTGCAAAGCAAATTTAATGATGAGAAAGTGAGGAGAGAATAATTTGGAACTGGTTTTTCTTAGCAGATTGAACTGAAAGGGGAAGGACATGGGGGGACAGAAACTTGAACAATTCCTTCAAGCATTTGTGTGACTGTCCTCATAGAAGGTCTAAGAGAAGGATCCTCTTGTATGCACCAAATTGACACCATCACTAACCTCTCCAACGTCTTCATGTCATTTTTTACCTCCTCATCAGCCTTCACCAGCTCGTCTAATTTTCGTCCTTTGTAGCAGTCATAGGCCCAGTCTGCTAGTATGATCTCCTCTTCTTTCTCACTTTCCATATCAAGGCTCTTTCTGGAACAAATGATCTCCAATAGCATGATCCCATAACTATAAACATCTACTTTTGCTGTAATTGGCATGTTCCTGAACCACTCTGGTGCGACATATCCTCGGGTCCCTCTAATAGCTGTATGTGTGCGTGTTTGTTCATTCATTAAGAGCTTTGCCAGTCCAAAGTCTGAGATTCTTGCTGTAAATGTGTCATCAAGGAGTATGTTTTGGGGCTTGATGTCGCAATGGATAATCTGTGTGCTACACTCCTCGTGCAAGTATGTAAGAGCTCGTGCAATGCCGAATGCCATTTGAATGCGTTTGTTCCAGTCAGGTCTGGAAATTCCAAATAGGAAACCAGCTAAGGTTCCATTGCTCATTAACTCATAGACCAAAAGCCTGTTTGGCCCTTCATCACAGAATCCAAGCAATCTGACCAAATTCTTGTGGTGAGTCTTGGCTATCGCTCTTGCTTCTGTTTTGAATTCCTTCTCGCCTTCTTGCACCATCCTCTCCAACTTCTTAACTGCAACATAGTTTCTTGAACTCTGTGATGTTAATAGTCCTTTATATACAGTTCCAAACGAACCTCGTCCAAGCTGCTCTCTAAATCCATCCGTGGCTTCTTTCAGGTCTTTATACGTAAAACTGCGTAGATTTGTTTCCAGAATGCTAGATGATCTGGTAAGTTTCCTTCTTCTATTGTGTGGTTGGAGCAGAAACAGAGATACTGCTACTATAAATAGGAAAATAAGTAGTGCTGAGCTACCTAGAAGAATTGCTCCTGCCAGAACTAAAGTTGTTTGATCTTTGTTCCCCGTATTTGACTTTCGCCGAGAGGGTTCGTCTAAAGAAACAGCAGATTTACTTACCTTAACTAGAGCCTTCCCATAGATATTATAGTCTTGCCTTCCATTTGAAAGTGGCAACTTCTTCTTCCAACAGCTCCCATCTTTGATGACAGCAACAACACAGTTACAATCAGAGAGGCACAATCGTCTACACTCATCTTCATTTATTGACTGCAATCGTTCGAAGTTTGAAGAAGATGGCCAAAATGTATTTGGCACCTCTTGCAGTGCATAGAAATCCTCTGGCTTTGATTTTCCTTGCTCACAATTTGGCACTAAGTTCTGCTGGCAGCCACCGAACTCGTTGCTGGTATCGGAGAGGGAAAACCCAGGAAGGCATTCACAGATAGGCCTTCGGTTTGCGCCAAGTTTACAGTAGCTGTTATATCCACAAGGACCACCACCCAAGTCACCATTACTATCAGAACATATATCGTCCGGGACTGACCAAATAGCAACCCATGTCTGTCCCCATGTACCATTTGTTTGAGCCCTGGGATGACCATACAGAGTAAAAAGTCCATCAACATCAAGCGTCGCCCTGTAAAAGTAATCTCCGGCTGGAGACTCTCTTCCCTTGGTGAGGTTAACAACACTTCTGCTGTCTTGGAGAACATTGAGGTGACCTGACGGTTCAAAGACTAACTGATAGCCAGAATTCTGTGTTGAAGCATCATCAGAAGTATTGCTCTTAAAATAAGTCCCATATTCATAACCTGTTGGCAAGGCAAGTAGGTTGAGCAAAATACTCCCATCATTTGGTTGCAAGCGAAGCAGGTACCTTCCCTTAGAGTAGCTACTTTCCTTTAGCCGGGATGATAACTTTCCACCAACTTCAAGTATTTGAGTTGGCAGCATGGTATCACGGGGATCCTTGAAGGTTTCCCACAAAGACTTGGAACTATTATCCGCGAGAATAAAGTTGCCGTTGTTGAGTAGGGTAGCATAAGCAACTCCATCTACTGAAGATTGAGGCTTCCATATTTCTCGTCCTTGAGGACTGGTAAGTCTGAAACTACCATCAAGAGTAAGCTCGACCTTCGATCCTTCAGGTGCCATATCATCTCCGTTTGCATACCAAACTAATGTTTTCTCCGGTATTGTATCGAACCAGATGCCAAGCAAGAAAAGTTTTTGATTGTTGATTTGGTGGAATCCAAAAGCAAATTCACCAGAAGGGGACTTCCATGGAACTGATGTATCAGAAGCAATAAGGTATGAACCCAAAGTAACATTAGGAGGAGTTTGGGCAAACACAGAAGGTGTCAGAACAAGAAACAGCAAGAGGTTGAGGGCAGTCCTAAAACAAGGAAAAGCCATTTTCAGAGGAGTCTTGACTTAGCAATGTATCAGTTTGAAGAGCTAATGCAGAATACATATAGATGCTGAGACTTTTTTCCTGGACAGCTCATGCATATTTCAGTTTTTATTCTATTAATTTTTTATTTTTTATTTGATACTTTTATTTAAAATTTTAATCGCTTTCAATAAAGTTTGTCGGTGGTAAAACACACTCCGAAGCAACCTGTGGTTCAACGACAAAAATATGAGCTCTTTCTTGCAGACTTGGCAGTTGGTTGCACATCAAAATCAGCATCATCAGACACAGGTAAATCAAGTGACACGGTTCGCTTTGGTGGCCTCATTGAAAACTTAGGAATCGGCAAAGAACTCGGTGGTGGAGAGTTCGAATAAGCGTATAGCCACCTCTCCTATCTTAATTTACATGCAGCATTTAGGAATAATTTGACAAGCTACGTGTCAGATACCCTTGGCGTGGCAACATCGGACAAATGATGGTTAGATGAAAGCTAAGGTGTTTCACCCTCGGACAAATGATGGGTCATAATTTCCTTGAAATCTGCCGTCTAATCAAATTGCACCAACATCGGTCTAATCTTTGGACCAATGAGAAGAAATAAACAATAACTGTTGTGGATGAATGCAAAGGTGTAACTTACATATACAATAAACTAAGATGTGATTTTTATAGGCTATCTTAGAAAAAGACATGTAATATACTTTATTTTAACAATTAATTATCATTAAATTAATATTACATTTTAGCTTTTTTTATTTATTGGAATTGATGATATGATATTATTTGGAGTTGATAATGGGTCACTTGTCTATAATTTACCATTATTATCTTTGACTTTTATATATAATTAAGGAGTAGATAGATGCATTGTTGTTGGACCTACGTTGGGATTCATCTCAAAAAAAAGTCTTTGTCATTAGGATATAGGATTAACTTGCATGTCAATAAGTTAATTAATTTTATTAAAATATTATTAATTTATTGTTTTAAAATTTTTGATGTTGTATGATTGGGTTTGTCAAGTCAACTATAATATTAGAAACATGATTGGGTCAAAACTGACTTAATTGGGTCAATGTTTTTAATTTGCTTAGTTTAAAACTCATCCTACATTAAGTTACAAATCACAAGTTTCATGAATTAATTTGGTTTAACATGAATATGTTGTTGAGACTTCGAAAAGGATTTTGTTGTTATCCTTAATCCCAAGGAAAAACAATGACAGTGAAGGTGAAGTGAGTCTTGAAAGAGGAAGTGTAAGGTTTAGATTTGAATATATGGTAAACAGGGAGGTGTTTTTTTTTTTTTTTTTTTTTTAATGATGGCAAACCTTTGTAAGCTCCTTGATGGTACCAAAAATATACCTTAAGGTAGGGGTGTTCACGGTCCGGTTCGGTTCGGTTTTAATATAAAAATTCAACCGAACCGGAAAATACCATTTCTTGTTAATATAACCCGAACCGAACCGAAAACCGGTTCAAACCGAACCGGTTTTGTTCGGTTCGGGTCGGTTTTTTAGCCTTAGAAACCAGAAAAACCGAAACTAATTAAATAAAAGAAAACTTGGCTGAATCACAATCACTGCCCCTCCTTGCTTGTTCTCTTTAAAAAAGCCTAGCCCAGATGGTTCATTTCCGGCTACACGCTGGCGTTTTATTCTTCATCGTTGTTGTTCTTTTCCCTTTACTTTGCTCCGGCATTCGTTCAATACCGTCGACGGAGGGGAATAGCGGTGCAGTTGAAGTGTTCAATGGGTATCGATTCGCTGAAGCGCCGGAGTATCATAACGGGAGAGACTATCCTGTTTTAACAAGCAATGGCCGGTTAGTCTCCTCCTGCGAGCCTTCTTTAGTTCACATAGCCATGACTCTTGATTCTGAGTATCTACGGGGCTCAATCGCTGGAAGGGGGAAAAGGGAAGTGGGAGGGTGAGTGGGCTGGTTTTGGGGAAAAGAGAAGGGGGAAAGTGAGTGGGGTGGAAAGGTTTTGAGAAAAAGGGAAGGGGAAGAGTGAGTGGGGTGGAAAGGTTTTGGGGAAAAGGGAAGGGTATTTATTATTTAGGTTTATGATGTTTTTTTATATATATATTTTTAGATTTAATTAAACCGGTTCGGTTTGGTCCGGTTCAATCGGTTTAAGCTTTTTTAAACCGGAATCGAACCGGACCGGGTGGTTTTTTTAAAATTTTTAATCGGTTTATTCGGTTTTTTCTATCGGTTCGGTTTTTTCAGTTAATTTTTTCTCGGTTTTCTCGGTTTAATCGGTTGGTCGGTTTTTTTGAACATCCCTACCTTAAGGTGTGAAAAAATACACATAGCCCTGTTAATTTATTGGAAAGTTAATTTTTTTTTAGAAAGTGATTTTTATAAAAAATTGATTATTTTTTTAATACTTGATAATGTCATAAGAAATAAGTTATAAAATATTATTTAGTATTTGACTATAAAATATAATTCTTAGGTAAATTAAAACGTACAACACAATTATTTGTTTTGAAGTGAAAAATTGAGTTGTTCAATATTTTATTTTTATTTTTATTTTAATTAATTATAAAATGTAATTCTTAAAGGTTATATCTTAGAAAAGTAAGAGACATGTAATATACTTTATTTTTTATTTTAATAATTAATTATCACTGAATATTACATTTTAGCTATTTTTTATATTTTATTCATTGAAATTGATTATATAACATTATTTAGAGCTAATAAAGTGTCAATTGTCTATAATTCACCGTTCATATAAATATATATATAGAGGACTAATCTAGAAAAAAATTGTTATTAGGTTATAGGGTCAACTCGTGGGTATCTGAGTCAATTATTTTTATTAAAATTATAAACCCTAACCTGAAAATTTATAACAATAAAATAAAATTTTAAGTTGAAAGATAAGGGGTTTAAAAAAAGTTTCTTAGAATGTGGAATGTGGAATGTAGAATTTGTCTATATACAAAGTGAGAAATTATAGCTCAAAGATAATGATAAACAATAAGTAAAACTACCCACGATTAGAATTTTAGCTGGATTAAACTATTAAAAAAAGAGAGAGGGGAAATTATATATATATATATATAGAAACAAAAATAACCCCTCTTCTTTTTATGCCCAAGATCAACAGCAAAAATGGCAAAAGATGTTGACTTTTAGGTCATATATTAATATTTATATATTTTGATGATAATAATTAAATAAAAATAGACTAATAATATGTTTGATTGAGTTTAAGTGTAAACAGATTTACAAGAAGATCATCAACAAGCATAAATAATTAAATGAAGAAATAAATCAACAAGTTCAAGATACAAAACAAGTGAAGACTTAATTCTTAAGCATTTATTTTGTGTTTACTATGTAAATCTTTATATCTTATTTGATAGCACAAATTAAAATGAATTTACATACTTCATATTGTATGCATTATAGGATTGATATGCATTTAGTTAGTTTAAGATTCATCAGGCTTAAGATTGTTAAAATTAATATTAAGTTGAACCGATCAACAACTTATTCATCAGGGTCAAACACCTAGGAATCTGTTGAAATAGATCAACTGATTGAATTGACCAATCTGAACTGATCGATCATTTTAGCTGTTAGAGGAATAGTGATGGCTATAAAACAACTTATTTTTTCTTCCTAAAAACATATATATAGTTTGTCTAATTGAAAAATTAAGCACAAAATTTGAATAGATATTATATAAAAGCTATTTTAAAAGCAAATAAAACTTTAAATCATAAATCATACTCATATTTATGCATTAAAACCTTCATATTATTCCACAACAATATAAATTCACACACTTACTACACTTAAACACCTTCATACATTCTAAGTATTATTGAGTGAGTTATAAAGATATAAGCTTCACTTGTATTATTTACTCTTTGAAGGAGTGTTGTTACATTTCAAACAATTGTAATCCTTAAAGAGTTTAAGTGAAAATTTATTGGTCATTGGTGAGGTATATTACCAAGGTGAAGATTCTTGAAGAGGGTGTTTCTTCAAGTGGTGAAAAGGAGTTTGGTGAGGATTCATTAAGGACATTGTAATTTTTTGCTTGGATTAGTAAAATATAAAATATTAAAGATCGGTTTGGTTCTTAAGGTGTGGATATAGATTTGTCAAACCACGTTAAAAATCAAGTTTGCAATTTCTATCTCTATACTCTTTACTTTAAACACCTTAATCATATTGTTGGTTAGTTGTGTTAATTGTGTTTAATTGAGTTAATTGCAATAATTGTTATTATTAGTAAAACATCTAATTCACCCCCTTAGCTGTTATTATTGCCTTAATTCTAAAATAACAATTGTTATCGAAGTCCAAGCAATCTTATGTTGTTTATTATGCTTAGTAAATTGTCAGCATAATCTTTCATGTTTTATGTCTCCTTGATCTTCTATATTTCAAATTCTTTGATTAAGTTGAGAGTCTGTATATTTTTAGTTCTTTCATTGCACTGATATTCTTTTTAAAGATAGTCCCAAATATTTTCTACAAATTCCTAATTCATGATTCTATTCATAATTCATGATTCTTGTGAATATTATGTTTGATATTGCAACACATAAGCAAACTTTAGCTTTGGACTTCCTTGTCTTTTTTTTCCTTATGAATCTTTAGTTGAGCTATTGGTAGATTTGTAGGTAAATCAGGAACAACATAGTTTTTAAGAAACTGACATTTTGATGGCCCAAGCTTTATAGTTATTACCATTGAAGATTAGTGGTGAACCGTGTGAGATGATTGTTTCAATTTCTATTTTTGTGTTTTTTTATTTTGTATTTATGGTTTGGTTTGTGTTTTGGTTCTATCAACTTACAAGTCTTTTAAGATAATTATGACTCTGATACCAATTTATTAATTGTTTTACACTAAGTGCATAACATGAACATGAACATATAAGAAAGATGATTTTATTAATTGCATAACACTCTAGAGATAGAGTTTTAGTTCAAAACAAAGACCATTCAAATGCAATCATATTTATTGCTAAAAACTTGGCCTTAATGAAAAGACCTTCAACAGTAAAATCTCCTGATCTTCTACAGCAACGAAGTCTCCTGGTTTTCTGCAGCTTTTAAGGCATTCTTTCAACAACATGACTTGCAAAGCAAATTTAATGATGAGAAAGTGAGGAGAGAATAATTTGGAACTGGTTTTTCTTAGCAGATTGAACTGAAAGGGGAAGGACATGGGGGGACAGAAACTTGAACAATTCCTTCAAGCATTTGTGTGACTGTCCTCATAGAAGGTCTAAGAGAAGGATCCTCTAGTATGCACCAAATTGACACCATCACTAACCTCTCCAACGTCTTCATGTCATTTTTTACCTCCTCATCAGCCTTCACCAGCTCGTCATATTTCTCGTCCTTGAGGACTGGTAAGTCTGAAACTACCATCAAGAGTAAGCTCGACCTTCGACCCTTCAGATGACATATCATCTCCGTTTGCATACCAAACTAATGTTTTCTCCGGTATTGTATCGAACCAGATGCCAAGCAAGAAAAGTTTTTGATTGTTGATTTGGTGGAATCCAAAAGCAAATTCACCAGAAGGGGACTTCCATGGAACTGATGTATCAGAAGCAATAAGGTATGAACCCAAAGTAACATTAGGAGGAGTTTGGGCAAACACAGAAGGTGTCAGAACAAGAAACAGCAAGAGGTTGAGGATAGTCCTAAAACAAGGAAAAGCCATTTTCAGAGGAGTTCGGACTTAGCAATGTATCAGTTTGAAGAGCTAATGCAGAATACATATAGATGCTGAGACTTTTCTCCTGGACAGCTCATGCATAATGTTGTCAACATAACATAGGCTGGTGTCTGTTACTCTCAAGAGACTTCTGGAGAAAGGCAAGGAATCATGGAAAGCCTTTCTTTGTTGACTCATAAGAATGATTTTGTTTTCTTTCTTAATTTTCAAGTGTTTCTGTTCCTTTTCATTTTCTTTTTTTTAATTTTAAAAAAAAAATTAAAAAGTTATTTTTTAATTTATTTTTCCTGGCATAATTATATTAAAAAATATTTTTAAATTTATTTTTCATAATACTGTCTAACATTAAAAACTAATTTATTTTTTAAAAAAATATTTTCTATAAAAATTACTTTCTAAAAAAATTAACTTTCCAGCAAGGGATGTTTTTACGACAACACCCTAAAATCCTTAGGAACAGTAATGGAGTAAAGGCCAGAGAAAATAGAGTAGCAAGAGTAGTTGCGTATTGATTTCTTATGATAGAGACAAAGACTGTTCAATTCATGGACTAGTCAATCTCTTTTCTTCTTTGGACAGCAACTAATGTCTGGATTTTTCATCAAGAACAATAGTCAAGACTTAATTTCTGACTGATGACTTTTAAATGCATGTTCCATTTTTCTAATTCTTTGAACAACGTGTTTTTTTAAAAAAATTAAAAATTATTTTAAATTAATATTTTTTTATATTTTTATATCATTTTGAAATGTTAATATTAAAAATAAGTTTAAAAAAATAATCATAATTATATTTTCATATATTAAAAGAAGGTTTTTCAGATGACTAGAGGAAGCATTTTATCAAGCACAGGCTCCATGATTCCTTCCTTTTCTATATTGGCCCTTGAATCTATAAATTTATACTCTTTGTTCCAGACCTCTTCGCTCCTAACCAATGAATTGCCGGCAATACTACTTAATTAATTACGAAAAAACGAGGAAAGGCCCTAATAAGTCCTAAGAAAAAGCACAAACGATATCTCACTAGTTACATTTCACTATTATTTTATTTTACCTCTTATTTTAAAATTATTAAAATTCATTCAAAAACTAAATTCATTTTATTACTAAGAGAATAGTCAACACAAATATGAAACCAAATGTTTAGTCCAAATCTAACCTGAGTTAACTAGGAAATATAGAAAAATGTTGTAAAAAAATTGTTTTTTTTCTCATCTGATTTTTGTAATTGCTATGACCTTTCCATCATTAAACCAAAAAATTTAATTTTTAATCTTGAGTTTTATGAATTTAAAAAAGATAAAAATAATAAGTAAGTGGTTCTACCTGATGTTACTTTTGATTATAGTTTCTTTATGAAATGATTAAAGAAGAGATTATGGTTTATAAAGATTTGAAGTTTGTGTTGTTAAGATTGATTCATGATTATTATAAGTTTAAGGTTAAGTGATTGATTTTAAATGTGTTATTAAAAATAAGAATTTGTAAATTGATTTGTTACTGGTTAAGAAATTTGTTTCAAATTTGACGGAAAATGTAGACATAATAGTCTTGAGGTTGAAAATGATAAAATTTTATTTTAGTCCTTGATTTATAAAAATTACAATTTAGTCCCTAAACTTTAGATAATTATATTTGACCCTGAAACATATTTTGGAATTCTAGGAAATATTCTTACAATGTTAAGGATGATGATCTCAATTTGATAATTGATTTATGTAATTTTCAATTTAGTCCCTTAATTTTATAGATTTGCAGTTTAGTCCTTGAACTTTGAAAAATTACATTTGGTGCCTCACATAGCATTTGTATACTTAGCTGATGAGGGAGGCATTAGTCTATAGCAACTGATCCTCCCACAATGAACACCTTCAGGTGTCATCCAATCTCTAATATGTATTCTACTACTTTATGATAATTTTCTTAGCATGTATATGTATATCAAGATAAATCTACTTGCAAACTATTAATATCTAAAATATATATTAAATGTTATTCCTTCACTGAATTGGTTCAACTCACCTACAATTTCTTAATATTATATTAGGTTTTTAGTTTCTGTTAACAGATGTACTTGTCAAGTATTCTTACTCTTTTAATTTTGGTTGGTATGCCTTGTTTATTTCACGAAGCTTTTTTTTTTTAATTCAATGTCTTAGACGCTTTATTATTACCATGTTTTAATAAAGTTTGGATTTTGACAATGTAATGATTATTATGGGTTATTGTTTTTGTTTTAATTACTGATGAGAATTTTTGAATTATTATTTAGTTATATTAGCTCTGAATAATATAATATTTTGAGAGATTATAAAATAATATGTATTTTGATATGTTTGTTTAAAGATTTAGTGTAAATGAGGAATGTCCTTACAATACCATTTATGCGTTGCCGATCATGAATCCAGACAGCAAACGCATGCAATTGCCATTAAGTAGTTATCCAACATTGTTGAAAACCATATATGAGAATCATCTGTATTCGGGCTGCAGCACACTTGAAGAAGAGATCATTTGAATCTGTGCTGGCTAGGATTGCAACTATATAAGGCATTTGGAAGCAGTGGAATCAGCGAGTTCATGGCAGCAATACTTTTATCTCCTGACAGTTCGATCAAAGCGTCTCTGTCAAATGGTATCATACAGAATGTACAAAACTAAGATTGTTAGAATTAAACCTTCTTTATTGACCTTTTAAAAATGATTGTTTTAATCTTCAGGAGTTCATGGTTTCTTTCCAAATCCAAACCCCTCCTTTAGAATTATGCAACTATATATATATGGGAATGGGAGACGAAGGTTTTCAGACGACTGCAGCATTTTATCAAGTATAAGCATTCTGCCTTTATACCCCCTTCCTTTCTAAAACAGCCATTATTGTATCTAAGCAAACTAAGAGCAAATAATGATATAATCCGCAGGTTTTTCACCGAAATAATAATTAATCCGTCTAGTTTCATAACCTTTGACTGTTTATGACTGTTAGCTCGATAAAAGCTAGTTTTCTAGAAAATAGCCGTTTAGGTTTCTTTCAATTAATATATAGAGAGGAATATTTTGGAAAGAAAAGTAACTAATTGTTTTGCTAAAAAAAAAACAGAATAAATAATAATTTACTCAAAAACTATATAAATCCTTTTAATAAAAACATCGAGGAACAAACGTTTGTCTCCATGTGTCTGTGTAGGACCATTAAGCATAGTATTCTGGTTTCCTGACCTGCCAACTTCCCACCATGCAACTTCATTAACTTGAAATGCAAACCTAGGTTATGACCACAAGGAACTATCGGCCAAAGCCACTCGAAGAGGTTAATCCTTCCTCTGCATATTCAGCCTCATAACTGAAGTGTTGAGAATTGTGTTGTTGTGTTTTGTGCAGGTGAAGGGATGCACAATCAAGAACAACAATGCTGGATATTGAAGAACACGAATTACACACAAGGTGTTTGATGAAATGTCTCAGTGAGTATTTCATTAACTGCATGTCTTTAAATACATGAGAAAACTTAACAAACCTCCCTAGTTATCAGCCACTAACTGTAGTGGACAATGTGTTGTCACTAGCCATTAACTGTAGTGGACAATATGCTGCCACTAATCTCAGCAACAACTTTAGAAAAACAAGGGATTTACTTTTATAAAATCAAAACAGAAATGAAAGAAAAGAAAACAGACAATACTTGATTAAATAACAATTAAACAACATGAAACACTAGAGTTAAAAAATGTCAATTGTCTAACACTCCTCCTTGACATTTTGACGACAAATTCCAATCATTTGTCTTAATGTCTCAAATCTCTCTTTAGGTAGTGGTTTGGTAAATATATCTGCAAGTTGTTCTTCAGAAGAACAATGAATCAGCATCACTTCATTAGATTGTTGAACTTCTCTAATAAAATGAAACTTGATTTTGATATGCTTTGTACGTCCATGAAAGACTGGATTCTTTGAAATTGATACTGCAGAATTGTTATCACACATGATTTTAGTAGCTTCAACCTGTTCATGTCCCAAATCCTTTAACATTTTCCTCAACCAAATTGCTTGGTTGACAGCAGCAGTAGCAGCAATGTACTCTGCTTCTGCAGTGGATTGAGCTGTTGTCTCTTGCTTCTTTGAACTCCAGGTGAAGACACCTGAATTGAGTGAGAATAAATACCTTGAAGTGCTTCTTGAATCATCAACACAGCCTCCCCAGTCACTGTCAGTATAGCCTTTTAGTTCCACAGCCCCTTCTGATGATCTTGGACAGAAAATACCAAGATCAATGGTACCTTTGATGTATCTAAGTATCCTTTTTGCTGCAATAAAATGAGTCTCCCTTGGAAAATGCATGAACCTTGAAAGAATACTCACAGCAAACAATATGTCAGGTCTACTTGCTGTGAGATATTGAAGGCTCCCAATTAAGCCTCTATACAAACTTTCATCCACTTTTTTAGATTCATCATCCTTGCTAAGCTTGATACTTGTTGTCATAGGAGTCCCCACTGGTTTACAATCCTCCATTTTGAATCTTTTTAGGATGTCTGAAGCATACTTCTTTTGGCATGTAAAAATGCCATTACTAGATTGCATCACTTCCATTCCAAGGAAGTAATTCATCATTCCAAGGTCAGACATCTCAAACATCTTCTTCATTTCATCTTTGAACTCTTGGATCATTCCAAGTTCACTTCCTGTGATGAGCATATCATCTACGTAAATAGATACAATTAGAAAATGGTTACCACAGGATTTCACATACAAAGTTGCTTCATTTTGGCTTCTGTTGAACCCAAGTTGAAGCAGATGTGTGTCCATTCTGTCATACCAAGCTCGGGGAGCTTGTTTCAACCCATACAAGACCTTCTTAAGTAGATACACATGCTCTTCTTTATCTTTAACAGCATACCCATCGGATTGCTCTACAAAGATTTCTTCAGCAAGAAATCCATTCAAGAAGGCAGACTTGACATCAAGTTGGTGAATCTGCCAAGAGTTATGTGCTGCAAGTGTAATAAGAAGTCTAATAGTATCATACCTTGCTACTGGAGCAAAGGTCTCTAGGTAGTCCACACCATATTGCTGAGCATAGCCCTTTACCACCAATCTAGCCTTGTGTTTGCATACTGACCCATCTGAATTGAGTTTTGTTTTGAAAACCCATCTTACACCTATCACCTTGCGATGCTTAGGCCTTTCAATCAGCTGCCATGTTGCATTTTTGTTGATCATTTCCATTTCTGCCTCCATTGCTCTCCTCCATGCTGGAAATTCTTGAGCTTCAGTATAACTGGTTGGTTCTAGAATTGCCATGTTGCATCTTAGGTGAATATCTTCCAATGATCTTGTGTCTCTAACTGGAAAATCATCCACTGATTCATCAGCTACCAGCTGAGGCTGAATGGTGAATGGTTGATCAAAAATAATATTTTTCTGATGTTCCCAATCCCATGTGATTGCTTCATCAACCTTCACATCTCTGCTAAGAATTACCTTCTCTGTTTGTAAGCAAAGAATTCTGTATCCTTTGGTTGTTATTCCATAACCCACAAGAACTCCCTTCTGAGCTTTGTTGTCAAGTTTGCTCCTCTTTGGCTCAGCTATATGATAATAGCATATGCTGCCAAAGATTCGAAGATGATCTACAACAGGTTTAACACCATTCCAACCTTCGTATGGTGTCTTGTCCTCCAGTGCTTTGGTTGGAAGTCGGTTCAGCAAGTAAACAGAGGTATTGACTGCCTCTGCCCATAATTTGTTTGGCATTTTCTTTTCAAGTAAAAGACATCTAGCCATCTCCATTACTGTCCTGTTCTTCCTCTCACATACACCATTTTGTTGTGGTGTGTATGGTGTGGTGTACTGGTGCACAATGCCTCTGCTGTTGCAATACTCAAGAAACTGATTTGAGGTATATTCAGTACCATTGTCAGATCTTAAACATTTAATTAGCATGTCACTTTGATTCTCAACTAAAGCTTTAAATGTTTGAAAGATTGTAAATACTTCACTCTTCAATTTGATGAAATACACCCAACACATCCTAGTATAATCATCAATAAAGAGAATGAAATACTTGTTACCACATAATGAGGCTGTCTTCATAGGTCCACACACGTCAGTGTGGATGAGCTGAAGTTTTTGGCTGGCTCTCCATGCTTGCCTTTTAGGAAATGGTGGCCTTGATTGCTTGCCAAGTTGACATGTTTCACACAATTGAATCTCACCATTCAATGTGGGCAATGCTTCAACCATTTCCTTTTGTTTCAGAATTGACAAGCCCTTTTGATTGAAATGTCCAAATCTTTTATGCCAAAGATTTGAAACATCCTGAGTAGCACTCATATATGCATGATTGGATACTTTATCCTTGTCAACAACAAAGCTTTTGTTTTTCATCTTTACACAGAACACTTGTTCTCCAAAAGGATCAAAGATAATGCATTTATGATCCTTAAACTGAAGAGAATAGTTTTTCTCCATCATTTGTCCAACACTCAACAAATTTTGACTGATTTCAGGTATAAATAACACATCATGAATGATTTTGATACCTGAACTTGTTTGAACATTTACTGACCCTCTGCCTTTGACCTCCAGAAATTCTCCATTGCCAAGCTTTACTCTGGATTTGTAAGATTCATCAAGGGTTTTGAACATTCCAGCATCATTGCACAAATGATGTGTGCATCCACTGTCAATAAGCCAAGTATCAGCTGGATCATTTATTGAGAAACAAGTGACAGCAAAGAATTGCTCCTCCTGTGTATCAACTTCATCTGCTAGGTGAGCTTGTTGAGGTTTTGGATCTGAGTTTTTAAACTTGCAGACCTTTATGATGTGCCCTGATTGCTTGCAATTTCCACAAATTGCATCTGGCCTCCACCAGCAATATTTTTCTGAATGTGTTTTTCTTTTGCAGTGAGTGCAAGGAGGAAACTTCTTTTGTTTTGAACCTTCACTAGTGCTGCCCCCTTCATTTCTGCCTTTGAATCTCAGATTAGGCAACTTCTTTCCTTTTCCAGCTTGTTGTTTTTGCACATAAAAGGCTCCTTCAGTCAATCTGTCTTGCCTGATTGTTCTTCGTTGCTCCTGTGCTTGAAGAGCACTCATTAGTTCACCTAATGAGATTTTATTGAGGTCCTTTGATTCTTCCAGAGAGGAGATTTTGGATTCAAACCTCTCAGGAAGAGTCACAAGAACCTTCTCCACAATCCTACTGTCAGGAAAGTCTTCTCCAAGTAATCTGATGTTGTTGATAATTAGTGAAATTCGATCAGAATACTTGGAGATTGTTTCATCTTCTTACATGTTAAGGGCCTCAAAATCTCTCTTCAAATTCAGCACTTGCATTTGCCTTGTTCTGTCACTGCCTTGGTATTCTTCTTTTAGTTTGTTCCAAGCCTCTTTAGCTGAATTGCATGCCATAATTCTGTAGAAAATGCTTTCTGCCATAGAATTCTGGATGATTGATTTTGCCTTGGATTTCTTTGCCTTTTCCTCACTACTGAACTTGATTTGAGCCATAGTGGGATTTGTTGGTAAGGGAGCTACTGGTTTGTCTTCGGAAACAATTTCCCAAAGATCATAAGCTTCAAGAAAAGCTTGCATCTTCACTGACCAAATATGGTAGTTTTCGCCAGTGAATATAATGGGGGAGTTTAAAAGTAAGTTGTTGGATGTCATTTTTGAGATTTTGAAAAAAGGTGTTTTGGTCCTGTAAGATCTGAGATGCTCTGATACCACTGTTGAGAATTGTGTTGTTGTGTTTTGTGCAGGTGAAGGGATGCACAATCAAGAACAACAATGCTGGATATTGAAGAACACGAATTACACACAAGGTGTTTGATGAAATGTCTCAATGAGTATTTCATTAACTACATGTCTTTAAATACATGAGAAAACTTAACAAACCTCCCTAGTTATCAGCCACTAACTGTAGTGGACAATGTGTTGTCACTAGCCACTAACTGTAGTGGACAATATGCTGCCACTAATCTCAGCAACAACTTCAGAAAAACAAGGGATTTACTTTTACAAAATCAAAACAGAAATGAAAGAAAAGAAAACAGACAATACTTGATTAAATAACAATTAAACAACATGAAACACTAGAGTTAAAAAATGTCAATTGTCTAACACTCCTCCTTGACATTTTGATGACAAATTCCAATCATTTGTCTTAATTAAGCCCCTGGTTTAAACTGTAATTGCTCCTGCATTTCGGCGTCTTTTACAAGTTAGTTCTTGGACTTTAATCTGTTACAATTGTGGCCCCAATTAACCCCAAACTTTGTTATTTCTTCAATTAAGTCCCTGATTTCATTAATTTAATTAAATCCAAAGTCCAATTAAGTCTAAAACTTATCAATTCTCTAATTAAGCCCCTAATTGGATTAATTAAATTAATTCCAAGCTTAATTAATTCACAAAACTTATTAATTCTCCGATTAAACCCTTGATTGGATGAATTAAATTAATTTCAAGCTTAATTAAGTCTCCAAACTTAATCAATTCTCCAATTAAACCCTTGATTGGATTAATTAAATTAATTCCAAGCTCAATTAAGTCTAAAACTTTATCAATTCTCCAATTAAACCTTTAATTGGATTAATTAAATTAATTCCAAGCTTAATTAGATTAATTCTAAAGTTTAATTAAACCTCAAAACTTCCAATCATGTTGCCCTTAACCCAAATTTTAATTCATTCTTCATTTATTTCATTTTACTTATTTTTCCATCATTATTATTTTTTTTCATCATTTTTTTTCCTTTTCAGTAAATAAAATAATAATAATAATTAAAATAAAATGGTCAAAAATTGGGTTATGAGTTTTTATGGAGTGTAAGGTGCTATAAGTTGGTGTTCAATCCCGGATTCATCACAAAATTGCTGAAATCTTCCACTAGTATATTCCTTTTCATTGTCAAACCTTAATGTCTTAATCTTGCATCCACTTTGTTTTTACATCCATGTTTTATACTTCCAAAATACTTAGTAACTTCATATTTGAATTTAAGGAAAAAATTCAATAAAATTTGAAATAATCATCTATAAAGATTGTGTAGTATCTACTACCATTTAGTGAAGCTATTCTCTAGGGACCTCCAATATCTATATGTACCAATTGAAGTTTATGTGTTGCTCTCCATGTAGTTTGAGGAAAAGGTTTTCTAGCCCGCTTTCCATATTGATATGTTGCATAGTTGGTAGATTTGTTCTCTAGTTATGGAACACCTCTTACAAGATTGTGTTTTTGCATATATATTAGCCTAGCATGATGAAAATGTCCAAGTCTTATGTGCCATAGTTTGTCATTGCATGTTTTATAGCTAAAACACTTTGTTCTTCCTTCATAAGATTTAAAGTAAGACCTTTTGCTTTCATTTTCACTCTGAAAACGTTGTTACCTATGTTGTCATTGATCAAGCATCATTTGTCTTCAAATATCACTTTCAAACCTTTCTTCATAAGTTGTTTAACACTTAGCAAATTATGATCAATGTTAGGCATATATAATACATCTGAAATGTATTTCAAACTTGATAGACTATTTATAGCAACAAATCCTTTGCCTTTGACAGCAATATAATCACCATTTTCAATTTTGACTTTGGAAATAAGAGGTCTCTCAAGTTTCTTAAACAATTCCTAATCTATATCAGGCACATATAATACATTTGAAATGTACTTCAAACCTAATAAATTGTTTATAGCAACAATTCATTTTTCTTTGACAGCAATATAATCATCATTTTCAATTTTGACTTTGGAAATTGCAATTCTGTCAAGTTTCTTGAACAATTCCTGATTATTTATCATATGGTTTGTGCAACCACTATCAATTAACCAGGAATCACTCGAGTTGTTGCTTGCTGAAAAACATGATGCAACAAACAATTGCTCCTCTTCAGGTTGTTAAGCAACAGGATTCGTTTTTTCTTCATGTTATTGTGATTTGTAGATTCTTTCAATGTATCCAATCTGACCACATTTACTACACTTAATGTCTGGTCTCCACCAATATTTTATCTGTTAGTGATTTGTTTTTTATATAGTAAAAACATGGTGGATATGTCTCCACCTTGTTTCTGTAATTTTCAGCATTTTTCTTCTTGTTGAATCTCTTGTCTTTGCCTCCTCCTGGGTATTAAGCACTTGCTTGAAAGGCTCCCTGCATTGTTTCCTCATGTCTCATCATTCTTCTTTGCTTTTGTGCCTGCTAGGGGTGTTCAAAAAAACCGACCAACCGATTAAACCGAGAAAACCGAACCGATAGAAAAAACCGAATAAACCGATTAAAAATTTAAAAAAAAACACCCGGTCCAGTTCGGTTCTGATTTAAAAAAGCTTAAACTGATTGAACCGGACCAAACCGAACCGGGTTAATTGAATCTAAAACAAAATATAAAAAGAAACATCTTTGATTGTGATTCAAAGTTTTCAACAAGGATTTTTTTGAATGTGATTCGGCCAAGTTTGTCCAATGATTGTGATTCAACCAAGTTTTCTTTTATTTAATTAGTTTCGGTTTTTCTAGTTTCTAAGGCTAAAAATCCAACCCGAACCGAACAAAATCGGTTCGGTTTGAACCGGTTCTCAGTTCGGTTCGGGTTATATTAACAAGAAATGATATTTTTCGGTTCGGTTGAATTTTTATGTTAAAACCGGACCGAACCGGACCGTGAACACCCCTAGTGCCTGCAATGCATTTATCATTTCTCCAAGAGATATATTGGTCAAGTCTTTTGACTCTTCTAATGAAGAAATCTTAAACTCGTATTTTTCATGCATGGTTACCAATATCTTTTGCACAATTCGGTCATCAAAAAATTCATTTCCAAGCAATCTTACGTTGTTTATTATGCTTAGTAATTTGTCAGCATAATCTTTGATGTTTAATGTCTCATTCATCTTCTACATTTCAAGATAGTCCCAAATACCTTCTACAGATTCCTAATTCATGATTCTTGTGAATATTATATTTGACATTGCAACACATAAGCAAGCTCTAGCTTTGGACTTCCTTGTCTTTTTTTCCTTATGAATCTTTAGTTGAGCTATTGTTGGATTTGTAGGTAAATCAGGAACAACATAGTTTTTAAGGAACTGGCATTTTGATAGCTCAAGCTTCATAGTTATCACCATTGAAGATTGGTGGTGATCCGTGTGAGATGATTATTTCAGTTTTTATTTTTGTGTTTTTTTATTTTGTATTTATGGTTTGGTTTCTGTTTTGGTTTTCTCAACTCACAAGTCTTTCAAGATAATTATAACTCTGATACCAATTTGTTAATTATTTTACATTAAGCGCAGAACATGAACATAAATAGTAGTAGAATGAAGAAAAATAAAAAAGATGATTTTATTAATTGCATAACACTCTTAAATTAAGATAGAGTTTTAGTTAAAAGCAAAGACTATTCAAATACAATCAAAATTATTCCTTAAAACTTGGTCTTCAAGAAGAGACCTTCAATAGTAAAATCTCCTCATCTTCTGCAGCAACGAAGTCTCCTGGTTTTCTGCAGCTTTTAAGGCATTCTTCAACAACATGACTTGCAAAGCAAATTTAATGATGAGAAAGTGAGGAGAGAATAATTTGGAACTGGTTTTTCTTAGCAGATTGAACTGAAAGGGGAAGGACATGGGGGGACAGAAACTTGAACAATTCCTTCAAGCATTTGTGTGACTGTCCTCATAGAAGGTCTAAGAGAAGGATCCTCTTGTATGCACCAAATTGACACCATCACTAACCTCTCCAACGTCTTCATTTCATTTTTTACCTCCTCATCAGCCTTCACCAGCTCGTCTAATTTTCGTCCTTTGTAGCAGTCATAGGCCCAGTCTGCTAGTATGATCTCCTCTTCTTTCTCACTTTCCATATCAAGGCTTTTTCTGCAACAAATAATCTCCAATAGCATGATCCCATAACTATAAACATCTACTTTTGCTGTAATTGGCATGTTCCTGAACCACTCTGGTGCGACATATCCTCGGGTACCTCTAATAGCAGTATGTGTGCGTGTTTGTTCATTCATTAAGAGCTTTGCCAGTCCAAAGTCTGAGATTCTTGCTGTAAATGTGTCATCAAGGAGTATGTTTTGGGGCTTGATGTCGCAATGGATAATCTGTGTGCTACACTCCTCGTGCAAGTATGTAAGCGCTCGTGCAATGCCGAATGCCATTTGAATGCGTTTGTTCCAGTCAGGTCTGGAAATTCCAAATAGGAAACCAGCTAAGGTTCCATTGCTCATAAACTCATAGACCAAAAGCCTGTTTGGCCCTTCATCACAGAATCCAAGCAATCTGACCAAATTCTTGTGGTGAGTCTTGGCTATCGCTCTTGCTTCTGTTTTGAATTCCTTCTCGCCTTCTTGCACCATCCTCTCCAACTTCTTAACTGCAACATAGTTTCTTGAACTCTGTGATGTTAATAGTCCTTTATATACAGTTCCAAACGAACCTCGTCCAAGCTGCTCTCTAAATCCATCCGTGGCTTCTGTCAGGTCCTTATACGTAAAACTGCGTAGATTTGTTTCCAGAATGCTAGATGATCTGGTAAGTTTCCTTCTTCTATTGTGTGGTTGGAGCAGAAACAGAGATACTGCTACTATAAATAGGAAAATAAGTAGTGCTGAGCTACCTAGAAGAATTGCTCCTGCCAGAACTAAAGTCCTTTGATCCTTGTTCCCCGTATTTGACTTTAGCCGAGAGGGATCGTCTAAAGAAACAGCAAATTTACTTACCTTAACTAGAGCCTTCCCATAGATACTATAATCTTGCCTTCCATTTGAAAGTGGCATTTTCTTCTTCCAACAGGTCCCCTCTTTGATGACAGCAACAACACAGTTACAATCAGAGAGGCACAATCGTCCACACTCATCTTCATTAAGTGACTGCAATTGTTCGTAGTTTGAAGAAGATGGCCAGTATGTATTTAGCACCTCTTGCAGTGCATATAAATCCTCTGGCTTTGATTTTCCTTGCTCACAATTTGGCATTAAGTTCTGCTGGCAGCCACCGAACTCGTTGCTGGTATCGGAGAGGGAAAACCCAGGAAGGCACTCACAGCTGGGCCTTCGGTTTGCGCCAAGTTTACAGTAGCTGTTATATCCACAAGGACCACCACCCAAGTCACCATTACTATCAGTACATATATTGTCCGGGACTGACCAAATAGCAACCCATGTCTGTCCCCATGTACCATTTGTTTGAGCCCTGGGATGAGCATACAGAGTAAAAAGTCCATCAACATCAAGCGTCGCCCTGTAAAAGTAATCTCCGGCTGGAAACTCTCTTCCCTTGGTGAGGTTAACAACACTTCTACTGTCTAGGATCCGGAGAACATTGAGTCGACCTGACTTGTCAAAGACTAACTGATAGCTAGAATTCTGTGGTGAAGCACCATCAGAAGCATTGCTCTTAAAATAAGCGCCATATTCATAACCTGTTGGCAAGCCAATTGGTTTGAGCAAAATACTCCCATTATTTGGTTCCAAGCGAAGCAGGAACCTTCCCTTAGAGTAGCTACTTTCCTTTAGCCGGGACGATAACTTTCCACCAACTTCAAGTATTTGAGTTGGCAGCATGGTATCACGGGGATCCTTGAAGGTTTCCCACAAAGACTGGGAACTATTATCGGCGAGCATAAAGTTTCCGTTGTTGAGTAGGGCAGCATAAGCAACTCCATCTACAGAAGATTGAGGCTTCCATATTTCTCGCCCTTGAGGACTAGTAAGTCTGAAACTACCATCAAGAGTAAGCTCAACCTTCGATCCTTCAGGTGCCATATCATCTCCGTTTGCATACCAAACTAATGTTTTCTCCGGTATTGTATCGAACCAGATGCCAAGCAAGAAAAGTTTTTGATTGTTGATTTGGTGGAATCCAAAAGCAAATTCACCAGAAGGGGACTTCCATGGAACTGATGTATCAGAAGCAATAAGGTACGAACCCAAAGTAACATTAGGAGGAGTTTGGGCAAACACAGAAGGTGTCAGAACAAGAAACAGCAAGAGGTTGAGGGTAGTCCTAAAACAAGGAAAAGCCATTTTTAGAGGAGTTTGGACTTAGCAATGTATCAGTTTGAACTTTGAAGAGCCAATGCAGACTACATATAGAAGCTCGTGAGCTGAGACTTTTCTCCTGGACAGCTCATTACATAATGTTGTCAACATAACATAAGGTGGTGTATGATACCCTCAAAGGCAAGGAATCATGGAAAGCCTTTCTTTGTTGACTAATAAGAATGATTTTTTTTTTTTTCTTAATTTTCAAGAGTTTCTGTTCTTTTTTATATTTTTTTTAATTTTTTTAAAAAAAATAAAAACTTATTTTTCAATTTATTTTTTATGATATAATTAAACACTGAAATGTATTTTTTTAATTATTTTTTATAATACTATCAAAAATTAAAAATAGCAGGATACGTATAGAAGAGCTAATGCAGGATACATCTAGAAGAAGCTCATGAGATGAGACTTTTCTCCTGAACAGCTCATTACATAATGTTGTCAACAAAACAAAACTGGTCTGTCACTCTCAGAGACCTGTGGAAAAAGGCAAGGAATCATGGAATTAGTCTTGTTTCCATTTATGAAAATTAATTTTTTTAAAAAAAAATTTAAATTTTTTTTCATATTTATTTATTATTAAAAAAGTCATTCAATCAAAAATATTTTTCAGTTAAAGAAAATTTATAAATAATTTGTTTCTCAATATTTTTTAAAAATTTGGTCATTAATATTTTGATCACTATATATTTTGTTTTGATTTTTTTAATTTTATCAATTAAAAATTAATTTTATTTTATTTTTATAATTTTAATTCCAATTCTTTTGATTATTATTTATTTTCCTCTTATCATTTTTTTATTATTATTTATTTTTATCTTATCATTTTTAAAAAATATTAAATTTGATCCCCATTATTTTGATTGTTATTTATTTTATTTGAAATTATTTATGAAATTATTTTTTTTATTTCATCATCTTTCAACTTTTTTTCTTTGTTAAATTTGGTTTACATTCTTTTTATTACTATTTATTTTATTTGAAATAATTTATAAAATTAAAATTTATTTTTTAATTTTATTTTCTCTTAACTTTTTTATCTGTTAGATTTGGTTTTCATTCTTTTAATAAACTTGAAAAAACCTAAAAAAATATTTTTCAACTCATTTTTTATGATATAACTAAACACTAAAAATTATTTTTTAATTTATTTTTCATAATACTATCAAACATTAAAAAATTATTTAATTTTTAAAGAATTATTTCCTAGCAAGAGATGTTTTTACTACAACGCCGGAACAGTAATGGAGTGAAGCCCAAAGAAAATAGAGTAGCGTATTGATTTCTTACGATAGAGACAGACTTTTGAATTTATGGACCAGTCAATCTTTCTTAATTTCTTATATAGGTTAAGTGATTGATTTTGGATGTATTGTTAAGTGAAGATTTATAGTTTAGTCATTGAACTTTGAAAAATTGCATTTGGTCCTTGGAGTGTAAATTGAGATTCTTGACAAGATTGAGAATGAATTACGGGTAAAATTTCAGTATAGTTATGTATTTCTGACATTTATAGTTTGGTTGTCCAATTCTGGTAAAATTATGTTTTGGTCCTTGATTTCTAAAAATTATCGTTTTAGTCCCTAAACTTAGAAGACTAAACCTAGGTTTCTTTTATGCATTGGAGTCTTTTATTTGTGTTGTTTTAAGTTATTTTTTATTATATTTTGTATATTCATTGTAGGTACTTATAACGATCATCAATAGGATTTTCGAGTCTTTCATCTGATATTCCTTTTACTTCTAAATTTTTCGGGTGAGTGGGATAATTTTTAATATGCATGTGGTATAAATAAGTATGTATGATAATTATATGATGAGTATGACTAGTTAATTTATTCAATATTTATATTTGTTGCTTTATTTTATTAGTATTTATCTATTCTTCAATTTGCACTCACATTATATTGTACTAAATTTTATTCAATATGATATACATTACTTTGATAATTATGTGAATATCTATTATGCCTTGATATAAAACTTGTTAGTAACTTCATGCTAACAGAGAGTAGTTAGTTTATATACACATAACATTTTATATACCTAGCTAGTGAGGGAGGCATTAATCTTTGGCGACTGATCCTCATATAGTGTACATCTTTGGGTGTCATTCGGTCTTTGACATGTATTCTACTACGTTATGATAATTTTCTTAGTATGTACATGTATATCAAGATAAATATACTTGCAAACTATTAATATCTAAAATGCATATTAAATATTATATCCTTACCAAGTTGGTTGAACTCACTTGTTATTTTTTAATATTATTTTAGATTCTCAGTTTATGTTGGCAGGTGTACTTTTGTTGAGTATTTTTGCTCTTTTAGTTTTGGTCGATATGTTTTGCTTGTTTCGCGAGGTTTTTTTTTAAGTTTTAATTCGATGTTTTAGACACTTTAATATTATCTTGTGGACTCTAAATTAGCTAGAAGTTGCGTATTGATTTGGCAAGAACAGAAGCTAAAATATCACATGATCTCAACATGAATTTTGTAATATTTTAGAGATTTCTATTAAGACACAGTTTAGAGTCATTGTTAAATCAACTTTTCATTAAATTTTATAATACTTTTTTCAAATTAATTTTTTTAAATATTCTTTTAATGGCTTTGATTTGATAATATTAAAAATAAATTTAAAGAAATTATTCTCCATGAGCCCTAAAAAAAATTATTAAAACATTTTTTATCACTAAAAAAAATGTTTATATCGATATCTCTCTCCAGTGCATACAATCCATTAAGTTTTCCATGAGCCCTGGCTGCAAAAGCTTGTATTTTTAGGCACAGGAAAAAAAACCCAACCTAGGCAAGAAAGTTATGTCATAAAATTTTTTAAGTCTCTTTTATTTTTATTTTTAATTTTATTTTTAGATTTGTTTTTTACAAGTTAGTCAAAATGTTTTTGGACTAATCAAATCAACTAGATCATATTAAGACAACCTCCATACAATTTAATTTTAAACCAAGAACAAGCAAGGAATCGGGTCGAGTTTGTTTTTTCAATTTATTCCTCATATTATTTTTAACATATTACCTACATAAAAATTATATATAATTATATTGGTGTTTTTATTTTTTTTGTTGGTATATTTGTTGATAAATATAATCTATAATTGACAGAATAGCATTTATAATTTTTTAGAGAGTTTTTAATAATAATGACATTTGTAGTAATATTTTTTTAAATCTTTAGAATATATCGACAAAAGTGGTTCATCTAAAAATTAATCATTACTAATTTAAAATATATTTTTAAAAACATTTATTGAACAGAAGCATAAAAATAATTAAAATATATTAAAACCTATTAAAAATCAAATATATATATATATATAATTAAAATAATATAACAAATAAATATTTATTATAAATTTAAATATTTTTAGGTTCAAATACAATAAATTTAAAATAAAAATAATGCTAGAAAAAAAAAAAAGATAGTCATTATTAGTACCATGAGATATAAAAAGACTACATGTATCATCATAAGTGGTCTCATATCACCAAGGAGGCCAAGAGAATAAAAGGCCATGTGAACCCATGCCCCACTTGCTGTCTCTTTGACGATTATATATCGAACAATAATTGAAATAAACAACCTTCTTACACTCCTATTTCAATCTTTGTTCTCCTTTGGACAGCTAACTAATGTCTGGATTTTTCATCAAGAACAATAGTCAAGGCTTAATTTTTCTAAATCCTTTATCGGTTTTTTTTTATATTTTAAAAATATTTTTAAAAACATTATTTTATTTTTTTACTTTAAATTAATATTTTTTATGTTTTTATATTATTTTAATATACTGATATTAAAAATAATTAATATATTTTTATAAAACAAATACTTATAAAAACAATTAATAGACACTCATAAACATTTACAGGAGAGGGAGAAGGTTTTTCAGATGACAAGAGGTAGCATTCTATAAAGCACGGGCTCCGTCATTCCTTCCTTTTTATATCGGCCCCTGAACTACTCAGCCTTGTTTATTTATTGAAAAATAATTTTTTTTAGAAAATGAATTCAAAAAAAAAAATTATTTTATGATATTTGGTAGTGTAATAAAAAATAAATTGAAAAACACTTTTCATTGTTTGTCTATATCATGAAAAATAACTTATTAATGTTTTATTTTTCTCAAGTTTATTAAAATAATGAGGAACAAATCTTACAAATTAAAAATTTGAATGAGAATGAAATTGAAAAAATATATATAACTTCATAAATTATCTCAAATAAAATAAATAATTATCAAAATAATAGAGATTAAATCTAAAAAAAAAAAAAGATGAAAGATGAAGAAATTAAAATAATAATAATTAAAATTTCATAAATTATTTCAAATAAAATAAGTAACAATTAAAAGATTAAGCATCAAATTTGATAGATAAAAAATTTCAATAAAAAAATAATAAGGAAAAAATAAATAACAATTATAAAAATGAGGACCAAAGTTAATATAAAAATTAAAATTTAAGAGATGAAATTGAAAAATAAATATTCAAAACAAAATATACATAGCAATCAAAAGTTTGAGTACCAAATTTGATATAATCAGCAAATAATATAACATTTTTAAATTTTGTATAACTTCCGGAAAATATTTTCCATCTAAATTTTTCAGGAAAACACTTTTCTAAAAACCAAGCTAAATTTTCCTTTGACTGGAAAGTATTTTCTGTTGACCAGCTTTTCTAATAGCAAATAAACACGGGAAAGTTTGGAAAGTGATTTTCCGGAAACCACTTTTCGAAAAACAAACATATATTAATTACGAAAAAAACGAGGAAAGGCCCTAATAAGTTATGAGAAAAAGCACAAATGATATCTCACTAGTTACATTTCAAGAGGGGAAAAAAAAGACGGTAAAAATAGAAATGAGATGTTTTATTTTACCTTTTATTTTAAAATTCACTCGAAAACTAAATTCATTTTATTATGAGACAAAAATCAACACAAATATAAAACCCAAATTTTTAATCCAAATCCAACCTAAGTTAACCTGGTTATATAAAAAAAAGTTGAAGATAATTGTTTTTCTCTCTTTTAATTCTTGTGATTATCATAACCCTCCCCTTATTAAATCAAGAATTTCAGTTTTTTACCTTTATTTTTTCATATTTAAAAAAGATGGAAGTAATAAGTAAGTGGTTCCCTCTCATGTTACTTTTGATTATAGTTTGTTTATAGAATAATTAAATAATAGATTATGGTTTATAAAGATTTGAAGTTTATATTGTTAAGATTGATTCAAAATTATTGAAGATTAAGTGATTGATTTTACGTGTGTTGCTAAAAATAAAAATTTATAAATTGATTTGTTATGGGTTAAGAAATTTGTTTCAAATTTTCTGGAAAATCTAGATAGAATGGTCTTGAGGTTAAAGATGATAAAATTTTATTTTGATCATTGATTTATAAAAATTATAATATTATAGTCCCTAAATTTTAAAAATTTAACTCCTGAAATATATTTGGGAATTTTGGGAAGTATTCTTATGAGGTTAAGGATAATCAATCTCACTTTGATAATTGATTTATGTAATTTTCAATTTAACCTCTTAATTTTGGATATTTACAATTTAGTCCTTGAACTTTGAAAAAATTACATTTGATCCATGAAACATAAATTGAGATTCTGGACAGAATTGAGAATGGATAATGGGTGAAATTTCAGTATGGTTATTTAATTTTGACATTTACAGTTTGATTATCTAATTCTAGTAAAATTATGTTTTGGAAAGAAAAATAACTAATTGTTTTGCTAAAAAAAACAGAATAAATAATAATTTACTCAAAAACTATATAAATCCTTTTAATAAAAACATCAAGGAACAAAACGTTTGTCTCCATGTGTCTGTGTAGGACCATTAAGCATAGTATTCTGGTTTCCTGACCATTAAGCATTAGTCTATGGCGACTGATCCTCCTACAATGAACATCTTCGGGTGTCATCCAATCTTTGATATGTATTCTACTATTTTATAATAATTTTCTTAGCATGTATATGTATATCAAGATAAATCTACTTGCAAACTATCAATATCTAAAATGTATATTAAATGTTATTTCTTCACCAAGTTGGTTGAACTCACCTACAATTTCTTAATATTATGTTAGGTTCTTAGTTTCTGTTAGCAGATGTACTTATCAAGTATTCATACTCCTTTAATTTTAGTTGGTATGCATTACTTATTTCACGAAGCTTTTTTTTTTTTTTTGATTCAAAGTCTTAGACGCTTCATTATTGCCATGTTTTAATTAAGTTTGGATTTTGACAATGTAATGAGTATTATGAGTTATTGTTTTTGTTTTAATTACTGATGAGAAGTTTTAAACTATCATTTAGTTATATTGTTTTGAATAATATAATATTTTAAGAGATTATAAAATAATATGTATTTTTAAATAACTTATTCTTTTAATATGTTTGTTTAAAGGTTTAGTATAGGTGAGGAATGTCCTTACAATACCATTCATGCATTGCCGATCATGAATCCAGAATTTTGACATTGACAGCAAACGCATGCAATTGCCATTAAGTAGTTAGTGGCCAAATCCAACATTGTTGAAAACCATACATGAGATGCATCTGTATGCGGGCTGCAGCACACTTGAAGAAGAGATCATTTGAATCTGTGCTGGCTAGGATTGCAACTATATATGGCATTTGGAAGCAGTGGAATCAGAGAGTTCATGGCAGCAATACTCTTATCTCCTGACAGTTCGATCAAAGCGTCTCTGTCAAATGGTATCATACAGAATGTACAAAACTAAGATTGTTAGAATTAAACCTTCTTTATTGACCTTTTAAAAATGATTGTTTTAATCTTCAGGAGTTCATGGTTTCTTTCCAAATCCAAACCCCTCCTTTAGAATTATGCAACTATATATATATGGGAATGGGAGACGAAGGTTTTCAGACGACTGCAGCATTTTATCAAGTATAAGCATTCTGCCTTTATACCCCCTTCCTTTCTAAAGCAGCCATTATTGTATCTAAGCAAACTAAGAGCAAATAATGATATAATCCGCAGGTTTTTCACCGAAATAATAATTAATCCGTCTAGTTTCATAACCTTTGACTGTTTATGACTGTTAGCTCGATAAAAGTTAGTTTTCTAGAAAATAGCCGTTTAGGTTTCTTTCAATTAATATATAGAGGAATATTTTGGAAAGAAAAGTAACTAATTGTTTTGCTAAAAAAAAACAGAATAAATAATAATTTACTCAAAAACTATATAAATCCTTTTAATAAAAACATCGAGGAACAAAACGTTTGTCTCCATGTGTCTGTGTAGGACCATTAAGCATAGTATTCTGGTTTCCTGACCTGCCAACTTCCCACCATGCAACTTCATTAACTTGAAATGCAAACCTAGGTTATGACCACAAGGAACTATCGGCCAAAGCCACTCGAAGAGGTTAATCCTTCCTCTGCATATTCAGTCTCATAACTGAAGCAATCCCATTTTGCACACGAAAGAGTAAAAATAAAATCTGACAGCTTGCAACAGGCCAAAAAATAGCAACAACGGCAAGCAACAAAAGAACTGACAAGAAGAACATTTTTCACCCAACAATTGAGACATGCAGAAAAGTATATATTTGTAGTTTGCCTCTAATCCAGAGAACATGTTCAAATGCTTTATAGAAAAATGTGAATCTACAAACAGAAGCACTCAATACAACAAACAAGCCCAGAAAGCCATATATTTCTCACTTTTCCCTATATTTATCTCTTAGGAAAAACATAATGGTTCTAATGTAAGTATACCTTCTTATATAGCTTCACAAATGACTTGAGCTAGAAACCAGCCCATCCAGCAGGTTGAGTAGCTGGCTGGCTCTCCATAATCTTTGACCCACCTGAGTGCACTTCAGTATTAGACCCTGAAATTTGAGAGCTGGCAGCAGGAACAGCTGTAAAACTCTCTGATCCAAAACCCCACGAATCAATATTAGATGTTAATTCAGCAGCCTGCTTATTCTGGTGTGCGTTTCTGGTTCCAACAGACTGTGGACTGTTGCCTTTTGAAACAGGCTTCTGCCGTGACTTGTTATCATCTGCAAATGCTTGCCATGACTTTGACTCTGGGCTTGGGGTACTCCAGTCAGATTTTTCTTGCTGGGATGAGATTAAATATTGTAAAAACAAGAAGACAAATGGATCTCTATAACAACTACAATGGTGAAAACATCAATGAAAATAATACCGGAGGACTTGCAGAAGGTTGAATTCTAGACGAGGCTTGATATTTATTCGGTGAAGGAGTTCTTGCAGCTAGTGTTTGCTTGAGCTCCTGTATCTCCTGTCTCTGAGATCGACAAATGGCAGATAGCTTTTCAAATTTCAAAGTTATTTCGGCCTTCTCAGAGTTTACCTGCTTCAGCTGCTCTTTAAGCCTCTCTATTTCAGCCTCTAGTGCTTCTTCCTTTCCTTCTTTGTCATTACTAACTCTTGGGTTGAGCTTATTGCTATCAAATTCAGCAACAAAAGTACTAAAAGCCTCATCTTGAAATAAACGAGTAGCAGCCGGTTTTGATGCTTTTGGCCTCTCCATGCCATGATCCATATCTTTCTGCGAGAATGTTAATTCAAAGTCCTTGGAAGCACCATCCTCAGGCACATGTGATTTATTATGCACATTCCTCCTACCAGCCACAATGGTATGTACATTTTCCTGCTTTGCAGGGCTAGCGTTTTTGGGAAAACTGCGATTCTCTGACTGATTCGTATCTTGTTGTGATGTGTTATGGCTAGGTTCTTCATCAAATTTAGGTCTGCTCTTGTCTTCAACAAACAGTGAATCCTTTGCGTGATGCGTTGACCAGAAAGCACCAAGCTGTCCCCCACCTCCCCCACCCCCAGATGAAGGAGGAGGTGGTGGACTTCTTTGAGGCATTGGAGGCGACCTATTTGCAGCTTTTGCAATACCTATTATATTAATCATTTCCACATTTAGCAAGGTCTAAAAACAATTTGGCTATTCAATTAAAAAACATCTAAAACTTTTCAAATTTACTCAAATGTAACCAAGATATCGTATATTTTAAAATTCAAAAGTTCTGAATGAATTCAACCAAGTTCAGACCTGATACTTAATTTCATATCAGATAACTCAATCAGAGAAAGGATAACTCTACAGAAAAACAACATTTTGATTTATCCATGGGAAATGCCCTCACCTCCATGTATTCCAGCAGATTGCATTTCAGGTGGTCCGTCAGGCAATGACTTCTGCAAATTAACTGGTAGCTGCTCATTAACACGAAACCATACCTGCTTCCATGGGAAAATCCCAGGATCAGTAAGCAGAATGTTAGAATCTCTGCACCAGAAACTTCCATGGATGTAGATGATCTAAAACTAACCTAAGTTTATGGAGATGAGTATCCAATCAAGCAAAGCGCTTGCCTGCGTGATGTCTGGTCGGTCATCTGGTGATGCTTGAAGCATGTCTCTGATCAAGTCTGTCACTGGCGAGCTGTATTTGGGTAAATCTGGAATGCGATAGTTCCCATTTAATATTTGCAGCTTTGATTCTCCATCAAATGCACTCTTGAAGTAGCATATGCGATAGAGCAGACATCCAAGAGCCTGTGTAACGGCAGAGCAACTTTGGATCAGTTGGTAAGGGAAAATTTAAAGGTTACCAAATTTCAATAGAAATATAAGGTCCAATCCACTTACCCATATGTCTACCTTCTCATTTATAAGATCTCTCCGCAACAGATCCCACATCTAAGTCAAGAAAAAGAGGAAAGACATAAATCAAACACTTTTAACACAATTTCAGAAATTTTTGTTTCAAAGCACAGATCTCCTTCAACCTCAGGGGCTCTATAGGCAGGTGTTGTGTGCTTCCGAATGTTGTCTTCTTCAATACCCATTTCTTCAGGCTTCTCAAAGCGTTTATGATTTGTAGAGGTGCTCCCAAAATCACATAATTTCCACAGTCCATCAGGCCCCAGCAAAAGATTCTCAGCTTTCAAATCTCTGAAAATTGTGAAGAGTGAACTGGTTGCTAGAAACTTACTTAGCATTATCAAATAAGGTAACTTGGAAAGGGGTGAATATTATTAATACTTCGATAAAATATTAAAATCTCAAACTAAGGCTTGTTGAGTTCAATATGTTTATCAAACTCTAGATTACATTCCCGGTTTCTCAGGTTATAAGAGCACAGACACAAGTAATAAAATATGATCAGCCTCGGAGATCGCACTCTCATATCTACAAGTATTTAAAATCAAATTTACATAATCCACATTAAGCTAATGGATACCAGAGTACCAACTACAAACAAAGTGTCCACTCAATACAGCCAGAAACAGCAAAAGCTATCATTGGTGCAACTATTGGTGCAAGAGAACAATATAAAGTGGAATGCAGATTCTCTAAAGACTAAATATTTTTGGAAAGATGAATTCACACTAACAGACATTAAAATTAAATATCTTAGAACTTTACCGGTGAGCGATTGGCAGAGATTGAGAGTGCATAGCAAAGACAGCATTGCAGACATCTCTAAATATGGAAAGTACTTGTTTCTCCTCAAAATATGCTCCTCCCCTGCTCTCCAGCACATTAACCAGAGACTTTTCACAAAATTCCATTACAAGGAGTGCTTCCTTTGTTCTTCCCATATCTAAGATGGTATGTGCATAAAGTGTAACAACATTAGGATGCCCTTTGAGCGCCTTCATCACATTGATCTCCTTCATCACCAAGTCCGACAATTCTTCATCATTGTATATCATGTGCTTTAAAGCGTATTGCTTTGATGCATGCACAGCATCTCGAGCTAAATATACACAGGAAAATCCTCCCTCTGCAATGGCATTTCGAACATGAATCTTAAGATTGCCAACATCAACATTGCGACCTTCAAGGCCTGCTGGTTCTTTTTGAGTAAAATGTTTGAACCTCCACATGTTCAATAAAGAAGAGGAAGAAAAAACACTGCACACATTTATAAGAAAAAAGAAATTAGAATTGAACATTTATATCGTGTGAAAACCAAATATAAGCGATCCAAAACAAAGTGCATGATTGTTGTTTGAGAAACAGCATTAAAGCCCCAGAATTTCTAAAGATAAGAATAAACCAAAAGACCATGAACTTCTAAGCATAATCCACACATATAACTCCAATCATGCTGTGAGGCATTTCTAATGTCTGCAGACAGACACTTCCAGCTCAACCACAGTAGTTCAATTCAAAATTACATGGCTAGACCACCACAGAAAATGCTCAATGAGTCTTATGGTAATGTGCGCGCTCGCGAGCGTGTGTAAATTTGAAATCAACTGTTTACGTAGACCATGTTGCCTAAAAAATATTTGAGATGACAACCATATTAAAATTGATGTCAGCACTAGTTGATACAAATATAGTTTTGCCACGAGGTAATTCTCATGCTTACACAGCGCCACTCTCAGCTCAACCACAGTAGTTCATTTCAAAATTACATGGCTACACCACCACACAAAACCCACAACGAAAACAAAAAAACAAGATGCCAACGACGTTACATTGATGATAGTGCTAGTTAAGTTGAATAGATTGGGTTGACTAAAGAAAAGAAGCAAACCCATTGATAGATAATTGAGCAAAACAATGTCATGCATTTTAATTTATTCAATTGATCATCACCATCACATTAATCATAAAGGTCCAATTTTTGCATAATTCATGACTGAGTACACAATTAAGAAAAATACAATCTTTCAATATTAATCCCACAAAGACACATACATGCCATTGTTTAAGATCCAACAGTATAACTCTCAAGCTCCAACTCACTAAACATTAAATCATAAGTAAATCATGTACTAGAAAATGGATCTGATATATCCCAATTCAAGATCTGCCATTCAACTCTCAAAAAGGCACATATCACTTTACACAAGATCGATCCATTTATCCAATTATAAATAAAAGATCTCAAGCCATATATTGCTAAGAAAATATTTCGAAAGGAAAAAAAAACTACATATCAACGAATAAAACAGAAAAAGAAACCCAGAAAAGAAAAGAATGTACCTGAGAGAATCAGATAAGATTGTTAAAGAATATTAGCTTAAACTGACTCTCTCAACTTAAAGATCTGAGACTTTTCTTTCTTGGATCTCAAAACATAAGAAACATAGTTGTTTTTTTTTTTTGGAATTTTGAGAGAGAGGTAGACGGTAAATGGGCAGCTAAGGCTAGGCTTTGGAGGGGTATTTAAATAGAGAAAAAAAGAGATGTGTAGATACAGAAATGTGTGTGTGTGTGTACGTGTGCGTGCAGGTGGTGATGGTGGTGGTGAATGCTTGTGGGCGGAGAATTTGACTGAAGCTTTCGGGTTATTAGGAGTGCGTCAACGTGACTTGCCCGCTAATGTGAATGTGGTGGTATTTGCTTTCATGTTGGAGTTAACGATAATTTAGTCACTATAATTTATCAATATTAACTAATTAGTCCCCGTCATTTCTCATGAACATGATGATCTTTATATTATACAATTGTTATTAAATTCAAGCTAACTTGAGAGGCTAACTCGGTAATTTATCGATTCAAGACTTTGCTCAAACTAGGTTTTATATTGAATTAAACTGGGAATTAAAACTTGATTAGTTAGATTAAACTTGATAGATCAACTTACTAAACAATTAACCTGAGATATATTTAGATTTATTTTTAAAAAGCAATAGAAATATTTTGATTTTTTCTTTAAAAAACCTAAAATAACATTGTTTCATAATTTTAAATTGATTTAGATTTATTTGTGTAGCATGTTCATCAAATAATGGATTAGATCAGGTTTTATAATTATGTTTTTATAGTACTCTTTTTTTAATTTAAGAAACCATCTTTTCACTTTTGAAATTGAAAAACATGGGAGTAAAATAATTAATTTATTGGTATTGAAAAACTCAAAAGCATTCTTATCGTTTGTTAATTTAACATGTGTTTATGAGTATCTTTATTCCAAACTTGCAATTTTCTTCTAATGAAAAAGAAAATGAAATAAAGTGGAAAGGCATAGAATTGACAAAGGGACTAGACAATAATCGAATTTAAGAATAAAGGGACTAAAACTAGGTTTGGTAAACTTCAAGGACTAGAACTCACTCTTCATGCTCTTACTTCTTTAAGACACATGGCTCGTGTTTTTGGGTTGCAAGTTAGATTGTCAATTTTAACATTGAGTATGACGATGATCAATGATTGTTAAGTACTGTGATATTAATGATTTAAACGTTAATTTGGAGCAATGTGGTCTTGGTGATTAATTAAAGTTCATGGAGGAAATTGCAATTAAGCAAATTAATTTGCTTTCAGAATTATAATTATGCAAATTAATCGAGGATGGCTATATTATGGATAAATTATCGTGCTTGAGCTATAACTAGTAATACTTATTTAATATGAAAAACAAACATAAAAATAATTGAAAAAGAAATTTCTGAATATATAACAATATTCTTATCACGGATTTAACATTTTTTTATTTTTGTAATTGAGTAATTATTGATAGTTGTGATCCGAGTAATGTGTGTTTTAAATTCCTTTTTTTTTGTTAAATTTTAGCATATATTTATATTCATAATTATAATAAACAAAGGCTTTATTATTTTTATTATTGACAAAGATATGTGGTTGTGGTAGATTTTTTAAATATTTTTTGTTTAAAAATATATTAAAATAATTTTTTTTTATTTTTAAAATTTTTTTTTGACATTAGTATATTAAAATAATTTGAAAATATTAAAAAAATATTAATTTAAAATAAAAAAATAAAAAAAATTAATTAATTTTTAAATATTTTTAAAATACAAAAATAAACAAGAAAAAAATATAAAAATCACGCCTCCAAAAGTCACTCCTCCCGTTCCGTTCCCATTGGGATAGGTGGGAGTGGTAACCACCTAAACCCCCTTGTCGGCACATTCCTACTACCTAAAAAGAATCTATTTTATCATTGCTGATAAAAAAAGTATTTATTTTTTTATAGTAAAGTATCTATTTATGATTTTATTAATAAAGAGCACTTGTTCTTGACGGATGATTCTCAAGAACACTTCATTGTTGTTGTCGTTGAACAATGACATGGAAAGTGTGACCATTGAGAATAAAGTATGAATTCATACTTGATAAAATATATATATTACTCCATGTTGGAGAATCAAAGCATTCTCCATCCATCTAATTTGATCTGTGATGTAATCTTTTCCTAACTTTGTTTTTTCCAATGTTATTATTAAACTGGTAAAGTTTATGGCGTTGATTAGAATATAGTTAATTCAAATTTTGTTAAAATATTAATTTAATGTTAATTTATTTTGATTCAACGGAAACAATCAAAATTCAATTTAACTTTTAAAAAATAATTCAAAATATTGCTTCAAATATAGTTTTTAGATCTGACTCAGTCAAAAACTCAAGTTCTGAGTTTTGATTGGGTTACCAGATTATTCAGGTTAATTTTTTTTTTTAAATCAAAACAACATTGTTTTAATAAAAAAATAAAAATCAATAAATTGTAACTGAGTTTTTAACTGAGTCTTACCAGGTCAACCCATTAGATCGGCTAGGTCACACCGGGTTTTTTCTACCTCTAATTTTTTTTCAATTAGACTCGATTGTAGCCCTGGATTGACCTACAAAATCAAGTTTCAAAACTATAGTTTCAATATTTTTTTTCTTACATCTCAATAACTTTACCTTTTTGTCTATCATTCAAAGAAGAAAAAAGAAATGCGAAAATTATATAATGAATCTAATTTTACGTTAATGTAAATTCGAAGCAATTAACTCAATTCATCTTTGTATTTTTTTTACACTTCTAATCGCTTTTGATTTATCTTTAAATGAAGAATCATTCTTCAATTTATCATTATATAAAATATTCATTTGGATGAATTGATGAAATATGACAAATATAAAATAAATTTGAGGAAATATATTTCACAAGGGGTTGTTTGCTTGATGAGCAATGGCACAGACACAAATTGTAAATAGCCCATTTGTATAAGGATGTAATTCTTTGTTGGGTAGACTATATTCTTGCTCTTACAGGGATTCATCAATATTCCATTTCCACCTCCGTAGTTTTAGATTTTCTTATTTGACCCCTGTAATTTTTAGGAAGCTAACATGTTTCGTAATCTCTTTTATTCTACTTAGTTTTTACTTATTTTTCCTCTGAATTTACCATATATTTTATAATATCTCATTAAAATACTTAAAAACCTGAAAGAAACTCAAACCCAAAATTCAAAAAATAGCATATTTAATTACTAGGGGTAACATTGGAACTTCTTAGAAACTAGAAGGGTAACATTAAGAACCTTTATGAGATGCAAATGGAATATTGATGCGTCAATAGGGATGAAATTGTAGTTTACCCTTGATTGTTTGTCTCCACAAACAAATTCTCTCTCTGAGTTATAAACCCTAAAAGCCTCCTCCTGATTCGTAAACCCTACTGCTCCAACTCTACAGCACTCCCCACAATCCTCTCTCTCCCTCTTTGTCCCTTTGTAATGGAGAAGCAGCAACAAGAGGAAGAGCCATTGTCATTAAACTCAGACCTTAAAAAACAAGAAACTGTATTATGCGAAGAATGCAAAGAAAAACCATCAAAATACAAATGCCCAGGTTGCTCTGTACGCTCTTGCAGCCTCGATTGTGTCAAAGCTCACAAGCAACGCGCTTCCTGTTCTGGAAAACGAAGCCAGACCCACTTTGTCCCTCTATCTCAATTCGATGACAATCTCCTCTTGTCCGGTACTTCTCTTTCTCTCCCTGTTTCTTTTTGTTCAATGAAAGAATGCTTTTTGAGTCTTGTTTGTGGTCGAATTGTAAATTTTCCATGTTGGGATGGTTTCTTTTCTTGAGTTTTTTCTCCTTTTTTTTTGGATGAATGGTTTCGTGGTGTGTTTCTACTTTGGGTTATAGTATTGAGATTTGTGGATTCTATTTGATTATTCTATTTTGGAGCTCCTTTTGCAAGTTTTGGTGCTTTTTTTAGCTTGTTTGATCAGGCGAATTGTTTGGATGGAAATTTACACATTCTGATGCTACCTGCTATAGATTATAATTTGCTTGAGGAAATCAAGAGGGTTGCTGATTCTGCTCGGAGGACGAGAACTAAATTGCACCCACATCCTCCTTATTCTAGATTTCCACCTCACCGTCAAGACCTTAAACGTGCTGCTGCAAGACGGAGAACGAAGCTCCTTTTCCTTCCTAGTGGAATGTCAAAGAGGGAAAAGAACCAGACTCAATACGACCCAAGGTTCGTTTGGTGAAAGCTTATCCTTTTGGAATCTTGCTGATATTTATTCGTAACTTAGCCTGTTTGAATTTGGCTTTCAATGGTTTTATCTGGTGATCTTCTGGGATTTGATATTCTGTCGTATGAAAATTTTGGTTCCATGTTGCCATGTTTTTATGTTATCTTGATATATAAATTTTCGAGCTGAGTAATTTTTTCAAATAAATAGCTGCATTTTTACTATTGAGTACCCAGAGGTTCTTTTGGAGCTAAAGCTCACCAACTTTAGTTGCTTTTTTCTTTCATGTTATTTCTCAATTTTCAGGCTGAAGTGAGAAATAACATTGCATTTGAACTTTGAAATGTGATTTTTGTCTTTCATAGGAAAATAAATATTGAAAAGCTGAAGCTATTGAAGCTACCAACCAAATAGGACCTTTGTCTATTGAAGCTACTGGTTTGAAGAGTTGTATATTTTGACCTGGATTTAATACTTAACCATTATTACTTTCTGATCATTTGTTTCAGGAAGAAATCCATCTCTTGGACAATTGAGTGGCGGTTTCACTCAACTGATGTTGTTTTACATGACCACGGGTAAGGTGTCTGACCATCTTTCATGAGAACTCTCCTCTTTGGTAGTCTTCTGCTGTTTATATCAAGGATGAGCAAGGTCCATAACGAACTAAGGCATTTAATTTTTTATACAGAGTACATGAAGACACCGAACTTTTCTCTGTAATTGAGAAGCATTTGAAACCTGGACCATGGAACCATCCATTAAGGCAATTTTGTGATCAGCCTTTGGACTCCCTCAACTTTTTTATCCGCAAGTATCCAAAGGTATTCTCGATTAATACTAGCTCCAGGTTATGTGTGTAGATGTGAATGCTTTTCTATGCAAGAATTGATATACTTATCTGTTCTTTTATTTTCTCATGTTCTACGGTGTTTTTATGGTGTGATTATTTAAGCAACCCATTATGAAATATTGTATTAGTTTGAATGGGTTTAACCGCCTTTCCTCTTTTTTCAAAATAAATTGAAATTGCGTGAGGAAGATGATTTATTTTAACTGTGAAATTTTGCTTCACCATGTCAAGTGTTGACCCGATGTTTTACATTCAAGATTCTTTTTTTTTTCAGGGACCCAAGTCAACTTTCTGTGAGATTAACACCAAGGCCTCTTTAAGGCAGCAATTAGCCAATGTAGTTATCATGGAACACCCTGTTATTCATGTTTTCCTTCCATCACACAAGTATGATTTTGAAGTTGTCAAAGATGTTCGTCTTGTCAATCATAGATTGGATGCTAAGAATTCTGCCAGCAATGATTGCCCAAGTCCAAAAGGCATTGTCTTTAGGGAAGAGCAAATAGAAGATGAAGCCAATATTTGCTCTTCTGATCCCCAAGTTTATGATTTGATGAAAAATGAAATTTTGAGCCCGTCAAATCAAATCTGTCATCATAACACATCTGTGAAAGCATTAGAAAACATATTTGATGACTCTTTGGCTGTGAGAGAAGCAGCAGCTAATGGTGTGCATTCCAGCTCCAAGAGTGAAGGGACTTTTGAGAATATGGAATTTGACTTTGATCAAGGTTTGATGGATGCATACTCAGATCTCATTGCACAAATTAATCCTGATGACTTTCTTGATTTAGAGGGTGTGTTTTCCAAGGAAGAAGAAGAGAGGAATGATCTTTTTGGTTCCATGGGGACTTTTTCAGTGGAAGAGGAATTGGAAGAGGGGGAGATTGCAGAATAATTGATTCTGGATTCAAATTAAAATTCCACAAGCAAACTGTAAACGGAGCACCTGCCAAGATTTTCTTGTCCAGCTGGAGTTAATTTTCACCGCCATTAACCTTTGATGGTTGCAGCTTATCTGTCAAACGGGCACAGTTTGTTTGATTCTATGGCTATAACTCAGAGACAAGATAATACATGTTTTTCTTCATATGACACATAAAGAGGCCGTTTAATTGGTGCATTGGATCTTGTCACCAGTCATAGCAATAAGATTTTATCAGACTGACAGGGCCATCCCATGCTTGTTTTCTTTTTCCCTACTTCTGAAAGTGCTCCTGATCCACTTACAAGCTGCGCCATTCATAAACTAAGATTGTGCGTCTTGGGTCGGGTTTTGAGCTTTTATGTTTTGATAGTCAAAACTCCATGGTAAAAGTAAATTTTGTTTGTCAATTTATCTTTATTTGGATATGATTTCTACATGTACTTGACTGGTTGGAGATATAGTAGTATACTAGTAAACTGAGCACTGCATGGTGTTTTAGAATTTGATATATTCTATTACAATTTAGTTGCGTTGTTGTAGGTGGTGTTTTATGCTCTAAGATTTTTTGCTTGCATGATGATTTATAAAAGATACGAACTTTACACCTAGGCTGTTTCAAGATCAGAAGTAGATACTGTATAGATAAAAGGGCATGGCGGCATGGACACCTCAAGAATCTCTTGTAGCATAAAAATTATAGTCTTCACGAAGGGTCACGACTCATACAGATGGGTCCTTTTACAAGCACCATAGAGCTATATCATCAGCGGTCTCCCCACCCCCACCCTCCTAAGATCACTTCTTGACTCTTCATCATCTTCAGCTAATTTCCAGAGATCTCCTTTACTGTAGCATTCACAAGCCCGTTGCACTAGGACTGATTCTTTCTCCATGTTCGCTTCCACATTTTCTGAAGTAAATAATGTCCAATGACATGACACCAAAACTATAAAGATCAACCTTCTTTCCCTTGATTGTTTAACGGAAGTTTTGAAAGTCCAAAATCAGAAATCTTTGCTGTAAAAGGATAATCAAGAGTATGCTTTGAGGCTTTATGTCATGGTGTATGGTTTGAAACTTTGCACGCTGCATTCTTCCGTGCAAGTAGAAGTGGCCTCTTGCAATCCCTGGTGCATTCTGTATTCTTTGTTGCCAGCTAAGCCTTAAGAGTTCCAAAGAGGAAGCGTGATAAAGAGCCGTTTCTAGTTTCGTTGCTCTCCTTTGTTGAAGTTGCGAGTAACCTAAACGAATTCTTGTGGTGAATCTGTCCAGTGGTTCTCACCTCACTTGCAAATTCCTTGGTGCCTTCTTGGAGCTCTTTGTCCAACCTTTTGACAGCAATATATATAAACACATATAATACATTACAAAAAAAAAAAAAAAACAACCCTAAAACAGACCAGTGTTTTACAGTGAATGGTGGATAGTGCAATCCACAATTAAACTACTATTTTATTATTGATGGGCAAGCTTGGATTTAGAGATATAAGAGTCTATTCTATGTGACTTATTAGTAATTACATTGAAGAAAGGTGTTAATATGTAATTTCTTGTTTTTTTCCGCAGTATAATTACCAAATAACCCTTTAAAAAAATTCCATTTGATTCAAGGGTTTTTCAGGTTTTTTATATTTTTTGTTCATGTCAATTACTTAATGGTTCTAAAAAAATAAACTGTCTTTATTATAGATGTAAAGTCATTTTAGATTTTTTGTAATTCTCATATGGGGTTAATAGTAATGTGATATTTTTAATATATATAAATTAATATTAAAATTCAAAAGTGATTGACATGTGGTCTAAGGGGACACCACCACTCGTGCCTTTAGGGTGGCTTGTGTGGCACCCAAACAACACCAAATGCTACCTTCCATGACAAAATTCGATGCACCTTATCACCTCGTCACGGTAATGAGGTTCATGTTCTCTGACGGCACACGAAGAAGCTCTGATAAGGAGTTTTTCCCTTTCTCTTTTCCCTCTTTCCTCCAAGAAAACTATGTTAACCACTGCAAAAAACCAAGAAAAGTCTAGCTTTTTGTTTGTTAAGTTAAATTAGGTCCTTATTTTTTTTATTGCAATGTATTTGATCTTGAATCATTTATTGAGTTAATTTATTTTTTCAATTTCATTCATTGATATTTTATTTTTATATTAGGTTTGGTCCTTATTCTTTTAGGCCATGTTTGTTTTCAGGAATTTATTTTCCTGAAAACCATTTTTTTTACTTTTCAATGTTTAACAAATACATGGAAAGTTAGTAAAAAAAAAGTAAATTTTAATCAACGAAAAATGTTAACTTTAATGTCAAGAAAGTGTTTCCCGTTTTTTACTCTTGAAAAACACTTTCCTTTCCTCTTTTCTCTTTCACTTGAAACAAATCTCTTCTTCGGAGCTCTTACAACTGATTTCTTCAAAAAAATAATTTTTGTGGCTGGTGGCTGTAAATCTTCTTTTCACCATTTGCTAAAGCCTGCAAATGGCTTGTCTGGTAAAGTGACAAATTCTTTAGTGGGTGACTTGGAGGTGAAGAGGAGAGAATACTTGGGCTAAAACTATCTACAGAGTTAGAGTTTTCAAGTGGGCATTGATTGTTTGAGGATTCTTGAAGAATATCAATGGAAGAGTCACAAAAAAGAGAAAAAGGGTCAGAGAAAAAGAGATCACAACCATCTAGAGAGACTATTTCTGGAGTTGAATGGTGGTAGAAAGAGGCATCAAGAACATAAAGATCAGAAGAAATTTTTTTAGTCCAATTCTTTTAGAATTGAACTCAAAATATTAGAAAACTAGGACAAGAAACTTGAGATAAGCCGCTGTCGTTGTGGTTGGTGTTGTCCTTGTTGTTGCCGTTGTCGCCGCCGCTGCAATTGCTTATTGTTTTCGTGTAGAGCTGCTTCTTTTTGGTAATAGAACTGCCACACAGCAACGCAGATGACACTTGCGCAGAAGACCAGTCCACCTCACCTATGTAAATTTATAATAATTCCTCACTGTACAATGACAAACACCTTATGTAGATTTTTTTTGCGTGGATAGACATGCGAAAGATACATTTCACATGCATTTTTCTTTCTTTTATGTTTAGCCCAAATCAAAGTGCAACTTCCATGATTTTCCTCTTTGTTCTGCTGTCATTCTTTATTCTTAAATAATTTGGTCATTCTACGGGTTCATTGCCTCAAGATCACAAATGATCGATGAGAAGTTATCTTTCCTCTATGATGCTTTAACAAGTGTTTCTTGAACTATATAATTAAACTTAACATGACATCTAAAATTACAAGTATTTCTAGCTATTCAAATATATTAATTGTATTTCTAGCTATCCAAAAAAACCCAGATATATAATTCTTACTTTAATACCATAAATTAATTTGGTTTTCTTCATATGAAAAAAAAACATATTTTAAATTGAAAAAAAATAATATTAATAGGTTTTATTTATGAAAAATGTCACAAGGTTACTCTATAATATGATATGACATATATAGTTATATTTATAAAATAAGCTATATATAAATATATAGGATATAATAATAAAAAAATTCATCATCATACTTTTTTAGATTTTATTCTTTTATTGTAAATGATTAAATATTTATATTTAATATTTTTCATATATTAGATAAAATTGAAAAAACAAATTCATTAATAAATTATTTTCCAATTCATTTTCCATAACATAACCAAACACTGGAAAGTGTTTTCCTGTTCATTTTCCATTACACTACCAAACATTAGAAAATACTTTCCAGGAATTCACTTTTCCAGAATTCACTTTCCCCGGAATTCACTTTCCAAAAGGAAACAACTTTCCAGCAAACAAACGGGGCCTTAATTATAATGTATTTGGTCTTAAATCATTTATTAAGTTAATTTTTTTTTAATTTCACCCCTTCACACTTTGTTTTTATATTAGATTTGGTCCTTATTTTTTTAATTGTGCTTTTTGGTCTTGAATCCTTTATTATTTTCATATCTCAATTCTATCCTTCTACAATTTGATTTTTGGGATTAGATAATCATTATTTTTTTAATTTTTTTTTCTATTATGTTGAGTCGTTGATTTTTTTTGCTCTTTAAAATAACAATGACAAAGCTTTAATATTGTTTTTTTATGCTGCAAAAAATTAACCCAGCCCATGGCGAAGCTCATGCCATCAATCTAGTAAAAAGGCTAAAGTTGAAAACAAAAACATTATGATTAAGGGAAATGATGTTTTTACTCTAAAAAAAAAAATCTAATTGCCTTTTATTCAAAAGGTATTTCAGTCTTTTTACATGAAAAATTAGTCATTAAGGATTTGTGTAGAGTATAATTATCTTTTAATTTTTTTTTATTATAATATAATGGCCTAATTACCCTCCAGATAAAAAAAAAATAACCTAGGTAAGACGACTATTTTGGTCTTTCTCTTTTTAAAAATATGGCAAAACAACATTTTAATGCAAGAAGGGCATTTTGGTCTTTTCATATAGTTTTTTTTTTTGGTGAATTCCATATCACTGAAGGCACTTTCATCTTTTAAGTTTGCTAAATTGAATTTTTAATCTAAAAAGTTGAATTCCATATAACTGAAGGCACTTTCATCTTTTAAGTTTGCTAAATTGAATTTTTAATCTAAAAAGTTGTTAGTGCGTGTACAATACATGGAAGGTGCTTATGCACTTTAAATGGTATGTGTAGTGCCTTCTAGTAACCAAAATTACCCTCTCATCTTATCATTGGATATGTCACCGCGTCTTTTTCATGGTGGTGCGACATGGTTTGGCAGAGGTGGAGCGATTTGTCACTGGTAGGTCTTTTTTTCCTTCCTTTTTCTCTCCTCTCCTAAAAATTGCAGGTTTGTCCTCGTTTGTTAACTATTTCAACTTCAATCCTTATTCTTTTGATTTTTAATTTTTGTTCTTGATCCTTTTATAAAAAAAATTATTTGTTTTCAATTTCATCTTTCAATCCTAATTTATCATGTATTATTTTTCCATTTTAATCTATATTCTTTTGATTTTTAATTTTTTTTCTTTGATCTTTTTATAAAAGTTTTATTGGTTTTCAATTTCATTATTCAATCCAAATTTATGGTATATTATTTTTTACAATTTGGTCATGATTCTTTTGATTTTTTTATCCTTTTGTTAATGTTATTATTATTTTCAATTTAACTCTCAAATTGAAAATTTGTTATTGCCCCCTAATTTATTTTTTATTTTGATTTTAACTCTCATTCTTATAATTTCTATTTTTTTATTTTGAATCTTTTATTGTGTATTTTTTTTTAAAAAAAGTATCCTTTAACATTTCATTTCTTTGGAATTGAGCTTTGTAGTTTTCCTATATATGTTGCTTTTAGTTTTATGATCCGGGTCATAGATTTAAAAAGTTAGTGGGGGTTAACATTTTTTTTGACTTATTTTCTTTTCCAATATCATCATTCAACATTGTTATTTTTAAAAAAATTGACTTTGTGGTTTTCTTCAATTTCTTTTTCTATCGGGTTATTTCAACCTCAAGACCTAGAACATGGGTCTGACAGGTTAACCCATACTAGCTTACTTGTTAATGTCCAAATTGCATATTTATCATGCTAGCTTGGGTTGACTTACATCAATTTGTTTTTGTTATTTTTTCATTTTATTTCATCATTCTATATTAAATTTGCTAAAAACTAAAAAACATTAATTTTTTCACTCTTAAATAAAAGATTTTTTACTCGGGTTATCATGATTGCTTTTATATATCCGTTTACTATTAGTGTCTATCTTTTTATTCTTTTGTTTATTTCAAATAAAACTAGTTTATTTGGTTGGTTAAGACTCGTCTAGTAATTTTCAAGATATTTATAATTGTAAGAACACAGATTTGAATTTTACGTACAAATTTTCCTTCTATAGAGGTAGACATCCGGGAGAGATTATCGTCATAGAAAGCAATTTTAAAAATGCAGAGGTACCCAAGAGTTTTTGTTTTAATGATAACAGTATCATTAGATCGCATTTTGTATAGCAATATCAAATATCTCTCTGATTAAGGGGTTAAATAGTCAAATCTTACCTGTTACACTAAGCCTCTAAAACATAAGATCATGAAATGGATTTTAATATTTTACCTAGTATAGAAATAAAGAATACTAGGTAAAACTGGTGTTAAAAAAAAGAAAAACTAGAACTTCTCCTTCAAATGCAATATTTCTCTATGAAAAATATGTTTTTATATTTTTTTCAAATTTATACAGAGTTTCAAAAATATATTTTAAAGGTTTTTCACAATTCTTATTCATAAATTTTTCATTGTTTTTTTTTAAAAGACATATAAACAAGAAATTGTTTTTAAATATAAGAGCTTTTAGCAATATATAAAAATTAAAATTATTTTTTATATATATTTTCATTCGTATCATAAATTTAAATCTTATTGTAAATCTAATATAAAGATTATTTTTAAGTTAACAATATAATTTTCGAATGATATTTTTAATTTGAATAAAATAAAATTAATTTTCTATAATTAGATTATTATAAATACAAAATACTAAGAAGACTTTTGTAAATTATGGTTTTGATTTTTTTATGAAAAATAGCTTAATCTAAGGCCCCGGTTTGTTTGCTGGAAAGTAGTTTATTTTTGTAAAGTGAATTCCGGGAAAGTGAATTATTTTCTGATATTTGGTGGTGTAATGAAAAATAAGTTGGAAAATATTTTTCAGTGTTTGGTTATGTCAGGGAAAATGAGCTGGAAAATAATTTATTAATATTTTATTTTTCTCAAGTTTATTAAAATAATGAGGAACAAATCTTACAAATTAAAAAATTGATTGAGAATGAAATTTATAAAAATATAATTTCATAAATTATCTCAAATAAAATAAATAATAATCAAAATAATAGAGATCAAATCTAAAAAAAAAGATGATGAAATTAAAATAATAATAATTAACATTTCATTTATTATTTCAAATAAAATAAGTAACAATCAAAATAATGAGGACCAAATTTGATAGATAACAAAATTCAATAAAAAAATAATAAGGAAAAAATAAATAACAATTATAAAAATGAGGATCAAAGTTAATATAAAAATTAAATTTTAAGAGATGAAATTGAAAAATAAATATTCAAAACAAAATATATATAGCAATTAAAAATTTGAGGACCAAATTTGATATAGTCAGCAAATAATATGATATTTCTAAATTTTTCATAACTTCCGGAAATTGTTTTCTGCCCAAACTTTACAGGAAAACACTTTTTTGGAAACCAAGCCAAATTTTCCTTTGACTGGAAAGTGTTTTCCGTTGACCAACTTTTTTAATGACAAACAAACACAGGAAGGTTTAGAAAGTGATTTCTAAGAAACAAACATAGCCCTAGATGTATTTTTGTTTTTTTAGTGAAAGAATTAATCTTCATTTTCAACAAAGAATGCATTTTTTTTTTAATTTTATACTAATTTATTTGCCCTTGTTTAACTGTGGGCCAAACCATTTTTTTTAAAACATAAAAATAAGTTATCAAGAGGTTAAAGATTTTTTTGTAATGCTACAAACTCAGGCAAGATAATAAATCTTTAAGTGTTAGCTCGATGTGAATTGATTTATTTAACATGTTTAAAGGAAACTTCGATGACTTTTTTTTTTATAAAAAATGTTAAACAATAAAATAATAATAATAATAATAATAATAAGGCAAAATATAAAAGTGTACATCAAGCCATGTAAACTTTTTAAACTAATAATATGGGTTATTAGATAAAAAATACATTCTATAATAAAATAATAAAACTCAATTCTTAACAAATATAATATTGAATGATGAATTATCATTATTATTATTATAACAATTATTATTTTCATTTTCATTCTTATTATTATTATTATTATTATTATCATTAATAATATTGTCACTATCATTATAGCTACCACCATTACTATTATTATCAATAAGTAATATTATAATTGTTATTAGTATTATTATCGTGATTACTATCATTATTATCATTGTTATTATCATTGCTATTATTATGACTGTTTATACTATTGTTGTAATTATTATCACTGTCATTATAACTAATATTATCATTATTTTTATTCTTATTACTATCATTATCATTCTTATTACTGTTATAACCACAATTGTTTTTTTATTATTAAATTTGGAAAAAATATTATTATTATACAAAAAAATTCATAAATTTAATTTAAAGGGTAAAATTAAAATTATTATTATTATTAAATTAAAAAAATATATTATTACTATTGAAAAAACCATAAATTTGATTTGAATGGTAAAATTAAAAACTATAAGAACTTTGAAAAAAGAGCCAAGGAAAAAAAAAAGAAATCAAAAGTAGAAGGATCAAATTGAAAAACATAATATACACAAATTAGAATTGAAGAGGTAAATTGTAAATAAATAAAACTCAAACAAAAGAGAAAAAGACCAAAATAAAAAATTAAAACAAAGAGAATGGATTCTGAAACACCAACAAAAAAAAAGAGACGGGTTTAGAAGGATTGAAACTATAAAAGAAATAAAAACAAAATTAAAAATTAAAAGAATGAGGATTGAAATGAAAAAGAAAACATACAATAATTGTAATTGAAGGAAATAATAATAATAATAATAAAAAAATTCTATAAATAAAATAAGGATGAAATAAGAAATTCAAAGAATGAGGACTAAAATTGACAAATAACAAATAAAAAGGACAATTATACACTTTAGTTGTTAGGAGAGAGAAAAGAAAGAAACAAATATAAAAAATCGATCATTGATTGCAATCTAACCATTATCAGCTTACATACGTTGCACCATATGAAAGAGGGCACGGCTACGCATTTAGAAAGATGGTGGATAACCAGATTTAGTCGCTGGTGGCGGCGACACACACGCCACCTGAATGGCACGGACGTCGCCCACTTGCTAGTGTGTTTGGAACACGCGCCAACAACTTTTTGATTAAAAAATAAAAAGTAAATATACCAAAACAATCTTATAGTCCTCTTAATTACATAAAAAATACATGTGAAAAATACCAAAATACCCCTAAATACAAACCTTATCTTTTGTATTTTATAAGGCTAAAAATGTTATTTTACTATCTATGAAAACTGAAAAAACCTGAAATATCTTTTCTAGCAACCTATGTTGTTTTTTATTTTTTTTTTATCTTAATGATAAATAAGTATTTTTACTATTACGAATATTGTGAAAAGCTAAGAAAGCTTTTAGTCAACGGTTTTAAATTTTATTGATCTCAAAGGTAAAATAATATTTTTACTATGTTATATTTTTTTTGAAAAGGTGCATATATATCTCTAAGTCTAAGCAATTTTTTAATGACCACTTAGCTTACAAAAAAAAATCCAAAACACTTTTAGATCAAAGCCTTAATTAAATTTAAGTTATTCAAGAAAAAGTAAATAATTTTATTCTAGCAATCAACAATAATTTATATACAGAGTTACAATGAAACTCCAACATCCTTTAGAGAACTGAAAAACAGAAAAGGATAACTACGTACAATTTATTGGCCTGGGTCCAGCCCAGTCTGTTTTATATTAGTTGTCGGCGGCCCAAAACAAAAGTGGAAGCGTAGAGCTGCCGGGCACAGGCTAGTATATACGCAAACACCCCATATGTGGTACAGACTGCAAGGCAAAACCCTAAAGATAAGTAGATGCGCTGAAGCTTTTGCACGCTCTCGTAATGCTTCATTCTCACAACGTCCAAGTGTTATTGCATCATCCTAATGATTATCATCAGCCGTTGTGGGAATGAACTTTATGAGACTGTGTATACAGATAGATTCATTAAAGCGTATGGTTTTTTTTTTTAATAAGTAAAACAATATGTGTGATTCGTTCCAATTCCATTTGCCTAGTTTATTTTCATTGTTCCTTGAAGAAATTTAAGAACAAGTGGAATTGGAGGTATCCCATGTAATGCTTTTTACCGTGTACTTGTCATTTTTTACATCGTACGGTTTCTGGGCTCGAGGATGTCTTGTATTAAGCCATCACCAGACAACAGGTTTTGGAATAGATCTGCTGTTAAGGGATCCTGATCTTGTTCTGACGCATCTTTTTAATCTTGATCTATATGATATTAGTTTATAATTAATCTCTTGAATGATTATTGTTTGTTTGCAGGCTGGACTGGCAGGAAGAAATGTATTCAGCGATGTCGTCGGTTTTTTCACGAAGGCAAAGCTTTCGAGTTGTAGGTGTTCTTGGAAAATCTTCAGTTAATAGTTGATAGCTTCTTCAATTTTTTTGTAAGATGCAAGCTATAGATTTGAATCCTTCCCTTTTTGTTGTAATTACCATAATTGATAGTGATCAAAGTTTATTTTCATTTTACAGTATACAAACTGAAATATTTATAGAGTACATTCTTGATTTAATTGCTTATGTGTTTTCATAATTCAAAGTTATTTAGTTTACAGTCAAAATTGCCTGCCGGGTGCACGAATTTGTCATATGTTTGTAGATTTGTAGTTGTAAAATTAAATTATGATTCCATTTTGAAGTCGTCTGTAGTACTGAATCTGTATCGGAAGATGAGTTTCTTAGTTCATGTCAAGTATTGTGCAAAGATAAAACTGTAGATGTACCTCTCTCCTACCTCTGCACTCAATGAGGTGTCATTTTTTTTTAAATTTTTTTGTGGGGGTTGCATCATCTTGATTGGCTAAAACGTAAGCTTTTTTCATCGCTGACAACAAGAAGAATCTGTGTGAGGCGTGAGCAAGTCCTCTGTCAGATGTTGATGAATGCCTTTTTTAACGTCCTGCCCTGTTCTACGGTTTCTACCTTTTGAAAACATTGATTAATTTGGTTCACATGCAAGGTAACTTGTTCCCTTTTCGTATCTGCCTCAAACAAGCTCATTACATACTTGACCACATGAAATCCAATAAATCGACTTCGTTGGGGTTATCATTACATTATTGTTTAATGTTGCTACATCATAAGAGATGCTACCCTCAACATCGTGGTGATCTTTCTATAATCTTGTTTTTAGATTGAAAAAATATCTTATTTAACTAATCTTCATCTAATATTATAGTTGAACCCTAATTAGTCAATATAGATTTTATTATACAAAACTAATTACAAAAAAAAAAAAAAACTATCATCTTTTAAGCATCGTACTTGTATTGCTAGTTTTGTCTTAAATTATTAAATATTTATTTTATTCTATTTTTTAAGGTTTTCCAATAATATTTCTGACTTAAATGCCAGTGAATATTGAGGATTCAAAATAATTCTCAATTATATTGTACATATTTCTAACTCTAGTCACTATGAATAAACCAGTAAAATTTGAATTGAAAACAAAACACATTTTTATTATATTTTTAGAGAAAAAAAAAGACATGCATTGCATGCTAGATTTGCATTTTACAGTATAAGTTTACAATCCAATATTAAGTAAAGTCATAAAAAAAAGAAGTGTGAGAGACTTATAAATAAATCCAAAAGGATCCCTATTTTTTATTTTGGAATTTTCATATATCTTAAAAGGTATTTTTGGCTAGATATTGAAATTAAAAAGAGTATAAAAAAAAGATATAAGGGTGTGTTTTGCCTTAGCCAAAAGAAAATGGGTCGATTGGGCCTAAGGTATAGGCCGACTTCAACAATTCTTTTATTTTTGGACTGGATCTAGCCAAATCATATGACTGGACTTAATCCAGCCCAGTGACCAAGCTGGTTGATAGCAATAGGTAAGCATGTGTGAATTATAATTCACGCATGCTCGCACAATGACAAGTTAATTAAAATTGCAAAAACAGGGGAAAGAAAAACTTACCTGGTTTGTTGGAGACAAAGTTGATGGCGATAGAGCGCCGGTTGGATAATGCTCATTTCTTCCCCTTTGTTTATGTTTTCATTTGTTTCCTTTCTTTGGCTTGTGAGTTTTTCCTTCCTCTGCCTCTCTAGTCCTTGTTTGGCTAGATATTAAAATTAAAAAGAGACTCGTAAATAAATCCCAAAGGATCCCTATTTTTTTTTTTTTGAAATTTTCATATATCTTAAAAGGTATGTTTGGCTAGATATTAAAATTAAAAAGAGTATAAAAAAAGGTATAAGGGTGTGTTTTGCCTTAGCCAAAAAAAAATGGGTCGGTTGGGCCTAAGGTCTCGGCTGACTTCAACAGTTCTTCTATTTTTGGATTGGATCTAGCCATATCATATGGCTGGACTTAATCCAGCCCAGTGACCAAGCTGGTTGACAGCAATATATAAGCACGTGTGGATTATAATGCACGCATGCTCGCACAATGACAAGTTAATTAAAATTGCAAAAACAGGGGGAAAAAAAGCTTACCTGGTTTGTTGGAGGCGCAGTCGATGGCGATGGAGTGCTGGTTAGACAATGCTCCTTTCCTCCCCTTTGTTATGTTTTCATTTGTTTCTTCTCTTGGTGTTTCTTCTCTCTGGCTTGTGGGTTTTTCCTTCCTCTGCCTCTCTGGTCCTTTTGTTCTCTATGTTTTTCTCTATTTTTTTTTCGCCCCCTAACTCTCTCTATGTTTTTGTTCTTTGTCTCTTTCTTTTTGTCCCCCTAGTGAGTGGCTTTTCTCTGGCTTTATAGGGTGAGAGAATGCCCTGGTGGTTCGTCTGATTTCTCCTAGGATAATGATCCTGTAGATGAGGATAAGCATGGTTTGTTCATTCGTGTTTGAGGAAAACAGGGCACGACTGTTGGAGATGACCCATCCTTACATCGGAGAAGCACCGTGTGGGCGAGAGAAATTGAGGCCACTATAAGGTTTGGTAGAAGATAAATTTGATCCACATTTTGGATCAATTTTGGTTGAGCCGATCTCCCCTAAGATGAGGAAGAAAAGGATGAATAATTGGTTTAGAAATGATGCTATTTTTTTTTCTAACTAAAATGACTATCTTAAGTTTTCCCCTTGAAGTTATGACATTTAACAATCGGGCCTTTTATTCTTAGAAATGTTTTTTTTTTTTTAAATTTCGCTCCTTGATTAATGTAATTGGATCCCTGAATTTCCACGTCATTTACAAAATAGTCATTGGTATAAAATTTAACCAATTTAGTCTTTAATTGACTCCTCAAACTTTTAATTCTTTCAAAATTACTACTGGAAAAATAAATTAACCCCCTCATAGTATTAGTTCCCATTCAGTTTGGTCCCTGAAATTTAATTTCTTGCAATTGTAACTCAAATTGACCTTAAACTTTGATATTTATTCAATTAAATTAATTCAAAGTTTAATCAAGTCCCTAAACTTATCAATCATTTTAATTTTTAGCTAAATGGACTTCCAACTTTATAATTCCATTCTTATTACTCCTCAAACTGTCAATTTATACCGTCCTAACTTAATTCTTAATTATTATTTTTTAAAAAACTTAAAATTGAGTTATGACAAGGGAAGTGCTAAATCAATCAAGCAAAATTGCTGGATCACAAATCATATATCATGAGAGAGTATAGCTTTCCATCTTGTGGTTTTATAAGAAGAAGAAACAACCAAACTTCAATGTCACTGGACAATTTCCATTGCACCACTAATTTAAGGATAAATGATAGCATAAATAACCATCTCAGCTTATCCCCCCTGTTTTTCTATTCCCTGTTTTACTAGTAGATCTTGCGCCTGTCATCTCTTGTGTTCCTCTAGCTGAGGGTGCAGCAGTAGCTGGGTTCCTCCTCTTCTCAGAATTTCTCCTCGTCATGTCAGGATAAACAACGGTTCTATGGTAATCCAGGTGGTATGAAACTCTGCTCAAATATCTCAAGTATAAAGCCAATACTATAGCGATGGCCTGTCAAGAATGAAAGAAATATTATTATAATTAATACTAAAAGGGCCGTGTTTAGTAATGAGTTTAGACTGCGTTTAAGAGTATTTTTTAGCGTTCGTTTGGGCTTAAAGACGTTCTTGATACAAAGATATTATATCATCATACTCAGTACATAATTCATCTTTGCCAAATCAAGAGTTAATCACATTACCAAACACAAAGTGATATTAAAGTTACCACAAATCAATTTTTTTATTGATTTACCTCTAGAACAAGTGCACCAATAACAACCCATCTGATGATTTTCCAGTTAATAGTGAGAAAGTGGTAGGTTGAGTGGAAACTGCCACTTCTGTCATTAGGAACAGCCTGTGTTGAAAAACAAAATCCTGCATCAGATTCTGCAATTGTAATTTGCATGTGGTAGACAAGCATATAGTAGATCACAGAATTCAACAGTAACCCTACAATGAAGAGAAAAAGAAAGCAAAAAGGTTGAAATAAGATTGGAATCCATCAGAAATTACATCCTGATGGCATGATGTTCTTTTACAACTGTAAGAAGACCTGGAACTTGCTTCAGCCTTCAAGTAATATGAATTTTCATGACCTTTTGCAGACAACTAGAGACCAATGTTCCTGTTCGTCTTGAACTATAATACAACTAATCAAGAGCAATGCAGTTACATTACCTGTTCCCAGTTGTGATCAAAGAGCATGAAGGAAGCAACTCCAACTTGAGCCACGAAAAGCGCAACTAGGAGCGAAGAGTACTACAAACTGTTAAGAAATCGCTAATCAAACCCAGAGTATTTCTTGACAGATATGAAGCAAATCGAGGGATAATTACACATCAAAGTTAATCACAAATCACTTGAGGATACAAAGCATAGACAACATGGGCTCCTGGTTGCAGTTCCTATGCACCCGACACTGGAAATGATGACAAGAGATGCGCCAATTACTAGTAGAAGATAAATAAACCTGGAAAAGTTTGATATAACAGTAGTTTTCATAAGGAAAAATTAGAGAGAAGGAAAAACAGGAAATCAAGTCAGAGGAATGGCAGAATTATAAGGCATTCAATACTTATAATTAACGAGATACACAACAAAAAGCAGAATCCATGTCAAGATACCTAACACTAATTGTAGGATAAGTGCGAAAAGCTTGAAGGAGCTGAAGAATTCCCTTTTTTTGTTTTGTATCAAAGATTTCTGGATTTGCACTAATGATTGAACGAAGAAGGTAAGGTTAACATGGAAATCAAGGTCCAAATTGATTTTCAGATATCTCAGCATCGCATCTAGCAGAGAAAATTCCCATATTTCCTGTGATACGATCTTTTCTCTTTTGTCTATGAATCAATGAACACTTACAAGAATAATAATGAACAGATGCAAATATAAAACATGTCCAATATGTTATCCTTCGTAAATACACATGATTGACCAATAAGAACCAAAAACTTAGAGATGACAAAGGAACTAGAACGAAATGAACTGGTTATGATATAAAGGAGTGCTACTTCTTCAACAACTTATTAATTGATTGGCTTACCAAGCAGCAGGAAGCTTATTAGACAGCCATTTGGATATATCTTGATCAGAACCCAGAAGTGCTCTAGCAATCTCATGCTTTGTATGAACATGAGGTGGTGGTGCTGCGGCTTTCAGTTTTAATAAACAATATAGCGCATATGACACTATGGCTAGACCAGATAGGGTGAAAAAGGAGTTGATCAACTGAAAGAAGAACGAAACCAATGGTGATTTTCTTGCCATTTTCAAAGACATATACTAAGAAGAAGAAGGAGAAGAAGATTTAAATACCACACTCTGAATTACTGTTAGATTTGTGTGACAGAATTAAACATGATATTAGTTCTTCATGGCCAGCTCAAGTTTAGGTAACAATTCTTACAAAAAAAGAACATTAGAGGCTGTGAGGTGTAACACTGAAAAAATTCTGGAATTTTAGCTGTACGTTTCTTCTTAGTCCAAGGTATAGAAATTTATTGATATTGGTTAAAATAGCTGGTTCTGTGCGTGAATATTACCTTATTAAGAACCAATATATCTTTTCACTGGTTTTTCATGCTTATCTAGCAAGGTTTCGTAGCTAATGTTTACAAGAACTGTTTACCAATGGTGAGGCCCATTAATGCACCCAACAAAGATTATCTTTTATACGTGTATAGCCGTGTGAATTTGTGCAGGCCGAAATGGATTGGGGAAAAGAAGAAGCTAGATACATATGAATATTCGCCACAGCATTTAATTACCATTTTTCTTTATGAATAATTACCATTTCGCTCTTTCAAAGGAAAAAGAATGGCATTGGTGCGAGGGTAGAATGGTTTTTTTATAATGATATTAGGAACAATTTGGTTTTTTTACATTTTAAATATACAATGTAATGATTATACTCCTTGAAAAACAAAATATCTTAAAAGGTTGCATCGAAGAAATTTGATTTTTTAAGTCTTAAGGACACAATATAAAGATTGTATTACCTTTACAAGTAAAAATTATTAAAATTGCATCCAAAAGCTTTCTTATCTTTTATTTTTTATACTAAACATGGCAAGAGGGGAGATTTGATCTTTTGAGTAATATAAATATTATTAAAATAATATTATAGGAGCACGCTCTGACGAGGAGGCGATATTTGTACCTTTTAAGCGGCGCATGTGAAGTTGCACCTCCACCAAACTCCATCTTTTGGAGTGGATTTGGAAACGCCTCAACATTCTCTTTCCAATGGTCTCACACGTGTTCATGAATGAAATAGTGGTTAAATTTTAGTAGATTTTTTTCTCTTCATCTCTCTTTTTTTTTTTTCCTTGTTAAAATATAAAGTTGTCATTTAAATTATTTTTTATTTTAAAATTGATTTTTATTTTTTTTGTTGTTATTTGTTTTATTTTTAATTTCTATCTTTTCTTTGATTTGTTTTTTAATTTCACCCATCATCATTTAGTTTGATTTAACTTTTATATCAAATTTGATCCTTATTCTTTTGATTGCTATTTGTTTATTTTTAATCATTTTTCTAATTGAATTTGTTGCCAATTTCATTTTTCAATATTTGATTTCAAAATATTTTTATATCAAATTTAGTCTTTATTATTTTAATTGTTATTTCTTTTGTTTTGGATCATTTTTTTATTGTATTTTTTTAAAATTTAATCTCTTAGCATTTTGATGATTTAGAATTTTTCTTCATTAATTTTTAAGATTTTCCTTTTATAAGGTTAGTCTCGAGTTCATAACCAGTATCACGAATCTTAAAAGTTAACACATGCTAGACTTTAATTTTTTTTCTTAGCTTTTTTTTTTAATTTTTTTTTAATTTCATCATTTAACATTTGATTTATTGAGAATTGATCCTTGTGCTTTTTTTTTTCAAATCTCTTTTTTATAGGGTTATTTCAATCATGTGTCCATGGTTACAAAATTAACAAGTTAACCTACGTTGACTCAGATTTTTTTTATTTTTTTTTTCATTCCACCCTTCAACATTAGGTTGTTTGTTAATTAAACTTCATAGTTTTATTCGGGTTTTTTTTTCCAATGAGGTTACCTAAATATTACAACCATGTCACATATCTGACATGTTAACTTAGATGAGATCAATTCGGGTTTTTTCAGCTTTTTTTATGCTGTTAATTTTTTTTAAGTGTTTTTTATTGTTATTGCATTTTTTTTTGTAATATTTGTATTAGTCGAGATTATTAATACTATCGAGTCAATGACCCGGTTTTAAGGAAGTTTGTGTCTGGTATCTTTTTTATGTTGGAAACAATTTTGACTAGTCCGCGTCATATCATGGTATCCCTATATAGTTCATTTTAAAATAACTATTCTGATCGAGATATATGAAAGAAAAAGGAGAATTATGAGTTACCTTTTTTACTCTTATTTCTCTTTTTATACTTGATGTATCCAACTCCTGCACATTTATTTTTTTAAGGTAAAAAAACATTTTATTTGACTGTCAAGAAAACACGAGTCAACTAACTATGGTAATCTAATAAAACATTATTAAAAATAACCATTAATGAAAAAATAGATAAAATTGAATATCAAAATTTTTAAACTTAAAAATATACGAGTCAACTAACTATGTTAATCTAATAAAAAATTATTAAAAATAATCATTAGTAAGAAAATAGATAAAATTGAATATTAAAATTTTTAAACTTAAAAATGTAATAATTCTTTGTTCACTAATCATATTATAATTGAATAAAATTTCTAATAAAGCAAAAGAAAAAAAACACACAAAATAATTCAAAAATCAAATCCACACATAAAAGTTAAATATGTATTTACAAAATAAATAATAAAAATACTGAGTTTGGTATAGGTGGAGGATGGTTCAGTGCTTGAGTTAATTAAGCTTGAAAATTAATTAATAAATTTCTATTCACAAATCATAATGCTATCGAATAAAGTCTCCAAACAAAGGCAAAACAAAAAAAGGGAAAGAAACTCATAAAACAAAATCCAAAAGTAAACCCGCATAAAAGAAACTATATATATATAAAGAAAATGCTGGGTTGGGTATAGATCGATATCAAGGATGGTTCAAACTCAAACTGCCCTGTTAAAAAAGATTATTAAGAGTACAAAGATTGATCATGCCGTGCGTCATTAATTCTTTTTATTTCTATAATTATTCAATGGAGATCAATAAGGATTGGAAAAAATTATATTTTCAGTCTACTAGAAGCTCATCCAAATGCATTTATATAATATGTCTAAAATGATGACCAATATTTTCTTTCCTTCCTTCTTTCTATACTTCGCAATTTTTACTCTTCTGGTGGTAGGTGATGACACGATTTGAAGTTACATATGTGAGATGTGTTCATGGAATATACACATGGCTCTTAATTACTTTGAGAGCATACAAAAGAAAAAATGCCACGTTCCCGGCATGCTCCTAATATATATATATATATAAAGGAGGGTTTAGAGAATGTTTGTATAGCAAAAAGCAACTAATTACCATGGAAAATAATGGCCTTCTTCGCCTGTTTTTCATTTTCTTGGTTTTGTCTGTGGTTCACAGTAGCGAAGATGGCTTGAAGGATTCCGACTTGGCTGCCATTAACCGTAGCAACTTCCCGGCAGGTTTTTCATTTTCATATTTGTTTCCTTTAATATTGTTAATAATTTCTTAGACTCCATCTGTTTAGAAATTAATTGAAAGGCCGAAATGAATTCTGGGCATATGTAATAAAGACAAAATGTTCCTATACACCTCCCATGATTAATGCTGGGTTTATATATTAATTTATGTGAGATTTTACAATATGATGGTGCTGCAAATGAAGATGGTAAAGGAACAAGTGTATGGGAAACCTTCACTAAAAAATTCCCTGGTTTCTCCCTCATTTTGCCTTTTCTTATAGAATACTTTACTTCCAATATCCCTTACATGGTTTTTGAATTATCCGAATTTTCATACATTAATCGGGGTAAAATTCTTGGGATTTTTTGAACCGAAAAATCGGGTAATTATCCGAAATAAAGTTTAAAAAATTCAGGCTAAGGAAACAAATCGGTTACTGCGTATTATCCAAAATTATTTTGTTTATTTATTTTATTAATATATGCGTAAATTACTTAAAGCCCAATATTATTGTCTAAAGCCTGAATTCTTGAAAGTCTGTTGGGCCGAAAAGATGTTCAGATTATTTAGAAAATTAGAGAAGTTCTTGAATTTTCTAAAATATAATTAAAAAAAAACTATTTGGGAGAATCAAAAATAAAATTTGGGTTGTAGAATTTTGAGATTTGTTTTTTTGGAGAATTTAATTTTTTTTTCCAAATTGTCAAATTCCCCCCCAATTATCCAAGTGCTTGCCTTTACTATCAATGGCATAACAAATGTTAACTAAAACTTCAACTCGTTATGCTCGACTTTAATTAATTGTTCGTCAATTACTTAGTCGATTCTAAGTGCAGGAATGATTTTAGTGACTATGCCAACTTATGCTTTAGCCATTTTGGAGATAACCATGAATGAGCCACCACTGACCTTGGCACTGAACCTTAAATAGTAGGGCACAATGTGCTTCATGCTCATGCATCTGCATAAATGTTGGGAATTTCGACCGATGATGTTCTGATATTTGCTCATTGGAGGCTAAGCACACTGACACAATATTTAACGTGGTTCGGCAAATCGCCTACATCCACGGGAGAAGCCATTTGTTTATATAGGGAGAGAACAAGATTTACAACAATAGAGGAGGAGGAATTATTCCCTCTTTAGCAACTCTCAACCTCACTCTATTTCTCTCTTCTTGGTGCTGCAATGGCAGCCCACTCTCTCCTATATTTCTCACATCTTTAGCTCTAATATCTCTCACTCAACTCTCTCATTTTGCTCTCTAATGTATGCCTCTATTTATAGGCATCCATGGTAGCTTCTCATGCTCTTTTGTCATCAATGGTGGCTGCCAAACTCATCTTTTCTTCAACAAAGGCTGCTGCCAACTTCTTCTCTTCTTCAACAATGGTGGCTACCAAAGTCAATGGTTGTAGCCACCATTTGTTGCACATGTAATGGCAATATACCTAACAATCACCCCCTTTGCCATTCATGTGGGGCAATTGTCCTCTTGCTTTTTCAGCACATGCTTGCATCTTGCAGCTCTTCCAAGCTTACCATTCTAAGAGTGTTTGTGGCTAAGTTTACAGGTACTTGCCAAACCTTTCAATCACCAGAGTCAACCAATCACCCCTTTGCTCACTCCAAAGGATCACTTCAACCAGATGGTTTGTCACATCTCATCTGAAGAGTGTTTAACGCTTGTCTCTGGAACAACATTCCCCTTCAAGCATATCAACCATGCTTGGCCCGGAATGATTTATCAAGCCTTACATCAAGGCTTACAACACCCCCTCAAACTGATATTCCCAAGTGCGACAGTCATTAAGTATTTTAATGTGATCACGAGCTCACCACTCTTCCAAGAGTCTACTCATCCAGGAGTTGCGTCTGCCCTCTATTCCACCCTAGGAACCACGCCTTACTTCTCCATGAGTCTCTCACTCTTAGTCTCAAGAGTCCGGGTAGCTATCCACCTTTACTTATGGAGGCAGCCCATTAAAGGTTGATCCATGTCTATCTTCATACTCTGAGTATTACAATGCCATCTCCGAGCTCACCACCTTGACAAGAGTCAACTTGTTCCCGGAACCTGCGCATGCCCCCTGCTCCTTTATAGCAGTCGCGTCTTAATGCTCCACAAGTCATCCACTTATTGTCCAAGGCAAATGTCTTCTAGCTCATTAATCTTTAGCATGGAGGCAATATCCATGAAAGCCAATCCTGTATTTATCTTCATACTCATCATAGCCACTTCATTGACTATCCATCTGTCCACTTATATCTAGCCATCACATTGGCTCTGGGGCGTTCTGAACTGGGCTTATTTCGACCCACACACCTTCTCCTCGGGTGTCTTCGCTCGTCGTCATGCGGCGGTCTAAAATGGGGCTCCTATCACGACCCTCACACCTTCCATTTGAGGTGTCTCTGCTCGTCGTCATGAGGCGGTCTGAATCTGGGACTCATATCATGGTCCTCACACCATCCATCCGAGGTGTCTCTGCTTGTCATCATGCGGCGGTCTGAAATGGGCTCACATTATGGCCCTCACACCATCCATCCGAGGTGTCTCCACTCGTTGTCATGTGGCGGTCTGAATCTGGACTCATACCATAGTCCACACACCTTCCTCTAAGGTGTCTCCGCCCGTTATCATGGGGCAATTTGAACTTGGGCTCATATAATGGCCCTCACACCTTCTCCTGAGGTGTCTTCGCTTGTCGTCATGAGACGGCTTGATCTTGGACTCATATCATGGTCCTCACACCTTCTGTCTGAGGTGTCTCCGCCTGTCGTCATGAGACGGCCTAAACATGGACTCATACCATGGTCCTCACACCTTCTGTCTGAGGTGTCTCCGCTTGTCGTCATGAGACGGTCTGATCTTGGACTCATACCATGGTCCTCACACCTTCTATCTGAGGTGTCTCTGCCTGTCGTCATGGGGCAGTCTGAACCAGGGCTCTAATCTTGGCCCACACACCTTCCATCTGAGGTGTCTATACTCGTCATCATGAGACGACCACATCCTTCTTCATAGCGGATGTCTCTAGTGGCTCCAAGATTCTCTACCACCATGTAGACTTGGGAGAGATCACTGCCACTGATCACATAGAAAGAGAAAGTTGTGGTGCATTCTTCACAGTTTTCCATCTCATTTTCTATGTTTGGAGCTTCTATCCCTTTCTGCTTGATAGCTCCACCCACACCAACTCTCTTTGGTGTCTTCGCCTTTCATCATAGGCGGTCGCACCCCCTTAATTCGGTGCTTCTACAACAGCTCGTCTTTCCATCCTTGCATGCATTGGAAAGGTCCTCACTTGTTGCCTTTATCAAGAGCACAATAGACTTTTTATTGTACAACTTTTTCACATAGTCTCTGCTCTGAGCTTCATCTGGGAACTCTTTTCTCCTTGCACCTATTGTCTCATTACAATACCTCGTTGGATCCTACGGGTACTCCTGCACAATCTCCGTGTGCTCTCGTGCAATTCCGGTTCTCTAGATTTCTCCCTATTCTTTGCTTTTATGTTTAACAGCAGCTCATCCTGTCACAACATTTATCCAAGTCAAAATAGGGTGCCAATCTTTATCCCCTTGCTGTATTTCTCTTCCATTATCAGGGTCTTCATCAATTCTCCCTTCAAGAAATCACAGTCACCAAATCTAACTTCTTTGGAGAAATCACCACTCCATCAGATCCTTGAACATATGGAACCCAACTGTTCCTTTAAGTTGTCATCTTGCTAGTCTTCAACAGTTTCATTACAAACTGTTACATATATAAAAATAGTACTGTGTGGATGATCCTTCAACTAAGCAAGTTTCCAGGAAAGATTTGGAGGGGTCACACTGGTCCCGCTTAAAACCCAATCTCCTAGACAGAACTTCTTAGAACGTATCTATCCACCGTACTGCCTTTTTGTATATACAACCATTTGCTAGCTTTGTTGCGGCTCTCCTTTGCAAGTGATCTGGAATATACTGGTTTTATACTTGATTTCTCAACATCTGGCGAGACTGCCAGTGCTTAGATTCGTCAAGATTGGTCTTCATCAGTTTTCACTCTACACCTCAAATCGTCCACATCTCGGGTGTCCTGAGTGTCCCAATTTTGCCTTCCATCAAGGCAATAAATTTTCCCATTTAACAGTTCAGCACATGTAATTGGGCAAACATGTGCACCTTCTTCTTTTTCATCTCCATTGACCTCAATCCAGACCCTCAGATGCCTCCTGATCGGGCAATCTCTCTTTAATAATTCACCACTGCCATTTTCGATCTTGAATGTCAACGATCGGACCATACCATTGCATCCGGAATGATCCAATTAGCTGGAAACATGTCTTGAATCGTCCAAATCACACATTCGACGGCTACGATTTGATCAAAACAATTCTGGCCTGATCAACGGCTCAGATTCAATCTCAGATCCGGTTGCACGTAGACTCTGCTGCACAGAATCCTATCCCTCGGCTCGTGGCTTGGCTCGACTCCAACTCGGCTCGGCTTGGCTTGGCTCGCGGCTGATGACATGGCAGATAAGTCCCACTATGTTGACATGTCTGTTGACTAGTCAATGGCTTGCTAACTGTGTATGCTGATAACATCACTGTTCATGCCTACTGTTCACATGGGTCGGGTCAACTGGTTTTCGGGTTGGGTCAACTCATCCGGGTGACGAAGACGCGTGGCACGCGTGGGGTGCGTGGGCAGACACCTTGCCGGAGAGTGATGGAGAGTGCGGCCATGTCTGACTTCCGATTTTGACGCGGTTTTCACCAGTGGCTTCGTCTCGTCCTCCTCTACACAGTGGGATAGTCAAAACACCATTCGGACAACTTTCATTTTTGAGCAAAAAATCAAACACCACTTAAACCATATGCTCTGATACCAATTGTTGGGAATTTCGACCGGTGATGTTCTGATATTTGCCCATTGGAGGCTAAGCACACTGACACAATATTTAACGTGGTTCGGCAAATCGCCTACATCCACGGGAGAAGCCATTTGTTTATATAGGAAGAGAACAAGATTTACTACAATAGAGGAGGAGGAATTATTCCCTCTTTATCAACTCTCAACCTCACTCTATTTCTCTCTTCTTGGTGCTGCAATGGCAGCCCACTCTCTCCTATATTTCTCACATCTTTAGCTCTAATATCTCTCACTCAACTCTCTCATTTTGCTCTCTAATGTATGCCTCTATTTATAGGCATCCATGGTAGCTTCTTATGCTCTTTTGTCATCAATGGTGGCTGCCAAACTCATCTCTTATTCAACAAAGGCTGCTGACAACTTCTTCTCTTCTTCAACAATGGTGGCTACCAAAGTCAATGCTTGTAGCCACCATTTGTTGCACATGTAATGGCAATATACCTAACAATAAATACCTAATTGGTAAATGTTTATGTTAGGGGTGAAATTGAAAGTACATGATATCTTGAAGGTTAATTTGAGTTTCTTTTTTTGAATTGTGGGCATGAAGCTGCAGCCCACAGGTAATGCCATAGCAAAGTGTTTTCCTCATTTGTATATGGGGTTTTTATTCATTGTTTCCAAACTTGGAACAACCTAGCAGGTTCGTTTGGGATCTGATGGATCCAAGATTTGAATTAGTCTAGGCTAAAAAAATTAAAAAATTAAAAAAAAAAACTTGGTTGACTCAACCAATCTAAAACCATCAATCTTTTAAATTATATATTTTTATTTAAAAATAAATAATATTATTTTGATTTTTTAAAAAAAGTGAACTTAAGTTAACTTTTTAGATTCATTACCTAAGCCTTATCCTATATAATCAAATCCTTGATTGGATTTTAATTAATTTTTTCTTGCACATTGAAATTCCCAAGAATAAAGATCTTTTTGAGGAAAGAATAAAGGTTTTTGAAAACTCAGAATCGATTTTTTTGGTGAGGTCCCATTGTTTTGCAGGTTGGGTGGTCAGAATGGCTTCATGCTTATCCAAAAGGGATTGAAGACCTGCTGCTCCCCGCCAAATACAAGTTTGACGATCTGGTGATCTACATCACCGAGAGTGGAAATGCTTGAACACTAAACAATCCCTAATATTTTGCACAAGAAGCAATTATTTTTGTTTTTGACGCTCTTTATTATCACTATTATAATACCCTCTGCAGGCTAGGAGTATAATTAGCGAGCTTGATAATTCTTCCATGTCACTCGAGGATAACATGAGAGTAGATTATTACAATAGCCATATCTCGCATACATTCAGAGGGTTATTAGGTGAGTGACGTATAAATTTCACATTAGTAATTTGACAAAACAATAATCTAACTAAGGTAAAAACTATGATTTGACCCTGTTTGTTTTTGAATTTTAAAAATATTTTTGAAAATTTTGAATTATTTATTTAGTTTTTTTTACTTTAAATTAATATTTTTTTGATTTTTTTAAATTATTTGATGTACTAATATCAAAAATAATTTTTAAAAAGTTTAAAAATATTATTTTAATATATTTCTAAATAAAAAATATTTTAAAAAATAACTTTAACAACATTCTTAAATCAGACTTAAATTACTGTCTTTTTTTCTTTTTTTGTTTTAATCTAGAAAGGGACACCGAGGACCATATAACTGCGGGTAAAATTAAGATTCTAGGTTTGGGGGAGTACAAAAAAAGAATGATCTTGAAAATAAAATAACAAAAAGAAAAAGATTTAAAGATAATTCATAAATTTTGGCAGTTCAAAATATATTAATAGTGTTTGGATTTGGACAGGATCGGTGCCAGAACTTTGCCTGGTCGGTATAGACAAATCTTGAATGGAGTGATTGCTACACTGTTCGTTTGGAAATGACGACAAGAATGGACTGAAAAAGGCATCCCAATAATAGATATTCTGCACAGTGGAAATCGTGCAAAATCAATAACTAAAGCCACGTGGCCTGTAAAAAACAAAGCTGAACCTTTAGTGTTGTCAATTCGATTTTGATAAATATTTTGTTTTTTCAATTAAAATGAAATGTTTTAGTTTCAAAGTATTTCAGCGTGTTGTTTTGAGGTTGTACTGTTCATATATATATATATATATATATATATTCCACAAACATAATTTAAATTCAAGATAAATTAATTATAAATTATGCAATACAAACATAATGCCAAACAAATATAATTTTAAAATTTAAAATATTTTTAAATAGTAAAGATTAAATAGATCTTTAACTTAAAATAATATAAATCATATATATTAGTGATAAAACTAATTTTAAAAAATTAATATCATTGTTAATGAAAATAATAATAATAAATTTCAATATTATTATTAATATCATTGCTATTGAAAATAATAATAAAAAAGCTTTTTTATAATCGGGTGGTTTAATTAATGAAATTGAGCAAGGTTCAATTTGATTCAATAGTTTTTTGGCCGAAACGGAACAACCGGAATGAAACCGGAACATTTCGGCCGGAATTTGGCCGAAAAATCCGGAACGGGCCGAGATTTAAAATGAGATGAAATTTATTCCGTTTTGTTTCGTTTTTTGAATTGGTATGAAATGTTTCGGCCATTCCGGGCGAAACGAAACGAAATTGACAATCTTGGTATAGATTAGGAATGAAAAGTTTAAAATGTTTACATGTAAGTATAAATGATGTTAAGAAATACATTTAGCGTGTTTTATTTATTAAAAATAAAATAATATTTTTAGTTTAGTCTATATATATATATATTTATATTTAAATAAAAATAAAAACTTTAAAATAGATAGATTAATGAGAACTCTAGTTTTCTTTTCTCTTATGTTTATATTTTTTTTATATTAATTTGAATTACTTTAACAATGTTAAATGTGTATTCCTATGTTTCAAGGTTTTCAACTTGTAAAACTAGACGTATAAATGTGATGAAGTAGTTGAAAACTTTAAGAAATGGTTTCTTTAAGACTATTCTCTTACTAACTAAAAGGTTGTGGTTGTTGTTTTTTTTTTTTTTAATTTTTTTTTTTAATTTTATTATTTTATTCTTAAACTGTTTAAGGTTTGAATTTAGTTTTTAATTAGTCAAGTTAATTGGATCATATTAGAACGATTTCTATATAATTTAATTTTAAACTCAGGCTAAGTAAAAAGTCGGATCAAGAGATTTTTTTTTTAATTTTATTTTTTTAAAATTTAATTTTATTCTCCTATTTCTTTGCAACAGCCAATCTAACAAGTCATGACAGGAAAACTCCCAATTGGTTTAGCTAGGCAAGAAAGTTAGGTTGATAGGTTTTATATATCAATTTTATTTTATTTTTCTTGATTTTATCCTTAGATTTTTTTTATTAATCAATCATAACATTTTTAGCCCGATTAAATTGATTAAATCATATTAAAATAAATAATCATTCACACTATTTAATTTTAAATTAGGAATAACTAAGGAATCAGGTCAAGAATTTGTTTTTTCAATTTATTTCTTATATTTTTTTTACTGGTTAATTGAATTATATTAAACCAACTCACATATGTATTATTATTTTAAATAATAAAAAGATAATAAATATTACAGATCCCGAGACGTGGGCTTCATGCACTAATTGCAGGCCCCAGAGACAGGTGAGTTTTAATTTTCGAAAAGGTCAAGAGGATTTAAAGGCCACGTGAGCCCATGCCCCACTGGCAGTCTTTCTGAGCATTTCGGACAATAATTGAAACAAACAACACTCCGTAGCTGAGATGCCCCATATCACAACCCCCCCCCCCCCCCCCCCCCCCCCATCAATCCATCACACATCTTTTTTACTTATTTTTATATTTTAAAAATATTTTAAAAAAAATTTATTTATTTTTATTTTTATTTTAATTAATATTTTTTTATATTTTAAAATATAAAATTAATTTTTAAAAAATAAAAAAATATTATTTTAATATATTTTAAAATAAAAAATATTTTAAAACATAATTATAACAACTCTTCCAAACACAAAAACTGAGAGAACGTACTCCCATCTGTCGCTTTTTTGTTTTTGGTGTTGACAACACCATATTCCATGTCCTTTTTTTATTGCGAAATATCTCCTTCTGTCCATATTAATTAATAACCATGTGCCTCAAGTAAGATTCTTAGTATTTTATGATAACGATGTGGCCTTTATTTTTTAAAATAATTAAATAATAAAATAGGATAGAATTTAGATTTGGTTTCATCTACATTTATAAAAGTATATACTACTATTAAATAATCTATTAGATAGCATTTAATTACTATATCTAGATAGAGAAGAGAAGAGAAAAACAATGAGAACAAAATATATGTTTCCTTGTATTTATTATTGATTTGAAATTATATAAATCTGCTTCAAAACTATTCAAAAGTAAATTTATTTTATATTCTTACCTTTTTTCTTTGAACAAACATATTTTTCTCTTTTTGTATTTTTATTTTCGTTTCCATGACTTAATCGAATGCAACATTATAATTAAAAAAAACCTGAGTCTTCAGATTTTAAAATTAATCTAAGTAATTTCATGGAAACAGAGATTTATGAACTACAAATTCTATTTTCTTTTAAATCCTTTCAAAAGTACTAATCAATATTGAAAAATAGAATGGTCTGAAATATAACTTTTTATCTAGATAATGTATGGGAGTGTGATTGTATTTATTTTTTAAAATATTTTTTATTCGAAAATGCATTAAAATATATATTTTTAAAATTATTTTTAAAATCAACACATCAAAATGATATGAATATATTAAAAAATATTAATTTAAAATAAAAAAAATTAAATATTTTTTAAAACACTATTAAAAAAAAACAGGAATTTATCCGCTATCCGTTCCCGTTTATAAGTTTTTTTTTTTTTAAGGGATAGATGTCACCTTCTTTAATTTCAGCCTGTTGATAAGTTGAATTTGAGGAGGTGGCTTTACAATTTTTGTCTGCCTGTCACCAATCAGTGCAGAGACGCGAGCTTCCTCACCATGCATTTCACGTGTGAAGCATTCTGCAAGCCATTGTTTACTTGTACTGTTTAAAGGGCTAGATAACTTGAACGTGTTTCGCTGTTGGGTCCGGGCAATTTGTTTTCAAGCGTGAAGAAACAGTCTCTAATTATTGTAAGTGTATTTTAAAAAAGTAAAATAAAATTAATTACCCGATATAATATCTCGGTTGATAAAATTTATGGGAGAATCACAATGATTGAAAAAATATTTTGAAAATAAAATGACGTTGTTATGAATATAGATTTAGCACACAAACATTATTCCTAATAGTATTGGTTATTTAGCCAAGTTTCAAAGAGCATGCCTTTTATAAATTAATTAATTTTATCAAAGTTGGGTTCAAAATTTATAAAAAATCAACAGAAAAAAATACATTAATTGTTAAGGAAAAAGAATAAAAAATAAAAATGGTCCTGCTTGATTTTGTGTTTTAAAAGAGTTTTTGAAAAAAATTGAATTTTTTTTTATTTTTTTCTTTACTTCAAATTAATATATTTTTTTTTATCTTTTCATATCATTTTGACATGCTGATGTAAAAAATAATTTTTTAAAAATAAATAAAAATATTATTATAATGTATTTTCAAGTAAAAAACATTTTAAAAAACAATCATAATCATATTCCTAAACATATTAACATAAACATCAGCATCTAGTAGTACTATAAAAGATTCCAAGTGTTGGAGATTTTTTCTCAAGTTTTACTTGGATTTAAAGTTAAATGTGGTAAAATTGTCGATATTCTTTAATAGATTCATACCTATATATTTCAAAGCTTATAATAAGCTTATAGTTGATAAATGGATTAATATAAATGGATCATATATGAGTTGATCAAACATTATCTCAACTTTAGATTTGGGTTTGGTTATAGAATCGCCTAGTGAATTATTATAAGAGAATTTAGTTCCTCGCCAAATCTCACTTTAGTCTATGAAAGTTTTGTAAAATTTATTTTTATTCCTTTATTTAATCTCTCTTACAAATAGGCTCACGTTTGGAAGTTATTGCATTTTAGAAATTCATTTTAATTAAAGATAGAGAATTTAGTCAAACTTAATCAAGCAAATTATTAAATGAATTAATGAACAAGATATAAGTTAAGTACTGGGCCCAAATATATATTTAAAAATAAATTAATCATAAATGGGTGTTAGGTAAAAACTTTAATCCATTAAATGATCATAAATGGAGAACTTAGCCTCAAAAGTAGACTAGTATAGACTAGTAGACTAATAAAAAGATTAAATAAAGGAAAATTTTATTAGACAAGTTGTCTAATATATAAAATATTAGACAAGTTAATTGGCCTAAGGGAAATTATTATTTTTATTTCTTTTAATATATGAGATTATAAACTTATACATAATGTATTTTTTTTTATTAAATTCAAAAGCACCAAATTTTTATTTTATTTTATCTTTTTTTGTTAGTATATGAAATTGTAAACTTATACGTAATACATATTCTCGATATTAAATAAAAATATAGTTTTTATTTTTTATATTAATATTAAAACGATTAGGTTTTTAATTTTATAAGATAAGGATCTTCTTATTGTGAATAACTTTTCTTAAACCTTAGATATATAATCAATTAGAAAACACAATAATATTCTAGTTTATATTAAACAAACAAATTATGTAACTTACCCAAGGTATTTTAAGAGTATTAATATTTTTTCTTTACGCAACCAGTCGCTTTACCTGAACTCCAAAATCAATTATAATTTTTGATGATTAAAATATTAGATAACAACTTCCATTCTACCTTTTTACTAATATATATAAAAAAATTCCTTATCTTTTCTATTTATATCATTTTTGACTATCCTGATTCAAGAGCATGATGACCACGACACTACACTGGTTTGATAAAGGTATTGCCATCCAGCTTGTTCTGTGAACTTTTAGATCCTATGCATTATCATCTCTAGTTGTGTTTTCGAGGAATGCATCGTAATTGTGTTTGGCATAGCACACAAGAATTTAGGCTTGTCACTCATGAAAGGAACTATTCCAAAACATATTATTTACAATATATGTATAAGAATTTTATGTTGAGAGTCGATTAAGCTGTGGGACCAGTTCCGATTTATTAAGCTGTCCCGAGATCGTTCCTTCAGACAATAATTTGTCTGGCGACTTAATTATTTTTGCAGTGTGGGATGCAACCACTGGACCTCTTATAATTTTGGCGGTAATAATTTTGTTTGGTGACTTATTTTTGCAGTGTGGGATGCAACCACCGGACCTCTCATCAACCAAGACGCCACAAATATTAGAAGACCGGCAAATTATCGAGGTGGAGACAAAATTGTTCAGAGTAATTTTGCTGTGGATCAGAATATTTTTTCCTATAACATAACAATTGTGAAGATTATTGAATTTTTTTTCAATGTCATTAAACTCAATTAATTAGATGATTGATAATAATGTGATTAGGATTTAAAAAAAATCAAGAAAAAAAAACCATATAAAAAGCAAATAAAAACCAATTAATCATACAAAAATCAAAATAAAACATGCAATGAAGACCAACTCAAAATAAACAAAATGCTTAAAATAAGTTTTAGAATCATTTTTTTTTTAAATTGAAATAACAATATATTTAATCAACTTATATTTTGTGGTCTAACCAAATCTTGACAATCATGTAAAAATGAAATTTGAAAAAAAATCCATATTGAGAGAATGCACGATGCAAAATGCACAATAAAAATCCATATGGCTTAGTTTTTTTATATAAAAAAATTTGTCAAGCGTATAGTCTATAGTCTAGCTAGCGTGGATCAGAAAAATCCACTTGGCACAAATAATCTTTGATATATTATTGTTGATATGATAAGATGGATACATACATTATGAGAATAGTCTCCATCAAGAATTAATAATGATTGAAAATGAGTGAAAAGGCACCTTTTGTAACAATATAAAGGGGCTTGAAGTGAAGTTCTAGCATTCAAGGTATCAAGTAATGGCAAATATTCAAGGAGCCTTCCTCCTCCCTTTCGTAGTCGTTGCTGGCTTGTTAGCGAGCACCCACGGTGCAAAACCTAGCCGTTACTCAATGCCCTTCAATAGGACAAGTTTTCCGAAAGATTTCACGTTTGGAGCTGGCACTGCTGCTTATCAGGTACACACTTTAGAGTCAGTGCAATGAACTTGTTGCTGCGTTTAATTACGCGGTGAACCTTGAGCATTTTCTTGCTTTCATATGCTTGTATTTACCCCTTGCTTTTTCTGTGTTTCTAAGTCTGAAGGAGCTGCATATATTGATGGAAAGGGACCAAGTATTTGGGACACCTTCACTAAACAGCATCCAGGTCCATTTCTCTAAACCTGGCTTCTCGGCTTTTATATGCAATTTTACTATCCATTTAACGGGGAACTTGGATTAAAAATAAAAATTATGATGTACTTGCAGAGAAAATTTGGGACCATAGCACGGGAAATGTAGCCATCGACTTTTATCATCGATACAAGGTATGGCCACTCAATTTTCCACCATGTATATCTTCGTATCATATAGCAAACTTATATATGTATATTCTAAGGAAATTCCGTTTTACTAATATTTAGTATAAAATGTCTCAGGAGGACATACAATTGATGAAAAAAATTGGCCTGGACTCTTTTAGGTTCTCCATCTCTTGGTCAAGAGTGTTACCGAGTACGAAAATCACTCAAATCAATTTCTTCGGCATCACAATTATGTTCATATGATATTCATAATTGATTCTTCTTTCATTTTCAGAGGGAAAAATTAGTGGAGGAGTGAACCCTCTGGGTGTCAGATTCTACAACAATCTCATCAATGAGCTCTTAGCTAATGGTGATTATCCGACATCTACCTTGCAGTACTCCAAGCTCTACCATTGATATTTGCTTTTGGTTTCTGATTAATGTTAATTATGCACAGGCATAACACCTTTTGTAACATTGTTTCACTGGGATCTTCCACAAGCACTTGACGATGAGTATTCCGGATTCCTAAGCTCCAAAGCTGTGTAAGATACATAACAATATAGGCGAATGTAATTTTAATCTAATTAGTATTGTCATAATGTTCAAGATCTCATATCACATAATTAACTGGTAAGATTAATGTATTAGGGATGATTACCTTGACTATGCGGACTTTTGCTTCAAAACATTTGGCGATCGAGTGAAGCACTGGTGCACATTTAATGAGCCATACTCGTTTAGCAGCAATGGCTACAATGGCGGTACTTTCGCTCCAGGCCGTTGCTCTAACTATGTCGGAAACTGCACGCTCGGTAACTCCGGTACCGAACCCTACATGGTAGCCCATAACTTGATTCTTGGACATGCAGCTGCTGTGAAATTGTACAGAGAGAAATATCAGGTTTGTGTGCAATGAAATCCATAATAAATCATGATGCACTATAAATAAATTAAACAAAGCAAAAGTGAGACTTCTTGACAAGAAAAGGCTGTGAACTTAAGGGGATATTTCATTTTTAATTGCAGGCTTCTCAAAAGGGAAAAATCGGGATCACTATAGTGACAAACTGGATTGTACCAAAATCTCCAAAATCAAAGGAAGATATCAAAGCAGCCTATAGAGAACTTGATTTTCTGTTTGGTTGGTAAGTTCTTGACACTAATTTTCATCTCGCTTTCTCCCGGTGATTTTTCTTAAAATCTGCCCTTAAAAATCTATCATGATAGCAACACTTACACCTTAATTGTCACAAAACTGTGCAGGTTTGTGAATCCACTTACTTACGGAGATTATCCTGAGACCATGAAAGCTATAGTGGGACATCGACTACCCAAATTTACTAAAGAGGAATCTGCTTTGGTAAAAGGGTCAATAGATTTTCTTGGTGTGAATTACTACACTACAAATTATGCAGCAAACAACCCAGCTCCTAATAAAATCAACTTTAGTTACTCTGGAGATTCCCAAACCATTCTCTCAAGTAAGCTAAGAAAATAAAATTTATTCTCATTTAATTATTTTTCTTCGTTTAAGCCTTAATATATATAAATACACTCTAAAGGGTCATTTTAATTTTTTACCCCAGCTTCCAAGGGTGGACATCCTATCGGTACACCGGTACTTTCTTTCCCAATTCTATGCTTCATATCATAATTAATCTATCACCTTCCACTGAGCCCAAATGAAAGAAAAATGGGAAGGATTTTCTTCTATAGATGTTCCTATTTTTACACATTAATTAGTTTGTCCAAAAAGAACAGGGCGTAATTATTTGCTAAGGAAATTCTATGTTATTGTTTCACAGACAGCTTTGAATTGGCTATTCATCTATCCGAAGGGAATTTATGACCTTATGCTGTATGTAAGGGACAAGTACAAGAACCCTCCGGTTTACATTACTGAGAATGGTAATACTTAAGAGCAGTTGTGCATCTTTAATACTTTATGACAAGTACGTCTATTATTATGGATTTTTTTCTTAATAATATCCAGAGCTGATATGTTGTTGAATCTTCCTTGATTTACAGGTCTTGCTGATGCAAATAATGCATCATTGCCAGTTAAAGAAGCTCTGAAAGATGGGCTAAGAATAAGATACTTAGCTAGCCATCTGCAATATCTTTCAAAAGCCATCAAGTGAGCCCTCATTCTCTGATATATGTTATTCCTTTCTGTTTTCAAAAACATTAAAACAGATGATTAATTGCCAAACATCAAACAAAATAATTAGGTTGGAGTGCTCCAGGGAAGGTTTTATTTATAAAAAATTCAAAACAAATTAACTATTTTCTTTCTTTTGAAAAATTCTGGAAAGAGAAGTCACAATTTACACCAAAATAACCCTTAGGCACTAGCATTGATGTTGAAGAAGAGTAGTCATGGTTTTCTTCTTGGTGCAGGGAGGGAGCTAATGTGAAGGGATACTATCAATGGGCATTTTGGGACGATTTTGAATGGGATGCTGGATATACCGTCCGTTTTGGCATGATTTATATTGATTTCAAGAACAATTTAAAGAGATATATGAAATACTCGGCTTATTGGTTCAAGATGTTCCTCCTACACTAAGTTGTTGAGGTTGAGTTGGTTAGCCCTAACTCGGTCATCTTAATTTGTTGCTTTATGAGTGATTAGAGAAGTTTAGACAAGGAGAATCTTCCTTACAATATGAGAACGATGTCTGTCCCTCGTCTCTTGTATGTTTTCTTGTAATAATTCCCATGTCTTTTACGACATTTGAGGAATCCTATATTTCTATTTGCTTTATAAACTTCTGAATTTGAATGTTTTGAGGAAAAATCTGAACAGAAAAGAATTCTAATGCGAATTACAAACTTTTCTTTATGCCTAAACATCAATTATTGATGGCAAACTATGCCTAATCTCGATTGATGATGTATTTAAAAGGGCCCCCGAACTCATGTACACCCTTGCTTCCTGCATTTATCTGCTTCGAATGATTTTACTAGTGAACAACAAGATTTCCATATAAACAAGGATAGGCCATTTCCCTCGAAGGATTTTGTATACTACTTTATAAACCCTAAATCTGTTTAAGAGTTATTCCTCTCAAGCCCATCCTAAATTTATTCAATATTCAGTTCAAAAAGAGAGAGAACAAACTGTTCGGTATTTACTCTCCACTTCTAACGTACTGTCCACTTGCAGTAGCGTGAATTATTCTTAATTAGTCGGTTTGTATACAATCTTTTTGTAATTCTTAATTTGTTTTTTCTTACCATCTTTTTGTTAAGCAGGAGTTATGTTCTATTAAACCCTTCTCACCTTAATCAATCCTTGCTTGACAGGAAATGAGCAGATATATAGATCGCTTATCAATCATATTCGAAAACAATGAGAGAAGAAATTGTTGCATCTGGTGCTTCAAAAATCAGGTTAAGGGCATTCGGAGTTCATTTAGCTTCAAAGAGCCCAACATTAGTAATAAAACACCTCCCCACCTGCACACACGGCAATATGCCATGGCTAAATTTCAAAAAGCCGTTCCTAAGACGCGTTAATTCTGTCAAGTGGCTTGCCGCAGCATAGACATGGCACATGCTGATGTGGGACACGCTAGTGTCTTAATGCTTATAAAACATGCTGATGTGGGACAGTACCATAGGCTTGGCAATTTTGCTGGCCTAGATACTTATCTTGCTTTTTGATCATATTTCCACCTGCACCATTGCTTGCGTGTGTGAATAACCTGGCCTCAACTATAGGAATGTGCTGTAATTCACTGATAGGTTGATGAGTCTTGGAACTTAAAGCTCATTCTAGTATTTATTATAATTTTTTATTAAAAATTATTGAATTTACTATTAGAGAATATCTAAACCCTATAAAAAAAACTACTTTACAGGTGTTAAGTTTTTAACCACCAATCATCTATACTTTGTGAGCTTTAAAGAAGAGAATATTGACTTGAACTTATAATTAACTTCTAGTCAAATATCAAATGATCTCAATCCAGAGCATGTAGAATTTTGGAACATTATCATTTAGTATTTTCTATAAGAAATTTGATAGGAGTCATTAATGGCTCTTCTATAATTGTTTTATTGACATCTCTAATCATCGTTAATAATAAATAATCAAGACAGTCCTCAAATAGAACGTGTAACTAAGTATAACCCTTCACCCGATCTGTGTTGGTAGCTCGAGAAACAAATCAAACTTTGTAATCTCAATAAGTCTTTGTACCTGCAACAATACCCTCCTTTATAGCTCCACATCAGCAAGTTGCACGAGTTTGGGCAGAATAATGTGCGGGGGGTTTTCAACATTAACGGTCACCAAACCCTTCTAGATAATGTTTGTGTCAATACAATACACGTGAAACATAGCGAGTATACTAGAGTCTTATTTGGCCATTATAGGATGGGGTCTAGCCATTGATCTCGTCGTTCCACGCCAAAAAAACTCAAGCCATTGATTCTTTAAATTCGGTGATATATAGCAAACAATTTTCATTCAATCTCTATGAATATACATTTATAAGAAAGCAGCTGAAAACGAAAAAAGATTTGAAAATCATGGACTATTAATGCTTTGTCTAGTTTTGTAATAGAATTAACCGATTTGTCTTGCTGGTCACGAGACAAGAATATCGTAAAAGATAGACCAAATTGCCAAGAAAAGAATATTTTAGAATAGAACAAGTCTAAACAACTAGTGGTATTCTATTGCATAATATGACATCCATATCGAGAAAGGATTTAAAATAATATATGAAACAATATATGTTTTGGAAGTAAAAGATTTTATGGATTTTAAAATAATATAGTTGTACATTTAATTATGATTTTAATATCTCCATCAATTCAATAAATTGGGCAGTGTAGAGGCATTGTTGATCAGTAAAGTCAGCAATGGCAATTAGAGGTCCTTTACTAGTTTTGTTCCTGTCTTTAATTTGCTTGGTAGCAACCATCCATGGTGCAAAACCAAGCGCTCTTGTCCCGTTTAGCCGAAGCAGTTTCCCACCTGGTTTTTTGTTCGGAGCTGGATCTGCTGCTTATCAGGTTTAAGTCCTTTAATTTTTTTTTTCCCACAAGAATTTTCCCTGAATAAAAATTAGTGTTATGAAAAAAAAATGTTCTACGAGGCCTTGCAAAAAATAAAAAGATTGAAACTAGAAAACATGAACAAATTTTGTAGTTAACTCCATTTTGAATGTCCATAATTATTTTCTTTAATTTACACAGATTGAAGGAGCAGCACTGATTGACGGAAGGGGATTTAGCATATGGGATAAATTCACGAGGGAACATCCAGGTTTGTGACTGTAATGTTAATGCATGGTGATCCTTTTTTCGTATATAATAATGTCGTTCAAATATTCTTCTTCTTCATGTTATTTATTTTTATTCTTTTTTTTTTATGTATGGTTTATAATAATGTAGTTCAAATGTTCAGATATTTATTTATTTTTTCAAATCTTTGCTCAAGGTTAAACATACATAAATAAACTTTATTTGACTGAAGTTTGATTTGTTTATTTATTCATTAAATGTCCTATCGAGATATATAAATAATTTTTGAAGCAATACATGCAAGAAAATAAATAAATAATATGATCTTTTATTATTTAAATACTCGGATCTTGTGCCCCAAAATCTTTAGATCAAGTGCTGATTTATAATTTTTTATCACCCTTCTGTTCTACAGTCATTCTTTACCCTTGTGTTCATCTAAATACACAAGTAGACTTGACCTACACATTGTATTTTTCTATATATTCTTTCAGTTAACAGGCTTGGGTTTTAATGGTTGCTGTTTTTTTTCATTATATACAGGCAACAGAGAAGGATTACTCTTTATTGTGTAGCATAAATTAAATCCCATGAACATATCAACGAAAAAGGAAAAAAAAATCTATCCAATTAAATTGCACTTTTCCAAGCTGTTTAAAATGAAACTCACCACTAAGATATTGAATATTTTTATTAAATAATTGTAACAATTTTAAATAGGAAGTTATTGTGATTCTCTATATTCCATATTTCAAGATTTTAAGATGAATGAATAAGAAAAAAAAAATATTAATGGACCGATATGCATCAATGTGCAGCAATTTTTTTTATTATTTTTTTTTACGGTGAGGATAAGAGATCCAGCTCAGTATTGTATTTTCAAACCCAAAAATTGTTCAGTCGTACACCAAGCCCCTTTTCCGAGCTTGTGGCGTTACATAAAAAATGAAGGATGTTTTAGATCTCAATGGAGAAACCTTTTCTTCTCCTTTTTCATTTACAAAATTAAGACAAGAGTTTTAGTAGACGGATAGATTTGTGGTTCATAAAATTTATAGTAATGATTATTTTTCAAAATATTTTTTACTTGAAAATATATTAAAAATATATTTTTTATTTTTTAAAATTATTTTTAATATTAACGTATCAAAACAATATGAAAATATCTAAAAAAATATTAATTTAAAATAAAAAAAGAATTTTTTAAAATATATTTATAAATACAAAAATAAATAGAATTTAAATCTGTTTGAAAAGGTGGCGAAACTTCATTTTATTTAGACGTTAAGACAGAATTTACAAAAGACTGCGTTGAAACTGATGAAACCTAAGGGAAATCTAGTTAGTATGTTAGCTGATTTAAAAACTGATATTGTTTCCAAAAACAGAAAACATTATAGCTAGTTAGGATTTTATTTTTTTAATCGAGTAATCCGACTAATAAGTCATTGATTTTAATATAATATTACTGTTATTATCCAAGTTCTTAATAATTTTATGGTTGATTGACAGAAAAGATTTGGGATCGCAGCAATGGAGATGTAGCAAGTGATTTTTATCACAAGTTCAAGGTGTTCCCGGCCACTATTTATATATTAAACAACAAGCTGCCATGTTCTTTGCTTAATCTTAACCAAATTTGATTGAAATGTTACAGGATGACATAAAATTGATGAAACGTGTTGGTTTGGATACCTTCAGGCTTTCCTTTTCTTGGAGCAGAATATTGCCGAGTGAGATTTCCAAGTCTCTTTTCCCTATTAATTACATTTTCCTCTTCATGAGTGAAATCTAATAAATATTATGTATTTCTTCTGTTTTCAGAGGGAAAAGTTATTCGAGGAGTGAACCCGCTGGGTGTTAAGTTCTACAACAACGTCATCAACGAGCTTCTTCACAATGGTCAAATTCCCATCTCTATTGTTTTTCTAATTCTCTCTATAAAATCAGTGTGTGTGTGTGTGTATTTTTATTTACTTTTTACTAATATGAGCAGGTATAAAACCCCTTGTGACGTTACTCCATTATGATCCTCCACAAAGTCTCTATGACGAGTACGGTGGATTCCTAAGCTCCAAGATAGTGTACGTATATTGTTAGATCCATGTATTAGTGAAATATCTTGCATCATTCAATAGTTTACAAAATAGTTGCACAATTTTCAAACAATATAATAATTAGAAAAGGATGAGTAACCTTTTCCGTGTCTTTACCACAAAAAAGACAAAGCAAAGATGATTTTGAACAGAGAATGAATTCCCACAAAAACGACTTCCCTAAAGCTATTACTAACTTTCAAATTTTTTGAGCAGAGATGATTTTGCAGAGTATGCAGACTTTTGCTTCAAAACATTTGGTGATCGAGTGAAATATTGGATAACAATGAACGAACCAAATGGGCTGGCTATTAATGGTTACAATTTCGGTTCCTTTGCACCCGGTCGATGTTCTCCTCTCGGAAACTGCCCTGGCGGCAACTCCGCCGTCGAGCCCTATGTTGCTGCCCACAACATGATTCTTAGCCATGGAGCTGCCGTTAAAGCATACAAGGACAAGTACCAGGTTTGTATCCTTCAAAATTATTGAACTAAGCTTTATCTTTTAACATTTAAAAACTATTAAAGCGTATATATAGTACTCAAAGTTTCAATGAGCTTGCTTGGATTTTGTGCAGGCTATTCAAAAGGGGCAAATTGGAATTACAATCGTAAGCCATTGGTTCTTACCAAAATTTAATACAACTGCTGACCGCATTGCTGTTTCCAGAGCTTTGGATTTCATGTTTGGATGGTAATTTTATACTTAACGACTCGGTAGAATTTCGAGCTATTTTCTTTAATGATGATTGATTAATTAGTGCCTAAAACATCATATTATTGATATTGATCAATTTCTTTTTAATCCTTTATAGGTTTGCACGTCCAATTACATTTGGTGATTACCCCGATAGCATGAGAACTTTGGTTGGAAATCGACTTCCGAAATTTACCAAAGAACAGTCTGCAATGCTAAAAGGATCCCTCGATTTTCTTGGCTTAAACTACTATACAGCAAATTATGCAGAAAGCATTCCTTTGAAAGCTACCGGGGCTAACCTTAGTTATACTGACGACAGGCGTGTCAGTCAAACTAGTATGCTCAATTTTCTGTGCCTTGTTTTAATTAGGGTTTATTTGACGAAATATATATATATATATATTAATTGATCTCACAAATGTATTTTTGTCATCACAGCTGAGAAAAATGGAGTTCCCATCGGCACACCGGTACGGTTTTTTATTTGTTATTTTTTTTAGATTTCCGAATATATAGAGATTAAGGCCAAAGGATTTTGAATCAATCACTGCCTTAAAGAATCTAATTAATAAGAAGATTAATTATGGTGTAAATGGTTTGCTGCAGACTGACTTGAACTGGCTTTACGTCTACCCGAGGGGAATACAAGATGTTCTGCTGTACATCAAAGACAATTACAAAAATCCCCCAGTTTTTATTACTGAAAATGGCAAGACATGCAGCTGCTATTTTATTTTTTATTTTTCAATAATTTGAACTCACTAACACGGTTTTGTCAGCGACTGATTAATGTGTTCTTCTTGGCAGGAATTGCTGAAAATGCGTCGCGACCGCTTGCCTATGCCCTCAAGGATAGTTGGAGAATAAGATACCACAGTGCCCACCTATCATATCTTCTGAAAGCTATCCAGTTAGTATTTCAACATCTTAATTTTAATTATCATGTACATTAATTCCTTGAACGTCATTTCTAGGCAAAACATAAACAGAAATTTCTGAATTATGGACCTTTTAATTTATACTCTTTATAGTTTCTTTCTTAGTATAAAAACTATTAGATATATCGTTAAGCTATTGGTTGAACATTGGCATGCAGGAAAGGGGCTAACGTGAAGGCATACTATATATGGTCATTTTTGGACGACTTCGAATGGGATGCTGGCTACACTGTTCGCTTCGGTGTGACTTATGTTGATTTCAAGAATAATTTGAAACGATATCTGAAGAGTTCAGCTAGATGGTTCCAGCTCTTGCTTAAAAAGTAAAACTTTAATTAATTGGCTGTCTAGATCATGTGTGTGAGTGAGCAACACACGAATCAACCGTGAATTCGTTCCATTCAATAAGGTTTTCTGTACTGTATTCCGTCAAGAAAAAATAAATTCTTGTTTTTTCGTATAAAGAGTCAAATTAGTAAATTGCTTCTCCTTTTATTCTTATAGACATAGTATTTAATTAAAAAGCAATACTATAGGATAAGCAAGTAGGAAAACTAAATTTTCATATTCAAATATTGCACAAAAGCAAACTTTAAAGAGAAAGAGACGAACAGTACATTGAAGGGCTTGCAGACGTGCATGGTCCAACAATATTGTGAGCTTGTGGATTCAGACTTTAGAACCATAAAAACTGGGCTTAAGCCAGGGAAGGACGGTAACGCCCTCTTGAATTTTACATGTGAATAATAACTTTAAAAATTATCTCAAATTTAAATTATGGATAAGATATATGAATCATTTTTATATTAATTTTTATTACATCTTTTAAATAAGAAAATTTGAACTTAAATATTATATAAATTCACAATTATCATATATAGAAAAAACAAAAACAGTAAAATTTGAACTCATAATCTCTTAATTATTAAAATTTGAAATATTTCAAATCAAAATATTATGTATTAACATAGAGAACACAGGTTTACTGTCGATAAAGCTAGAGTAAGGGGTCGAAAAGAGCAATTGAGAACCAGATGAATTCTTCCTCGTTGAAAAGCCCGATCACATATTTTCCAGTGTTCGAAATGCAGATGACTTGGCCACTATAGGGGATGATAAACATGGAACTCAAACTCCAAACATTACATCCCCATTTCACTTTTGTAAGAGTAGCATTAATCTACTAGCATGGAAGAAAGGAAAATAAAATAAAGGATGAGTGATAATTTAGAACAGTTAAATATATCAAGAAACATGGAATGAGAAATGAAATGAGGGAATCCGAGAAATTTATGGAGACGGAGGTTGCTCTGTTCCTGCAGAAATCAACACAAAGGGTGCATGTTGTGTGCATGTAAAAATATGGGTAGGTTGCAAATCCGTGAGATATGAGGATGGTGGTACACTTATTTGGTGAGGAAGGGACACAGACTCTAAAGAGGGGTTTTTATTGATCACGGAGCCAACCTCTTTTAAGCAAGGGAAGAGTGTTTTATCAAAGATAACACATCTAGAAACATAGATTTTACCTGTAGAGACATCTAAATACTTGTACTCTTGATGACAAAAACTATAACTAATGAAGAAGGTTTTAAATCTGAAATTGAGTTTATTCTTATTATATGGTCTTAAATTCGGCCACCAGGCTCAACCAAACACATAAAACAATAATTAGGGAGTCTATGATAGAGCATTTCAAAAGGAGACTTGTCTTTTTAAAACATGTGTTGGAAGTCTATTTATAACATAGGTAGTGGTTTGAAATGCATCTTCTCAATATATTATAGGTAAATTCAAATGAGCTAACAGACTCAAACCAATTTCAACCGTGTATCGATGTTTGCGTTCAATTGAGCTATTTTGTTGATGCGTGTGTGGGCAAACAAGGCGATGGTTAATGCCATTTTATTGGAAATATGTGTTTAGTTGTCGATACTCTCCATCCCAATTTGATTGGATTGCTTTTATTTTTCTTTTAAAATGTTTTTCAACATATGCCTGAAAGGTTAAAAAGACTTGTTCAACATCATATTTTAGTTTAATAAGAAATAACCGGAGAAACTTGAAATAATCATCAAGAAAGCTAACATAATATTTAGCACCAGATATGGAGAGCAGTGATGCAGGCCCCATATATCTATGAAAATTAAATCCAAAGATTTTAAAGAAACAAAAGTAGAAAATCTAAAAGGCAAATCATGGCTTTTCATCATTTGACATTTAGAGAACATATTGTTTGTTTTATTTTTCTCTACAGGAAAAAGCAAGGGTGGATAAGATTTTATTGACCATTAGAACAGATGCATGGCCAAGTTTACGATGCCACTCATGGATACGAACACTAGAAAAAGCTTGAGGGAGGCTAGTTTTATTGGTGAATCGATAGAGTCCATCATTGAGATGGCCTCGATTAAGAACTCTCCTTGAGTAATCTTTCGCAAGAAAATAAAAAGAGTGAAACTCAAAATAAACCACATTGTCAACATAAAATTGGTGCCAATGATACTACCAAAGTGCAAATTCCAAAAAAGAACTAGAAGTGGAAGTGCCAAAAACAAAAAACATGGCAGAACAAAGGATATTAAGGAACTCCCAACTTGAACCAGCGGCTTTTATGTATTGAATCTTCAAATATTGATGTAGCTTTTGAGTTAAAATTTGGTTTGATTCATTTACCATCTACTCTTTGTGGCCTTGGAAGTGAGGAACCCCACAAGCACTTTAAAGAATTTCATGTTGTTTGCTCAATCAAGAGAGTAACAAATGAACAAATTAAACTAAAGGCTTTTCTATTTTCTTTGCCAGACAAGGCAAAGGACTAATTTTATTATCTTTCATCTGCATTTGTTACCACAAGGAATGATCTAAAAAGAAAACTTATAAGTCTAGTCACGTTAATGATCTAAATTACGAATTTAATGATTAATCAAATTTATTTTTTTTTTTGTTTAACGTGGGTGTCCGGGCCAGCTTGTGCGCACCTCGACTAATCCCACGGGCCCTAAATTTAACGACCATGTAAACCTCCAGTGGTCATCATATGAGCAACCCAGGACTCGAACCTGAGACCACAGAGAGAGCAAACCTCTTGGTCTCAAGCTCTTGTCACCACCTAGATAAGAAAATAACCTGCCAAGCCCATCAAATCTGAGTGCACATTCCAAAAAACAAACTAGAAGTAGAAGTGCCAAAAACAGATAATATGGCTAAACAAAGGACATTAAGGGAGTTATCTTGAACAATCGGCCTTTATGTATTGAATCTTCAAATATTGATGTAGCTTTGGAGTTAAAATTTGGTTTGATTCATTTACCATCTGCTTTATGTGGCCTTGCATGTGAGGACTCCCACAAGCACTTTAAAAAATTTCATGTTGTTTCTTAATTAAAAGTAACAAATGAACAAATTAAACTAAGAGCTTTTCTATTTTCTTTAGCAGACAAGGTAAAGGACTGATTTTATTATCTTTCATGGATTTGTTACCACAAGGAATGATCTAAAATGAAAATTTATAAGTCTAGTGACGTTAATGATCTAAATCACGAATTTAATAATTAATCAAAATTTTATTTTTTTAACGATGTAAAGATAAACGTTTGCTACACCAGCACAGCAGCATAACCCGGATCACTTAAATCCAAAGACAATGAAACGGTATCACCACGTAAATGGTCCTCTTCATAAAAGAAAATGCATGACTACACAAATGGTCCCTTTTTATAAGCCCACAATTGATGGAATCAGGCCGCGAAAGCTATATCTCTCCCTATCTACTGGGCATTTTGGAAAATTTCAGAAACTTTGATAAGGAGTGGGCTTACCTCCAAAAGTTTCTTCATCTCTTCAATGGTTTGAACTTTAAATCAAGAAAGAAAGGACTTTGAATATTATATTAGGCCCATGGTTAAGTGCTTGTCTTGGAAGCCGACGGGTGCTAATCATAATTAGAATTTGATCTTCATCCCTTATGGTAACTTGTTGAAATCTGGGGGCTTTTATTTAGTGCACTTGGAATGAAGATGATTTTTATGGTCTTTTAATATGATTTTGAAGTGAAAATAACAAAATAACAAAACCATGTTTTTATCCTAACTGGTATCTTCTTTTTTAGCTTTTTTTCCCGTTAATTTATCCCCTATGCCTTTGTAAGACTGGCCTTATCCGCTTGTCTATCGTGTTTTTTTGCAGTTAATCAATCAGAAAAACTGAACCGAATGTTTTGAGCCTCTAGTCTATCTTTTATCGAAGATAGGAATCCTCCACCTCTCTGCATGATCAAAACATTACACTACTGCTCTCCAGCTTTCTTTCTAATTTCAACTATCTCTGACGATGTTTATTAGGATTCATTGAACAAGGAGCTGATAGTAATATATGGAACAAGAATCTGAAGTATATTGTACTAGAAACGAGGCAGCTGGGACTTTAATTGGATGAGAAACCTAGGAACCTCAGTTTTATCTGCAGGAACAACTCATAAACCTAAGCTCAAATGTCGCCTTCATGTACCTGTCTGTGAATGCATATGATCTTTGAGTTATGAAAATCTTTGCTAATAGAGATCAGAGCTAGTGATTTTCTATTTGGGGAGCTGGCGAATGAACATAATTTAATATTTTTTTAGAATAAATATGGACATGATTTGGTGGTCCTAAAGAAATATGTCCCGAAGACCAGTAAAAGAAGCCAGGACAAGAACAAGAGAAGCTGATTTATCACATGGGAGAGACAACACTCACATGAAAGTAAAGAGGTCTTCATTTTCCTTGCCTCCGCAGTTCATAACAATCTCTGCTGCTTCCTTCGAATCTAGTCATCTTAATCTACCCTACCTATCCACTTAGTCAGAATATTCATCACATTGGCTACAATGTGAAGACAATAAAAACAAATTGGCAAAAAGTTCATGTGGACCTCCAATGTGTTTGTGAGAATACAAGATGACTCGGTTCCAAAAGAAAAAGAAAACAGAAAGAATAAACCTCAATAATACTGCCCGCCTAATTGAATTAGTATAAATTAGTTATATGATGCTATGGGTTAAATATTTTTATTTTTTATAAAAAAAATTTATATATATAGTGTTTTTAATATATTTTTATAGTTTAAAAAATTTAACAAATCAAAAAATTTATGCACACATATAATTCAATAAACTAAAAATTATGTGCGCTAATAAAAAAATTATGCACGCATATAATCAAAACCGAGAAACAAATATAGATCAAGATATTTAATCTCATAAGATAGGATATTTACCTGATCATGTTTGCTAAAATTTTTTTATTAAAATATTTTTTATTTAATCAAATGATAATAAAAATAGACAAACATATTAAATTGATTGAATAAAATAAAAAAAATAATAATATGTAAAGCTGCATATATTAGAAATATCATCTAAAAATAAATATTTTTTATTTTCAAAAACATAGTTCATCTATATAAAAGATTAAAAAAAAAATTATAGATGAATCAGAAAAACCTCTTTGAAAATTTAACGCATAAAAAAAAACTCATCATTATTTAAAAGATGCTCTCTAAACAAAATAAAAAGATAAGGGGTATTAATGTAAATATAATTAAGTTTTAAAAAAAATAAAAAAAAATATCATTAATTGAAATTAAAACAATAGGGGGGGAAAGGGTCAGGCAAGCCCGCCTGACCCATTTCACCAGGACCCGCACGACTGGGCTTTTTTTTAATCTGCATTTGGGGCTCTACCCTTTTTCAGAAAAAAAAAAAAAAAAAAAAAAAAAACACTAACGTGTAACCTGTTTTTTCCAGATTCCTGCCACAATGGTAGCTGGAAAATCAAAGTTTATGTTTTTTTAACTCGAAAACATATTTTTTAACTCGCTTGTTATCCAAAACATCTATAAAACACCTTAGAAACCATAATAAACCTATTCATGGCCTTAACAAACCAAACTCAACCTGAAATCAAAAATCAACCTGGCCTCAAAACTATTTTTCACGAACTTTTAAGGTATAAAAACACCTAATATGAACTCTCCACATCAAAAGGAATAATTTGACACAAATATCCTTCATTTTAGTGGCTTTATTCGGTGTTAACAACATGTTTTTCTCTTTCATCTCTCAACCAATGATCAAAAAATAACAAAAATAAACTTTTGAATCAAAATGGAATAAAAACAAATTTTTGTACCAATTTCACCCATAAACAATTGTTATTTTCAATTTTGAAACTTAGTTAAGAATTTTTAAAACTATCATGGATAAAATTGAAATAAAAATTTCTTCAGGGACAATGTTGGGACTATCTACATGGGGGTCATTTTCTAGGTTTGCCAAAAACTTGAATACAAGATGACAAGCTTGAGTACTGGTCAAAATTACCCTAATGATGCATTATTTAGGGGATGGCAAGGTCTTTTCCTATGTATGGTGGTGCCTCATGTACTCAAAAGTGCCAAACAAATGACCCTCAGTATGTTTTCTTTTTTATTCAATCAGAAAAATGGTGTCCACTCTATGATTGGCATTAATCAGAGACAGGCATGCATCTCGAAAATTCATGCTACAACTTGTGGTTCATTGCATGTCCTCAGAAGGACTCAACTGGGGTTTAATTATTAATTTCTATTGAATTATTTGCTATTATAATCAACGTGGATAAATTATATAGTTTTTGCATCATTTGACTAAGCTTAAATTATTGCTCTGGCATGGTTTCCCCCTAAAGATTTATATATCATTGATTTAATTTATTCTATGGAGATCTTCAAATATGTGGATGGACTCTTGATTTCCAGTAATCACATGGTTAACGACTCCAATTAATACTTTAGCATTGATTGGGAAAGAAGCCAACTGAAATTCTGACTCCAATGAAATTGTTGATACTTATAATTATCAATAATTATTATTTTTTGGGTAAAACAATGATGAGATAAATCTTACATTTTAAGTCTAGCCGTTGTTATCGCAGAAATTAGAAGAAAAAAAAAAGTTAAAGACAATGGTTTGGTTGACCTTAATTGTTGTTATTCAGGAGAATGGCAAAACAGTTTTGTTTATAATTTTACACAATGCTGTACTTGGCGGCTCCAAGACAAAATTAGGCAGCTCTATGCTGTTTTTCTTTCTTTATTTGTTTTTTAAAATTTATTTTAAAAAAAATACATGTTTAAGTTATATAAATTTTAGAATTATTAAAAATTTATACGATTATTAATTTTAAAATTTATAAAATTAATTAAGATATATATAAACCGAATAAAACACCATCTTAATAAAAAAAATTTAGGATAATGTTGTCAGATATCGGTGTAAAATTGCTCCAATCATCGTGGTGGCTCTTGGGTAATTGTCCTATCTCTTTAATCAGCAAAGAAATGTTTTTAATCAACAAACACACATGCAATTGTGAAGACAAGGACACGAGAGATTTACTATGATGAGTGAGACGTTTGTATTTTTCTTAACTTATGCTATTTTCATTCTTCAAAGAAATTAATTATAATAGTTTTAAAATTTTTAACAAGCATATATTTGTTCTTATTTATTTTATCATAAGATGTTTACGAAATGGCTGAAAATCGAAAACAATTCTCATAACTAAAGCACTCACCAAAAACTGCAGATTCCACCTCGATTCTTGGGAGACCTTGTCCTGGATCCGAACATGTTATTGGAAAGGGTTTTAGGAAGAATAATGGCGGACTCCATAACTAATTCCAGCATGAAACGATGACGTAGAGAGAATAACAGTGGTGATTTTTCTTTTTCGTCCAATAATATTGTCTTCATCATCTCTCTGTTAATATATATGAGTACTTATGTGCTGAGCAAGATAGTTTTGAGGCATCACATTATTATACAAGTGGTACCAGGTAGGGACCTAGATCATGTGGTGCCAGTGTTTACTGTTAAAACAAGCATCTAAAGCTGTAAACACAAATCATTTTCTTCTTATATACGCCAGGAGAAAAACTCGTATAACTTTATACTATTCGTTTCAATTATACCATGGAACTTGAGAGTATAGTTACAGTTGCTTTTCAAAGTATTTTTTATGTTAAAATATATCAAAATGATATTTTTTTTATATTTTTTAAAAATTATTTTTGAGATCAGCACATCAAAACTATTTAAAATATACAAAAAAATAATAATTTTTAATTAAAAAATTATTTTTTAAAAAATACAAATTGACTCGTATTTCTAAACACTTTTTTTATGTGAGATGCTAGGCCGCACGTGAAAACAAATGTATCTGGTTATAGAAGTTTACCCAAAAATACGATTAACCACAAATACCTTCACAAAGGTTATAGAAATTTAGATCCAAACTAGCATTCCCCACCTTTATAACTCAAATTACCCACAAGGCAAGATTATAAAATTTAGTATAAGCTAGCTAATATGGTATGATTCGGTTGTGGCAAAACATAATATCTTAATATAAGTTTAAGGTAATAGATGAGATTATAAGAATAATTTTATAGTAGTTTTTAAAATATTTCCTTAAATAAAAGCCTTTAAATTTGATGTAATTTATATTTAATTTTATTAATTTAATTAAAAATGATATGGCGACGGTGCATGATTATATTATTTTGGGATTAGTTATATTAATTTAATTATAGAGAATGGAAGGGTGAAATTCAAGCTATTAACAATTAGTTATGAACTCTGTAATATTATATTAAAAAAATAATTTTTATTTAAAAATTTAAATTATTAAGTAAATTTTTAAAAATAATTTTAAACCCATTGAGTTTCTGCCTCTTAGAATATATTTAACCTAACAATATATAAATACTATTTTTAAAAACAAAAATTAATGTCGTCCTTATCCATTTCATAAATATTTGACTCAAACTTCGGTAGAAAGATTCAAATGTCTATTAGATTAAGTTGTGAAATATAAAATTCTTTAATTTTTATTTAGAGTCGATCTCTGATCGGATTAGAAAAGATATAGTTAATGTTAATATGAAAATGCTTGAGAGAGAGACCTCTCTCATGTCAAAACATTATATAGATAACATTATCCATATTTATTTTATCATAAAAAATAAAAAATAAAATTAAACCAGCATCATTAGCTAGAACCAAGAAAATAAGATGAAGTGTGATTTGAAAGGATAAACTAAAATTCAGCGATCATAAATGCACATGGGAGGGAGACAATACCCACATGATAGAAATACAGAGTTGAGGATGCAACAAAACAAAAAGCTTTACTAGGGCACTTCAATTTTGTAGGCTTCTGAAAAGGGAGGGGGGATGAAGAAACTTTTAGAAATTGATAATGAACTTGCGTTGATTTGTGCATAATGTTAAGTAAAAAGTAAAAGAAAAAACTAGAAAACAAAAGGAAAAAGATTATTATAACCCTCTTTTAGTAAAATCATGCATCAAATAAATAATATGATTGTTGATGTAAAATACAAGGGTTTTAAGTTCATAAATATCCTTAAAGTGATGGATGGAATCAGGGTTTAAAAGGCATAAGAGAGTAATATAAAATCATTATTGATGTCTTGTTATTAACTTAACTTTTTAGGTTAAAATAATTATTTAATTATTATAGAGTTAATAACTAAGTGGTTATAAATTCAAAATCCATCATATAAATTCTTTGATAAACTTAAACATAAAATAATGATGAGTTTGAATAAATTTCTCTATGTTAAACTTTAAATTTCATTAAATTTAAAAAAATCATGAATCTTAAATGAAAATATTAAATTTAAAGGAACATCTATAATAAAGTCCAAATTAAAGAACCTAATTGGCTTTCCAACTAATTCTTCAGTTGAATTGTGTATTGATGGTTTTTCCCTTCCACTTAAATAATTTTAACATTAACTTTTAATCCCATTAAAATTTTTTCACATAACTCAATAGTTATTATCAAATTGACCAGACATAAATAAGTTTTTTTTATAAATTAATGGTATTATATTTTTCAATTTGATCCTCATTGTTTTTATATATAATTTTTTTATTGGTCATTTTATAAAAGTTATTGTTCTTTTCAATTTCACACTTTAATTTTTATTTTATTTTTTATATCAAATGTAAACCTTATATTTTTAATTGTTTTGGGTCCTTGAAAGTTCAATGTACTTACATATAGAAACTTAAGCTAAAAAACACTGCTCTTGATGGGATTGCTTTCTTCTCAATTGTTTTCTTCTTTTGCTGGGGTGAGGCATTTGTTTTTCTTTGATTATGTAAGAGTATAATTGAATTACAAGTATTAACATATTATTTTGAGAATTCCCTTTAGAAAAGTGACCCAACATCTAGCCACCGCTCTACCTCCATTAATAAGAGTGTCAAGGACCCCAAGTCTTGCCGGAGAGTAAAGAGCCAAATAATGCAGGTTTGCTGAGTAGAAAGGGAAAACTACAAGACATAAATGCACATGGGAAGGAAACAATGCTCACATGAAAGGAACATGGCCCTTTCTCTCCCTTGCATCCTCGATGCATTACAGCCCTCTCTCCAAGGGACACTGCTTACTCCATGCCAGGTCTCGATTTGACGACGACATGCAACTGAGAAACAAATTAATCAGCTTACTATATAGTTTAAGGGGATGATAATTGGTAAGGTGAGGTCTCTCCAAAAGAAGGGATCGATGCCTTTATGCCTCAAAAGTGTCAAAAGGGCGACCCGTGATTGGTATTTGTGGGTATTGCATGTCCACCAAACAGGACACAATCTGGGTCTCAAAAGTCACTCTTAATTTTTCAGTTTCTTGCCTTGGTATATTATATATTCCATAGGGATTCTCAAAACTTAATATATTTATTAAGAAGAGTTTAAAAGGAAGAAAAGAAAAGAAACTGAGATGAGGAAGGAAAATGCTACAAAGTAACATTTTATCATGTAGAAAAGGGGGATGGAGAAAGGGAGAAAATGAAGGAATGGGTCAAAATATAAAATTTAAATCCAATTTTATTCCCGTTTACTATATAGTTCATGTAATGTCACTGTAAATCATTATAGGCTAAATAGAGAGAGCGCAGAACAAGTGAATTTGTTGCTTGGATCTGAATCAACCATATGATTTGTGGGTCTTCTTTTGTTTTAGTTCTGCTTATGGCTCTTGGTGGAGATGGTCTGTTATTTAGTAGGTTTGCTTGTTTTGCATTCTATAGAGGCAGTGACTGGTTTAGCAGGTTGATTTTAGAAACTCGGTTTCATGCTTGGTCCAAAGACCTCTCTTGTTTTTTTAAGTTGTATTTAGAAATATGGTTGAAATCATGTTTTTTTAAAATTTAAAATTATTTTTTTATATATTTTTAGATTGTTTTGATGTGTTTTTAAAAAATAAAATAATTATTATTTTAATGTATTTTTAAATAAAATATAAAAAATTTTAAAGCAATAAAGAGATAATCTAATTACATAAACAAACGGAACGTGTTTGGCAGTGTGGTAGCGGTTGCTTTTCAAATAGCTTTTCGTGCTGAAATACATGTCAATGATGTTTTTTTATTTTTTAAAAATCATTTTTGACATCAGCACATCAAAACGATCCAAAAAGTACAAATCAAACTCAATTTAAAAAAAAAATTCAAATTTAGACAAAACACAGGTACAAAGACAGCACCAAACACTGCCTTAAGCAGCTCTGTTTCTGTGTGGAGGCAATCCTGCATTTTAGGGCTGTTGCGGTGTTTTTTCTTGTGGATTGATGGCCTATTCTTCTTCGCCCTGTCCTTTTTATATCTGCGTGCCTTTGCAGATGTGTGTCTCCTTATTCCCGCCATGATTTGGCTTTTTTTTTACTACATTCCTCTAGCTATCAAGAAAAAAAAAATTGTCACTGTAAATCATAGGACAAACCTCAAAAAAGTCGACGTGATTTTAATTAGGTGCTCGAAAAAGTCATGTGATTTCTCATCTTGATTAGATTGCCTACTTGTCAATGAATTTTCAACTACATATCATTATGATAGTTTAAGTTAATAAAATGGTTAAATATTCATATAAAAATCATTTGACTTCTCTTTATCCTATTAAGAACGCGTGAATTTGCTAAAATCACTCATATTACCTTATAGAATTGACTATGAAAAGAAACATAAGAGCTTTGTATTTTTATTTTTTATATATATAGTTTGGTGCATGAGTTTCATGTTATTCAAAGAAACATAAGATATTAAAGAATTTATTTGATTTTTTTTATGAGAAAGGAAAAATCATGTGACTATTTAACAGTTTTATCGATTACAAACAATAGAAGAATATAATAAAGAATTTTTCGATCCGTTGAGAACCTAATTAAGATGAAAAATAGATTAGCGTTTTATTGAGACTAAGAACTTCAAAGGTTAGAGACTTTTACGAGGTTTTTCCTGAATTATATATTTAAGAACATTGTTTCAATATCATTTTTAATAATGCTTTTATAAATTAAATTTATTGTATTGTTGCTCCTCTATTTGTTTTTTCTTTGCTAAAATATGAAGGTGTCCTTTTAATTGTTTTTTTATTCAATTTAATATAATTTTTTTTCATTGCTATTTAATTTGTTTTTTATTTTTTTTATTATTTTTTTCTTCAATTTTATCTCTCATTATTTGGTTTCGTTTAATTTTTACATCAAATTTGATCTTTATTTTTATAAAATAAGTTTTATTCTCAATTTTATCTTTCAATATTTAATTTCAAATTATTTTTATAGTAGATTTAGAACCTATTCTTTTTATTTCTCTTTCTTTTATTTTAGACTTTTTTATTGTATTTTTTTTTTCAATTTCATCTCTCAACATTTTATTAATTTAAAATTTTACTGTGTTGTTTTTTAGAGTTTATCTTCTATGAGATTAATCACTGACTCATTACTAGAGTTATGGGTTTTGAAGGTTAACAAAGGTTGATTTTGACCTTATTTTTGCTTTTTAAAAATTAATTTTTTTTCAATTTTCAACTTTAATGTTTGATATTTTAAGAATTAATCTTCATATTTTTATTTTTCACTTTTCTTTCTATAAGTTATCCTAATCTTATGCTTAAGAGTCATAAGATTTGTAGGTTGAGTTGGGTTGATTTGGATTTTTTTTAATTAATTTTTTTTTATTTAAATTTTTAATATTTGATTGTTTGATAATTAAACTTTGTAGTTTTATTCATTTATTTTTTACAAGCTTTATAATTTATTTCTTTACATTGTCAATTTTTTTTTGTCAGTGTATTTTTTATTTATATTATTTAAATTAATTAAGGTCATTAAATCTAGTGGAGTTGAGAATCAAAATCTTATATATTTTTTTATTTTTAAAAAAATTATTTATGTTATCTTAGCATCTTTCTTCTAAGTTGAGAAAAAATTAGGCTGGCACTTACATGTCATGGCTTCTTATTTAATTGTAGGTAGGCCTCGCATCCAAGTCATCTTTATAGATTCAATCTGTATTAAAATAGAAAAATGGAAGCAATTAGGATAAGAATTCTATTTAATAACAGAAACAGGACAAACACTCATTCTTGTCTTTCTATTACACAAATTGATGTCTCGGTTGGACACACAAGATTTACGGTTGTGTTTACTCTCAGAAAATAGTTTTTTAAGTTTCTACCTTTAGTTCTCCTATTTATTCTAAGAATATTTTTCTATGAAGAAATAAAAAATATGCTCATTATATATATAATGAAAAATTTTATTTGATTTTTTATGTTGTTTTGTTGGTTAAAAGCTTGTTGTAAGGATGGATTTGTATTTAGGAGTATGAGGAGAGCATTTTTATATAATTGTTTTCTTAACAAAAATAAACCTGAAATATGATATTAAAGGTATATTTGGCATAGTTTGAATCATTGTTTTGTTAATTTTTTAATTTTTTTTAAATTTTTTTTTAATATTTCTAAATTGTTTTAATTTAATTAAAAATAAACTTTTAAAAATACAAAAATAATATTATTTTAATATAATTTCAAACAAAAATTACTTTAAAAATCCACATCATTCGTTCTCATAAACCCCGTAAATATGGAAGGAAGATTTGATCATAAACTGCCCAATCTTCCTCGAAACCTGTGAAACTTGCCAGAGAAGACAATTGTGTATGACATCTCACCCACATCATTTTTTTCTGCTTTGGTTATTAACACGTCTGATTTTTCTATATATATATATATGATTGTATAAAAAATATTATTTATATTCCATCAAATGAATATCGAAGAATATGTATTACCAAAATAAATCATAATTTATTTAATAAATAATTTATGAATAAATTTACATAGAAATTTAAAGGAATAAGTTTTTTCTATTAAATAAATAAACTCTTAAATTGAAGTAATTTCTTAACAAGAATCAAATTGCAAAATTGAGATTATATACACTGCATAAATTACCCCTCCAATAATCTTTCCATAACTTCCATGTATCAATGTTTTAGTATTTCTGAATATATATGTATTAAAATGATCTATAATTTATCTCTCCCATGTTTTGAAAAGATATTACTCTTCATTAATTATGTGAAGATATATAGTTAAAACTCTTCATCCATGAAAAAGAATAAAGAATGCAATTACGTTAATTAAAAGTTTTTAATTCATTGGAGGGGTAATTCCTTCCTAATTTGTTTTTGTTTTTTTTTTGTAGGTTTTAATTGTGATTTTTCAAGATTTATTTTTGGAGGGTGGTTGGCTCCCAAAACCTCTTCTCCTCCGTTAGTCGTTTCTATGAATCATTTTACTGGCTCCTTTTGCACCGGATGCAATTATCTTCAAATCCAACCTCCCTAATCCAAATGATTAAGTCTTCCAATTTAAGTTCTCATAGGATTAGTTCATCTTTCGTCGTTTTCAAAATTCATCAGTTTCCTCAGCCACTCCTTTTCAAAGAAGCTTTAGTGGTTCAACTCCCCATTATTACAACCTCACCAAACGTTTTTTTTTTTGCGTAATTTATTTACAAATAGTCAGAATACCTCCAGCGACTAAGACTTGATCATATATAATTAACAATATATAATAATAGACAGGTTATTTTTATAAAATATATTTGCTTTCATTAACTGATTAATTAAGTTATCTGATAATTGTTCATTTTATTTGTGTATTTTAAAAATATTTTAAAAAAAATTTAAAATTTTTATTTTTTTCTTTGCTTCATATTAATATATATTTTTAGTGTTTCTAAATCATTTTGATGCACTAATATCAAAAATAAATTTTTAAAAATATCATTTTGATATATTTTTAAGTGAAAAATATTTTAAAAAATGATCACAACTACACTACCAAAACAGAACTTGCTTAGCACAATGTTTTTTTTTTATATAAGTCAATGCAATTTATTAAGTTTGTTTTAAACACAATGTCTCCAGATAAATATAGCTGGATTTCAAGATCAATTATGTAGCTGAAAATATTATTATTATTATTAGACGTGACGTTTATGTGTGGCATTAAGAATCACTTTCGTTTACTTTTCTTGCTAATCAAGTAACTTGGCATTATTAATTAGACGATCGAGATTTATCTAATTCACAATGAAGGGATTGGAGAAAATCTATATTCCAATGTTAGAAAATTAAAATTAAAAGAGATAAATAGATAAATTATTGTCACTCCAATAAATTGGCTAGCTAGAGCATGAAGATGGAGAAGAAGAGCCGTGTAACAACAAGGACTCACCAACCGCCATCTATAATCAACAAGTAGCTAAGCTTGAGTTGTTGGCAAACATATATAATACATTTCCTCCCAATAATTTCACCTAATTAAACAACTAAGCCATGAATATAATTAGAGTTGTTAAGGAATGATAGTGCCAAGTTCGTCATTTGACATATATATATATTAAAAAAAAGTCATCGAGATGATGATTTTTGCTAACGTTGTAATTTACCTATGTTTTAATGCTCTAGAACTCATTTTTCTCTACATGTAAGTTTTTTATACTACTGATTAATATGTAAATTATATATAAACCCCGAAAAAGAAAAAACTAAAATTATTTCTTTTGCAGGAATACCTATACATCTAGCAAATTTTATGGATGAAAAATGAATTAGTTTCTGAAAATCAAACTGATGAAAATAAACACAACCTACAAGGAAAAAAAGACCAAAAAACTAACACCTCATTATCTAGACACTTATTGATGGAACATCACGTCGTTGTTTTTGTCAATATTTATTGATAAATTTTTTATTTTAGGAAATACAAAAAACATTACTAGTGAAATTCAAAGAATAAAAATATAAAAATTACTTAGATGCAAGGCCTACCTACATTTAAATAAGAAGCCATGACACGTAAGTGCCAACCTAATTTTTTTCAGCTTAGAAGAAAGATACTAAGATAACATATATATTTTTTTTAAAATAAAAAATATATAAGACTTTAAATATCATCTCAACTGGATTTAATAAACTTAATTAGTTAATTTAAATAATATAAATAAAAAAATATAATTACAATAAATACACTATAATTTTTTTTTGAAAATGTAAGGAAAAAAAATTATAAAGCTTGTTAAAAACAAACTAAATAAAACTATGAAACTCAATTATCAAACAATCTAATATTAAAATATAAAATTAATTAAAAAAATCCAACTTAACCTACAAACCCTATGACCTTAAGCACATGATTAGAATAACCTATAGAAGAAAAAAAAAAGTGAAAAAAAAATACAAAGTGCAATTATCAAAATATCAAATGTTAAAGTTAAAAATTAAAAAAAATCAATTTAAAAAAAGCTAAAAAAATATCAAAATCAACCCTTGTTAATCTTCAAAACCTATGACTCTAATCATGAGCTCGTGACCAATTTCATAGAAAACAAATCCTAAAAAATAACACAATAAAATTCTAAATTAATAAATTATTGAGAGATGAAATTAAAAAAAAACTTTAAAATTAAAAAAAATAAAAATAAAAAAATAAATACTAAATCTACTATAACAATAATTTAAAATTAAATATTAAGAGATAAAATTAATACAAACCCCAATCTTTTACTGATTATCTATGACGTCGAATTACAAAAAAATTAAGTTGTAATGATGAGATTGATGATAATTTAAGAAAATATGCATAGTTAAAATATATATTTTTTTTTTATTTGTTTCAACTTCCTGATATAAAAACAAAATTTGATGATTCTGATGTTCAACTACCGAGAGAACAACATGCAATGCACGAACTTGTGCCTGGCTACGTGTGTTTATATTAGTGGTAGATTAAGTATACAGTACTTTAAATAGAAAATAGTCGTTAATTCAGAAATTAAAGTTGACAGGCTAACTAATGAAACCAATGATTAAATCATGAGGTAAAAAAGGGTAAACATATTTTATCCCCTGTAGATTAAATCATATTTCATTTCAGTCCTTATAATTTAAAACTCTTCAATATTAATTCTATAGCTTGTAAAATAAAAGTGCCAATATGACCCATGACCATTAAAAGCCTCTTTCGGAGTGTTAAAAATACATAAAAAAATATTTTTTTATATTTTAATATTAGCATATTAAAATTATGAGATACCGTATAAGATTTTATAAGATTTAAATTATTTTTTATTTCAGATTTAAATTTTGTGAACTTTCTATGAGATATTGTATAAGATTTTATAATTAACTAACCCTACATGCATATAAAGAAAGAAGATATTTAAAAGTTAAATGGGTTAATAAAAAAACATCGAGGCTCAATAAGGAACAAATAGCAAAGTAAATGTGAAAAATCAAAAGTCATCGGGTAAAATACATAAAAACAAAAATAATATGATGAAATGTTTGATATGGCAAAGTGGGTCGTTTTGAGGTATAATCAATCTAGAAGATATATTTGTTCAGACATAGTTTATTATGGGGTTTTGTCAGCAAAATTAACAACTCCCAATCAAATCAACGGCTCATGTTTCCACTATATTTATATCTTTTTTTTTTGTTTTACAAATTATAAATTTAGATAATCATACTTTATTAATCAGATTTTAAATATCTATATAATTATTCATTATTTGAGCACTATTTAGTATTTAATATAAAATAAAATATAAATGTTATATATATACTATGCTAAGAAAGTTTAAAATATTACCGACCGTAAAAGGATTAAATGATATTTAATCCCCCAAAAATAAAGCAGAAAAAACCCGTGATGTTCACCCTTCAACAGCCTTTTGCATGCATGTATTGATGAAGAGCATCACCTCACCCTGACGTCCATAAACAAACCATATTTTATTTTAAAAAACTATATAATAAGACGTGCAAGGCATGTGGAATTGTTTACTTTATACATTTTCATGGTGGATGGCTTTTTTAAATTAATCCCTCGTCTTGTTCTTGAACAAGAGTACTTCATGCATGCTGCAAGTTTAAAACATTTTCGAATTGCTGTTGTTTGTTTATTTAAAATATATGATTTGTTTTTGCGAATATGATGAAAATAAAAACTTCAAAGTCATCCACACCATCTCAAGTAAGAGCTAGCCACAGACAAATAATACAAAATTAGGGTTGGCTATAATTAATTCTATATATTTTCTGTACTCATATATATCCTTATTGTCAACTTGTGTTTAGTGGCTCTATTCCACATATTGATGATAACATCCAAGCTAACACTCTGCTTCATCAAGACTTAGTCCTCAAATGAACCAAAAGAATCGCCTTCCCTACAATTATATATATCTTTCACGGGTATTTTTCACTTAGAATATATCAAGAATAAAATCCAAGGAAATGCAAGAGATCACTCTATACACTGCCAATTATATATCAACAAACGTCTGATAATGTACGAGCGCAGAGAAGTTTCTTAAGGAATAATCTCCCAATGCCATCATTATCAGGTGACATTTCTTTAATGGAAGATGTTAGAGAGGCAGTCACTTTCTTATTATTATTATTATTATTTGCTTTATGCATAATTATCAGTTGGCTCGTTGTGTGTGGTTGAGGAATACTTGACTTCGCAAACCAACCCACCATTGATTGATGATTAGTTGACAAGCACAAATCACTAAGGGCAGATATTACGAGGATCCAGAAAGAAGACGCATTATTGGGTCCACAGCAGCCATGATTGTAGTAAAGAAGTGGACTTTCTTAGAAGAATGACAAGTCTTGGGACTCAATTACAGGTCTTCAATCATAAAGGACTAAGTTATAGCTAAATTTAAAACCCAAGGACTAAAGAATAATTCGCAATTGATTTGTCATATCTTAGGATTTTAATTTATTATGAAGGACATATAATTGCCTATATCTTTCCCATGTGCCGTAGTTGAGATTTTAAGATAAATGTTAAGTAGATCACGTAAGTGCCAAGAAAACTACGACTAATCACAAGGTTTGTCTTTGCTTATTATCAATATAGTGACTTGTCATAACCATAACGCACACATGGAAAGGAGAGTGAAGTAGAAGAGGGTGATGGTCCTAATGCTTAATCTATGTGTGTTCTAAGTGATTATTTAAGGATGTTTAGAGTTTTTGTAATTGTTGTTTTTTAAAATATTTTTTGTTTGAAATACATTAAAATAATATATTTTTTTATTTTTTTAAAATTATTTTTAACATCAGCATATCAAAACAATCTAAAAATATAAAAAATAAATAATTTTAAACAAGAACAAGTTAATTTTTTTAAAAAATAGTTGGATAAAGGATAAAGAATTTATATTCACATATAGCATTTACAAACGCTACCTTAGACAAACTTTCGTTATAAGATATACCAAGTTAAAATCCACTCTTTTGGAAAATTGTAAAGAACACAATTTTATTACTGTATGTATTCATTAAAAATACTTTTCAAACTACAAATCAAGTAATCAAAATCAACATGATATATGTTGACTAATGAACTCCACTAACCACACTAACTGAATATATATATATATATATATATATGACTAAGCTGTGAATGGAGGTTTCCACTTCATTAAAAGCTATTTAATTATTCTTTTTATGAAATCCCAAGCTTCATTAATGATCAAGATAAAGTATTCTGAATAAGAAGAATGAAATTCTCAGGAAAATAATATCAAATAAATATATCTTAATTGTTTGGAAGATAATATAATTCCTTGTTAGTTATTTTTCAACTTCGAAAAATATTGCAATACATAACTTTTCAACAAGATTTTATTCTTACAAAAAAAAAATGTAAAGCGGACAGGTAAATTTAAATTTATTTAAGATATATTGTGCCTATAATTAACATGCAAATTACATTTTAAAGCACTTTTAAAGCTTTTCTATAAACTGAACATAAGACATAGAGTTATATATATATATCCCCTAATTAAAAACTACAATTTCATAACTTGAATCTAATGTCTCGTACGTAGCATACAAACGAGCACTTAAGCTCTGAACCAACCTTGGGCAAAGGCAAAGGAGAGCTAGGGTTATTTGATATACTTGGGCAAGGGTAAAAGAGAGCTAGTGTTATATGATACACCTATCCATGAATAGTAATGCAACCACCAAATGCCTAACATTCAATGACAAGCAACAAGAGTTGTATTACAAAAAAAAAAAAAAAAAAGATTTAGTCTTTTATTATACATCAAGACACGTATCATTATGATTTCGAATAATAAAATTGCTTTTTTGCTCTTCTTGAATAAAATTTGTTAATTGACTATTAGGGGTAATATGAATTTTTCAGTAAGATTTATTGGGATATATTGATTAAGAATAAATCAATCTTCTCATATTTTTTTAATCATAATTAAATAACTTAATTACCCTTAAAAACAAAAAATATTAAACTGGCATCTTGGGGCTTTTTTTTTCTTTTAACTTTTTTCAAAACAATATAATAACTCAATCACCTTTGCAAGAAAAATTAATAAATTAGTGTTCATGGGTTTTTGTTTTGTATTTTTATCATAAATTTTTATTTGTTATAATCAAATTGATTGAGGTGAAATTTAGTAATTTGATAGATATAAATATTATTTTTAAAAAAATAGATTACACGTGCATTGTAAGCATTAACGCATAGGTTATGGCCACATCGTTCGAGTGGTATGTCAGCAAACAGACCTTCAATTTAGCGTCAACGATATTTTCTTCTTCCTTTTTCCTTTCTTTTCTCTCTTCTCTTGATTTTTATATTTTACCCTTTAAATTTTCAAAGCAGCATTTCTATTTATTTTTCCTTCAGAATTGATCTTTGTTTTTTTATTACTATTATTGATTTTTTATTTATTTCATCCTCCAATTTTTTTCACCTGTCAAAATTTGATCTTTATTTTTTTATTGCTATTTATTTTATTTGAGATAGTTTTTAAAATTGAAGTTCTTTTCATGATTTCATCATCCTTCAGTTTTTTTTCTCTTAATTTAATCTTCATTCTTTTGATTGCTATTTTTTTTACTCTAGCCAATTTTCTTAATTGATATTTTTTTATTTCATCATTCAATATTAAATTGGTTGGAAATTAAGCTCATTGATTGAATTCAGGTCTAAGATTTCATTATTTGCTTGGGTTTACTTGGTTTCCCCCTTTTTTTTAATTTTTTTTGGTTTTATCTTTCAATATTTATTTAATTAGAGATTAGGCTCCATAATGTTTTATTGTTTGCTTTCAATAATATTTTTCATTGATTTTGAAAAAAACTTGGGGTTATCTCGAGTCTTTTTATTTGTTGTTCTTTGTTGAATTTAACATTTTTTAAAAAAAAAAAATTTAAAATTAAATTAAAATAACTAGACTTATTTAACACAGTGAAGTTAATAATTTGAATCTTAATTTTTTATTATTATTTTTAAACAATGTCATCACATGAAACTTTTTTAAGTTAAAAAATATTAATCTAGCAGACAATGTATCATGAGACACACATCTACGAAGATAAAAATGTATTTGGAAGTAAATAATGATTATTTTTTAAAGTGATTTGTATTTAGAAATATATTAAAATAATATTTTTTAATTTTTTTAATATTAACTTATTAAAAAAAATTAAAAACATAAAAAAATTAATTTAAAATAAAAAAATATTCAAAAAATTTCAAACAGTTTTAAAAACCTACTCTCAACTCCACTCTGTACCTAGGACTAAAGTAGTTTGAGGGGGGCCCCGAAACAAAAGAACCAGCAATGAGAGGTCCCAATCTGACAAGTATAAGAGGTGCCAGCATGGACAGGGAAGAGGATGCCAGCTGTCAATTGAAGAAAAAATAATTGGGCTAGAGAGGAGTACGTAATTTTTAATAGGGAAGTGGACATAACAAGACATAGCAAAAACATCACAGGCTGTAATAGTTGAGTGACGGCACGTCACGTGCTTGCTCACTGCAAAAAATGTTTATCGGTACAGCTGGCTTTTGCACAACAAGACACGGCCTCTACCACTACTCATTCTCGAGATGCAACACACTGTCCTTTCTCTCTCCTTTTTCCCAGCTTTTCAGTAATTGCATTTCAAATTTTGAACCTTACAAATTTATCCATTTTCTGGGTCACAGTTGTTAACTTATGCACAACGTTTGGCTATGTATTTTAACCTGTGATTGACTAAATTTAATTTTTTTTTGTTGTTAAAATTAAGTGCAATTTATATTTTTTTGGATCATGTGCTGATGTCAAAAATAATTTAAAAAAAAATAAAAAAAATATCATTGACATGTATTTCAGCACGAAAAACTATTTAAAAAGCAACCGCTACCACACTGTCAAACACGCTCTAATAGCATGTCAATATCTGCGGGGCAAAAAAACACGTTTTATTTATTTATTTTAAATTAATATTTTTTCAAAAAAATTTAAATAAAAAAAACTTTTAAAAACAACAATTATCACAATTCCAAACATTAACAAACCGTGTTTTAAAAAAATTTTAATTTTTTTTTGTAAAAAAATTAATTTTTTTTATATGTTTTGGATCGTTTTAACGTGCTAATCTCAACAATAATTTTTAAAAAATAAAAAAAATATCATTTTAATATATTTTAGCACGAAAAGTTATTTGAAAAGTAACAACAATCATACTTTCAAACACCCTCATTATCATATTCAAAAAAACTTAGATTAATTGATCAATTTATATAAGTTTTTTTAATTCTTTATATTTATCTGATCAGGATTAAAATGATTTATATTCATATATTTTTTATAATTTATTTAAATTTATCGAATTTTACATGAAGTCTTCAATAATGTTATAAAGTTCTTCATATTCAATGAAGGAGAGGCTTGGTCAGATAGCTATATCGGCACGAAATAGTACCCACCGGGCCATGTGTTGATTAAAAAAAAACAAAAAACAAACCAGAAACATGTAGTTGTTGGAAAGTTTTGTATATTGGAAAAGTGGAATAAATTCTTCAACCAAGCCAACTAACAATAATTGGCATTTACCCTTCTAATTCTCTACTAGGAGAGACGACACATTGGGTCATGCTGATTTTATTCATATTTTGATTTTATTATGAGCAATTATAATTTGTTACTAGGAGGAAATTATAAATATAAAGTTTTTTTTTTTCATGACCGAATCTAGTTATTGTTTTTTTTAATAATATAGGTGTTTGGACTAACTTGTACACATCTCGATCAATTCCACGGGCTCTGAAGTTAACGACCATGTAAGTTTCCAGTGACCATCATATTAGCAATCATAGAGGAGGCTAAACCTAAGACCATAATGATAATAAATATCTTGATTTCAAACTTTTACTACTAACCCACTTGCTAATAATTGCTAGAGGAGGCTAAATCAACACACATTATCATAAGAAACTATTGGAAGGGTTCCAATGGATCTGCTAATTGGGTTTAATTTTTTTATTTTATCATGAATAAATTTGATTTGTTACATCAGAAATTTTTTAAATATAATCTTTATTTTTGGTGTTTATTACCTAATCCAATATTTAGTAACTCTAATTTTTGAGGAGGGTAATCCATTACACATTGTTGTAAGAAATGATAGGATGGCCACAATTAGTCTCTCTCGAAATGACAATTATCACTACCTAAAGTACCTAACCATTAGTTTGCAATCTGCTGTTGTTATGATTTCTTCACCTAATCCTAAAGTGGATTGGATATTGCCCAAGTTTGGTTTCTATTATATATTTCCTTACTTGCTCTTAATAACTTCTGTTTTTTTACCTAATCATAGAAAAAACAGTTTGATAAACAAATAATTTCTGCATTTTGAATTGTGCTCCCCACATAATTGCATTTTAAACTTAAAACCTGTTTGAAAATCTGGTTGTGGTTACTTTTTAAAATATTTTTTATACTAAAATACATTAAAATAATATATATATTTTTTAATTTTTAAATAGAAAAATAATTAACTCGGTATGATATAGTCAACTTGATAGATCAACCTATTATCCAAATTAAAGTCATTTGTTTTTTTTCTCTACTCCAAACCACATAATTTTAATTTTTTTTAAAAAGTAAAATCATAAAATAATACTGTTTTGATTTTATCCAAATCAATCCGTTAACTATAAAATTTATTACTGGACCATAGACTGTACTATTTACCTTAACCTAAATTCAATAACTTCATAGTCACTACAAGGCTACAAGCTATTCATTATCCTATATATATAAAAAAAAACCCTAAAAGAAATCCTAAAAAATCACAATACTCATCCATAGATTTTAACCAGCACACTGCATTATTAAACACATGTGCTCCGTGTCTCTAACTCACGTGAGATTTGTAAGTGGATGCTGGTCAAAGAAAGCTTGTTTGAAAATATATTAACTTCGTCATCTTAAAGCACGTGTAGGAAATTAAAAACTATTTTTGTGAAAGAAAAAATAGATTTTTTTTTATCAATTACATAAAAAAAACCACCATTTAAACTTAATTTCACATCCAAATCTATAAAAAAATTATAGTACATGTATATTTGATAATGTATGGTAGGTAAGTTTTGCCCTGAAATACATATATTACTATCTATCCAATAAATAATAGATAATATATGAATAACATTTATCCAATAAATATTTGTATAAATGATAATATTTGATAGTGTATTTGATAATGTATGGTAGTAACATTTATCCAATAAATATTTATATAAATAATTATTCAATATTAATTTAATACATAAATGTGCGAGTGTATATATTATTTTAGATCAACTAATAAATGTTACTTAATAATAGATACTAATATAAATACTCAAAATTTAATACATAAATTATGAATATATAAATTTTTTATTTGTTTAGTAATAAACATGATATGATTACAGTATAAAAACGCTATTTATAGATATATTTTACCATCACTGATTGCATCTTTTTTTTTTTTTTAAATAAATCTAACTTGACTTTTAATGAAGATCTTTAACCCTAACCGACTTCTTGTTTTCTATAATCATCATTAAGCTTGAGTTTCAATATTAATACAACCTGTTTTTTTTTTTAAAATATTTTTGAAAAAAATTATAAATTTTTATTTTTTTCTTTGTTTTAAATTAATATTTTTTAGTATTTTCAGATTATTTTGATGCGCTGATATCAAAAATAATTTTTTAAAAATAAAAAATATTATTTTAATATATTTTAAATTTAAAATAATATTTTAAAAAGTAACTATAACAACACTTACAAAATGATTTATTTTACTGAATACAACACTACAATATTAGAACTCACGGAGCTCGAAGATTCTTCAACATGTAGCAAACTGCAAATATTAATAGTATATTTGTTTTGTATTTTAAAAATATTTTAAATTTTTTTAGTATTTTTAGATTATTTTAATGTATTAATATCAAAATAATTTTTAAAAATTAAAAATAATATTTTTTAATATATTTTTAATCAAAAAAACATTCTGAAAAATAATTATTACTACATTCTCTCGTATAGATACAAAATAAAAGTGAGGTTAGATTGTAGTTTTTTAACTTTTATTTTTTTAAAATTTAAATTATATTTTTTATTTGTTAATATTACAAATAAAAAAATATTATTATAATATATTTTAAATAAAAAATATTTTGAAAACCACATTGTAACAGGAACCCAAAAACTAACAAACATGTCATTATAATAAAATAAAAAAAGTTAATCAAAATAAATAATCCCTTAGGGCCTGTTTGTTTCTGCGTTTCAAAAGCGCTTTTGAAAAAATTTGAAAATTTTTTATTTTTTTATTAACTTCAAATTAATATGTTTTTAGTGTTTTCAAATCATTTTGATGTGCTGATGTCAAAAATGATTTTTAAAAAATCAAAAAATATCATTGGCATGTATTTTAACACGAAAGCTATTTGAAAAACAACCGCAACCACACTGCCAAACAAGCTCTTAATCTTCAACTTAAAACATCATTAATCTTAACTAACGAAAATTAAACAAATTCTCACTTCTATATATATATATATATATATATATATATAACAATTACTAGTACTATAAATGAACCTCCACTAAACCGTCCTCGACGCATTTTTCTTCTTCTTCCAATTCTGACAACTGCAACGCGTGGACAGACAGCCCTTTTTGCCCAGTCTTCACGTTCCCGCCGCCCCATTCTCTTTCTAAGACAGAGCATTTCTTCTCGCTCTTCAACCATTTCTTTAGAAAAAGAGGGCTCTCTGCCTCTCTCGTCATCAAGAGAAGCAAAAGTTCAGTTATTCTTTAATGGCAAAGTCAAAGAATAATGCGAAGAAAGTTTCTTACATTTCAGTTCCATCACAAATTATCAATTCCTTATCTTCTTCTTCTTTGCAATCTCTGCTTCTTTCTCCAAAGAAACCATCACGAAACAGGTTTTTTGGGTTGAACTTGTATAGGAGTCCAAGATTTTGGTTCCTGGCTTTGTTTCTCTTTTGTTTTCTTGGTATGTTAAAGTTATCGTACAATCTTGACCCTTTAGTACCATTTTCTCCTTACCCTTGTGTGACTAGTCAGCCACTGCTGCAAGACTCTTTCTCTAAGAAGTTAACTACAAGATCACAGCTTGGTTTTGTTTCAAATGGTGAAAAGAATGATATAAAAGATCAAGAAGTTGGGTCTGTGGATGCTCGGGAGCTGAAATCTGAGGTGGGTTTTGGTTCAAATGAAGTAAAAGATGAGTCCTTGAAAGGTGTGGTTGATTTTCAGGGTGGAAAGTCTGATGGGGTTGAAGAGGAGAGTGAGTTTTGGAAACAACCTGATGGGTTGGGTTATAAGCCTTGTTTAAAGTTTAGTAGGGAGTATAGCAGATGGAGTGAGCAGATTGTTAAGAATAGAAGAAAGTATTTGCTAGTTGTGGTTTCTGGTGGAATGAATCAGCAGAGGAATCAGATTGTGGATGCTGTGGTGATTGCAAGGATTCTTGGTGCTGCTTTGGTTGTTCCCATTTTGCAAGTCAATGTCATTTGGGGAGATGAAAGGTAAAAAACTAACATGTTATAGAGCTTTTTTTTTCATTAATTTTTTTTTCTAGTTTTGCTGAACCTAATGGCTGCAGCTGCATTTATGCTTATTGATAAAAAGAAATACTGTCTTGAGTTTTTGGTATTACTGTTATGTCATTTGTTTAGCGAAGGGAAGAATAACTGAGAAACAGAGCCTTTTCAGCTACATTTTTTGGAAACAAGGAAGTCCTTTTTTCATGTGTTTCGAATAGTTTTGAAAACAGAACTTTCCTGTGTCTTTAATATTGTTTTTAACAGGTTTGTGAGTTCACTTTACTTTAATGGATATTGTGTTTACTCAAAGCCAAATGGCTCCATGATGAGGAATTCTTGGCTTTTTAATTCTGTGTTTGTTTGTTTTTCCTCCAATTTATTAATTTCTCTCATTTTGACTGAATTCTGCAATTCCCATTTTGTATCATAGGTTATGCAAACTAAATTTGTTGTCTATAAATGCTTTGGTTTGGTTAATTAACTTTTGTAATTTTGATTTTATATGTTGAGTGCAGTGAATTTTCTGATATATTTGATTTGGAGCACTTCAAGAGAGTTTTAGCAAATGATGTGAGAATAGTTTCATCATTACCATCAACTCATATAACCACAAGGCCGGTGGTTGAGAGCCGAACTCCACTCCATGTCTCCCCTCAATGGATTCGTGCACGTTATCTTAAAAGGGTGAGAATTAGTTCTCAGTATCTTTTGTCATAGAGCGATTACTTATCTTCTTTGTATTTGTTGTTGCTTTGCAATTTTCCTAAATTTGTTGTTTGGAGTAAAAGGATTTTTTTATTCGTTTGTTGTTCACTTTGGAATGCTGATTTGGTAAATGAGGGGAAAAACAGAGGAAAATTTAGGCAAATAAGATAAGGCTGGCAGCTGCTAGTTTGTAACTAGGCATAATGGCCCACAATTAGTTAAGGCATTATAGAGCATGTATGTCTGCTTTTTGCCTTTTTATTTGGATTTGGAGTTTTGTGTTCTGGTTGTTGGGAGAGAATTCTATTAATTGATAATCAGGATTACAATAGTGACTTGCCAAATGGCTGCAACTCTAGGAGGAGGCTTGAAAAAAATAGAAGAGGAGATTGGATGATTCTTTGCCTGTACATTTGATTCACTAGCTTCAAAGAGTGACCAATTCAAGGTGTAGCTGATTTTAATATCAAAACACATTCTCCTTTTGTCTATAATTTTTTTAGCATGTTTAATGTATCATCATGGGAGTTGTCATTTCACATTTGATCAACATCATTGTGCTCCAGCAGATACCAATTTGCACAGTGGGTCTTACTAGGGGTTTCTTTTGGTTCTGCAGCTTAACAGGGACGGTGTTTTACTTTTACGAGGTTTGGATTCAAGACTTTCTAAAGATCTTCCTTCCGATCTTCAGAAACTTCGATGCAAGGTATTGTCAGACATATCTGGTATTTAGTTTTTATCATTAGATTCATGGTTTTCATGCTTTAGTTAACTAAAAAGCTTGATACTTGCCATGCATGATTCACTCAAAGTGCCTCTCCATCCAACCAAGTAAAAAAAAAATGTATCTGGTTTTTAATTTTATTTTTTGAATCTGGCTCAAATAAGCAGTGACAATTGTGCCAAAAACAAAATCATTTTGTGAATTTAAATTCTGTCAAATGCTGTTATTCATTCAGATTCCCACTGTAGATGTTCTGATCTCATATTGTTTTGTCCAGGTGGCATTTAATGCATTAAGGTTTGCGCCACCAGTTTTGGAGCTTGGTAACAAGCTTGCAGAGAGGATGCGGAGCAAAGGACCCTATCTTGCTCTTCATCTACGGATGGAGTTGGATGTGTGGGTGAGGACTGGATGCCAACCTGGTTTGAGCCATGATTATGATGAGATTATCAATAATGAGAGGAAACAACGACCTGAACTCCTTACTGCAAGGTCAAACATGACCTATCATGAAAGAAAGCTTGCTGGTCTCTGCCCCTTGAATGCAATGGAGGTTGCAAGGTGAGAATTTAATCCTATGCAAGGTGTTGTGTGAGGATTGAGGCAACTTAATAGTTTCATCTATATGAACAATTTCTGAAGTTAAATTTTTGTTTCATGTTAATGTTTTAGGCTTCTTAGAGCTCTAGGAGCTCCAAAAAGTACAAGAATATACTGGGCAGGAGGGCAACCACTTGGTGGAAAAGAAGCCTTGCAACCATTAACCAGAGAATTTCCTCATTTCTACAACAAGGAAGATCTTGCCCTACCTGGTGAACTGAAGCCATTTGCAAATAGAGCTTCCTTGATGGCTGCCATTGATTATATAGTTTCAGAGAACAGTGACGTTTTTATGCCATCTCATGGTGGAAACATGGGTCATGCAATCCAGGTACAGTCTAGCATCACTTTTTTCTCTCCCTTTCCCTCCTTTTTTTTATTGATTGCAGAAGCAAGTATACATGCTTCTGTAGCTGACTTTAGCAAATGATTCATTTGTCTAATTTTTGGATTTTTAGAATCTGAAATGCGTTTATGCTGCTATTTTGGAAACTTAAGTTTTGTTTTTGTTACAGGGACATAGGGCATATGCAGGACACAAGAAGTATATAACCCCAAACAAAAGGCACATGCTCCCTTATTTTCTAAATTCCTCTCTCCCTGGAGCTGAGTTCAACAGGATCATAAAAGAGTTGCATCGTGACTCCTTAGGACAACCAGAACTCAGGACTATCAAAGCTGGAAGAGATGTTACGAAATACCCGGTTCCTGAGTGTATGTGCAGTGATTCACATACTGGCTCCTCTTTGTGATTGCATCCAGCAGCTGTCAAAATGGCGCTCTTTGAATGCAGAAGATTTTTATGTATGTGGAGTGGCTCGCATACTCGTTCATGATCAAATCAGTGCCAACATGAAGATAAAATGCTACATGTAAAATTTATTGGGAAAAGTAAGCTGATTGGCATGCCCCACGCTCTCAAGTCCTTTCGAGAGGCAAGTAAATCACGGTCCAGGCAATGATGGCTCTTTGGAGCTCCATTTTTAATGGCACAGCTGAAGAAGGCAAGCTTTTGCGAGTAATATCATTTATTTATTCATATGCTCTTATACTTGTGTGTTGTACATGGGAAGCAAGTTAAGCGTGTTGCCACAAAAATAGTAAAACTATAGTCATTTTTTTATATTCTTTATAGCTTATAGGCATAATGTTCAATTTCTCTCGAGGGTAGATCAATTACTTAATTCATTTTTTCTTCTAAATCTACGTAGTATAGGGTCCATACAATGTATATGTGCTATAATTCAATAACATATTTCCAGTGAAACATTATTAGATGGCAAGGGTTCATCTGTTTTTCTCATCCTGTTTCAATACATCTTTTATTTGTCTTCTAATGCTCCTCGTACTGGTGTCTGGCTGGCCTGTACAAAGTCCTTGTTCTGATTAATTCCTTACCAGAATCTTGAAGTTCAGAATTTTGTGATTTCTTCAATATGGAGACATGAGTTGGGACAATGATCAGTTTGGATTGTGGGTCAGAATACTGGACCTTGCATTATTTGCTCTGGCATTTCGTGGTTACTGATCAATGCCCCTTTGAATTGTGTGAGGACTGAGCTTTTGGATCCTCTAGTAAGATAGATAGACATAAATGAGAAAGCTGTCTTTTCTGCATCTAAATGACTAGAAAATGAATGAACCAAAATGGTTACGTATGAGGTTCCAAAATTTTGCTCAAAACATTTGGTCACTGACAGTCTATGGAACTGAAGCAAATTTCATATCTGGTCAGCTTCAAATTACTGAAATAATCTGAAACCTTTCTAAAGGACTCCAAGTGTTTAAAGCTTGTTTTTGAAGTTTTATGGGTTATGTTAAGAGTTAGAATTAATCAATTCATGTGATCAGTACAACGTAAAATGGATTGAATATTATTCGGATTTCTTTATTTTTGGAGCTTATTTTCATCAGAATGGTCTGTGAACATGTACAGCTATAGCTCCATTTGCTCACCAATGTACTCCTCATCAGTTGAATGGCTAGATATAACATCCAAAACAGTCATCACTTTCCTTGCTTGAATCTGTGATGGGAAATATTTTAACAAGGCAAATCCTGGTTTCATCAAGAAGAGCTTCAACTCCTCATCTGACGGCGCCACCGCGGTTGCCATGGGTTCGAGCTACTGTTGGGGAAGCTGCCATGGGTTCGAGCTACTGTTGGGGAAGCACCCACCAAACATGTACTGACCAAAGTTTACAGCTGCATGATGGCCTGCAGTTACCCAAATTATTGTACTTAAGACATGGAACAAGTCTTCGGGGTTTTCAGGACAGGCCACCGTGGTTCATCCTTGTCTTCATGGCCTTTAGTCCTAGCCTCGGTCCACCGTGATTCAGTTCCTTGTCGGACTCCACCATGCTTGTTTCTGGGTAGTAGAGGTCCACACAGTCGGAAACCCATTGCTTAATTGCATCCCGAAGGATAAGACCATCATTGGCGAATGGATAGTCTTCGATTGTCAGCTTCAGGCCATGCTTAGCTGTCGGATCCTCAACTACCATTCCCCTGATTATAACTCTATCTTAATCTTAATCAAATTTTAATCTTGATTTTTTTTCCTCCAAAAAATTAGGGTTTAACTCTCAATCTAGGCCATGCTCTAAATCAACCCAGGTTAGGTTTTACAGCTATTATGGTATTATGATATAGACCGAAATTAATTGGAGAGAAGAAGAGTGGTAGTACCTTGCTGGTAAAGAAAGTTCTGTTCTTAGGATGATCACGTCTGGAGTGAGCCCATGCATTTCAAGCTATATTAACGGGACCATTTGGAAACCCTTCAAGAACACAGCACCAACCTCTCAAATATAAATATACGATTTTCTTCCTTAGGTTTACACACTAATATATAGATTTTTATCTATAAAAATATATTATTAAATTTGAATATATCAAAACTTAGTAATACTAATTTTTTTTTATAAAAAAATTTCATGAGTGTTTTTCATTGAAGGCAGGAGGTATTGATCTATTTATTTTTCTAAAATTATTTTAGAAATAGTAAGATATTAAACTAATTTTTAATATAATAAAAAAGTAAGACAATGTTGCAATTGATACAGTGAAACATCATTTTTTATTAGTTTTTGCATAATAATTTTTCAAAACAAAATGTAAAGAAAAAAAATGAAAAATTACAAAAAAAAAAATTTACAAAAAAATAAAGTGAATAGGTCAATAAATTTTTCACCATTATAGTATCTCGTTACTGGAAGAAAATCAGAGAAATTTACAATTATATATCATTTCTCCAGTAAAATAGCATTTCCTTTTGGGCCGGAGCAAACTTTCTTTTAGTGCGAAAAATAAAATGTTTAGGCGACAGTAGCATTTTAAAGAAGTAAGAAAAACTCGAGTGTCAGGTTCAACCTCGGTTAATTTGATAATATAATAAAACAAAATAAAAAAATATTGGGTTAAGTCAAGCTTGTTTAACACACTAAATTCATGATCTGATACATAAATCGAGATAACCTTATAAAAAAATGAAATTAGAAAAATCAATTATAAAAAAGAACCTGAAAAAAAAAATATAAGCGAATTTGGTTTAATCTTTCAAACTCGTGACCCTGAAAATCAGTAAAACCAAAATAAATTAAATGATGAGGGATGAAATAAAAAAAAAGTGAAATGTAAAACAAAATAAACAGCAATAAAAATAATTAAGACTAAATCTTACATAAAATAAAACAAACTAAAATATTGAGAAATGTAATTAAAAAAAATTCAATTAAATTGAAAGAAAATTCTAATTTTATAGGTTATTATTTTTTAAAATAAAGATTAAATCTAAAAATAAATAAATTAAAAGGATGTTTTAACAAAAATATAGGGGAAGGCTCAGAAAAAAAAAACGGCTATTAGAAAAAAAAACCCAACATTTTTCGGGTACAAGTGCCGCCTATTAATGGAGGCAATGTCATGAGGAATAAAATGCCATCATGGAAGCTAGATTTTAGTTGCATAATGACATTGTGTGAGTGTCCATGTGACTGTCACGTGCAATTGATTTTTTTTTTAATTAATTAATATTTTATATATGCTTAAATATTAAATTACTCCTGATTAAACTTTATAATCACAAAAAAAAAAACAAATGAAAAAAAACATAAAAACCTCTTGACAAAGACAATTTTAATTCAACCACACTGGTAATTCTACAGTGCATTTGAAATGAAAAAAATAAAAAATATTCTTGAAATTTTTTTTTATTTCCAAGGTTATTTTTTTTTTAATTATAAAATTATAATTTTACTATTCAAGCCAGAAACAATGAAAAAGCTAAAGTGAATATTCTACCCTTTTAGTTTCTCTTAATAATATAATAATATAAGCTGTCTCTTTGAAATTTTGAATTCCCGAATCCCATGCAAGACTACTCCGTTGAAGAGCAAGAAAACCATGCCACTTTCTTCACTCTGGTAACTATTGTGACCGATCTAAATTGACCTGCATGTACATCTTAATAGTCTTTCTAGCCATGGAGAAGGTAGAGAGACTATTTCCTAAGGAGAATCACGAGTGCAATCGAATGCCATGACTGCTCAAAGTTAGAATTACAAAGCATCCAATTAAGTAGCCACCATTGTCCCTTTTCTTAGAAAGGAAGATTTGAAGATAGAGAGCAAGAACCAATTCATTGAAAGAATTTATTCCACACGGTCACTAATTCATCCAAAGAAATACAGCATCGGAGCTTTGATTACTTGTATTTGAAAATCAAAGCTTGTGTTGCAAAGCTTGTTAATCAACATAATGGCGGATCATGGATTGCGTTCCCATCAGAGCAATCAAATTACAATGAAGGTTAGAGTCCAAAAAAGCTTTGCTCTGTCGAGATGCATGTGAGCAAACGATCTGAGAAACTTTCATCACATCCATGCATCATGATGCTCTGCTCTGAATTTGAAACCAAGCTGGTCAGACAAAGCACAGTACAAGAACCTTTAGAACATTCATCCTGCTTCTTATGAATCAAAACCATCAAAAGAAGCAACCGATTCAGAAGCGGTTTCAAATACAGCTGAAACTCCATCGCATGGATTAAATTGATTGAATTAATTCTCTGAATTGTCAAAAATTTCCTTGGACAGCATTCCATCGCCATCCATGCAATGCGAACACTTTTACACAGCTTCCATCAAACAGGATGCTTCTTTAGAAGGAAGTGGCCACAATGGTGAAAGTGCAACCACCTTCCCAATGATTATCAGTGTTGGTGAAACTAACTCTTCCCGCGCGACTTTATCAGCAAGATCATTTAATTCTGCAAAAACCTGTGTGATGATTGTGAACGGCTATTGTCAGTTCATAGCAACATCATCACTTCAAACAGGCAAACTTCTAGTGCATAAGCTTTTTAGTTATCTTAAAATGTCGCCTCTTAATTTTAAGGATCAGAAGTAAAACAGATATGAAATGGAAACAAGCCTCCACAATAACAACAGTAATTTGTGAAGAGATACAATTACTCGGTATCAGCTGTAAGCCTTAAGCCTAACCTAAAACTTTACACAAGGAAGAAACATCAAAACTAATTCATTTCTGTTCTACTCTTTTCTGCATAGAATTTCTGTGAATTTAAATGAGGTGAACCCTACAAGGCAAAACACTTTAAATGGATTCTCCCATTTTTGGCACGCATCTAGTACACGTCCTATAAACTTAAATAAACATTTTATTTTAGGTGAATCCTTTCATTTTCAGAATGAAAGGAATTTGCCTAAATTTGAACAAAAAAAAATATCATTGTTTAACCATTTCACAAATTTTGCTATCAATAGTGTGCCGAGGTAGAATTATTTCTAGAAAATCACTGTTTTCCCTAATATTAACTAAATAATTTATACTTATGCTTCGCATATTCCTTTGTTGATGCAACTACATTTCTCAATATGAAAAATTTTAAAAGGTAAACCATAGCACACCTCGAAATACATAAAGAACTTATTTAATAACCTCATAAAGTAAAACCATATTGGCATTTCAATTATATATAGAATTTCCAGTGAGGTGCTTGCTATATATGATAATAATCATACTCACCATGCGCTGCTGGGGTGTGGTCCCTCGCTCTACTGCAGCAGCTGGAGTATTTGCTGGCAGACCATGTTGCATCAACTTCAATGCAAGGGCGGGAAGTGTTGACAGGCCCATATACACAACCAAGGTTGAATCAGGGTCAGCTGAACTTTCTGCTACAAACAAGGGATCTGTTCCTCCGTTCCTTGAATGACCGGTTAGAAATCTAACACTAGTTGCAACACCCCGATGGGTCAAAGGAATCCCAAGCTCTGCTGCTATCCCTGAAGCAGAAGTAATACCTGCACAGCAATGAGCAGAGAAATCACAATGCCATCCATACTATGATTTTGTTTCACTTCCCAAACCAGAAAAGCATCAGGGTTGAAAAAAGAAAGAAAGAAAGTTTGCCTACTGAAGTGGAGCAGTTATGCAAAACTAATTAAAAAGGTGTGGTAGCAGAAAAGGAATACAAAAACCTGCAACACCCTGATCTAGTTATGGCATGCCTAGTTTTTCCACGTAAGGGGTTGAGTGTTCAAAGCCAGAAAAAACGTAGTATTATTCAGACCAGAATTAATCGAAAGATGAATGTTAAACTATATGCATTCAATTTCTTCAAACGATGTAATTCCAAATTTCTATCATGACTCTTGGAGATGGCTGTCATCTTCCACATTCCGAGACAACCAGATGCGCTCCCGTTGTGAGTCTATACTTGGTAATAGGATAAAGGAGATGTGCAGAAACATACCTGGGATAACTTTAACTTGGATTCCCTGCTGTTGCAAAAAATCCATCTCTTCTCCACCCCTCCCAAATACCTTTGAAACACAATGATATATGTCACCTAAAGCTTGACTATAAAGCTCATTACATTGCAATCACTGGCTAAATCTAGCAGCATCTTAAATCAGAAACTTACCAGTGGATCACCTCCTTTAAGTCTCACAACAGTAGCTCCTGCTTCAGCAAAACTTAAAAGCAACTCATGTATTTCCTCCTGAAAAAAAAAAAACCTTAAAAAATGACTCCTTGGATCTCATTTCATTAAAAACCCAATTCAAGAAACTCTATAATCAGTATACTACCCCCCAAAACCATGCAAACCAACAAGCAATTCTATACTTAAATGGTTAACCAAGCATATAAATCCTGCTAAAAACCAAAAGAATCCTATACAACAATTAACAAAAGAATTCAAAATCTTCAAATATATAGGACTTGAAATTGACCCACAATCCTATACACCTATTTTGAAGTTCAAGCTAAATTCAAAAAGTTTAAAAACCCAATTCCCCTAAACGAAACCCAAATACCCAATTCTCAAACATCATACAAAATTGAATTTGAACAGATAACTAAAAGCCTCAGAACCCCAATCCATTAAGAAAATCTTTTCTTGCTTACCTGAGTTCTGCTATGGTACCCAGCAGTCTTGCCAACATAAAGCAATCTAGCATCAGGACCAACCAACTCCAAAACATCATTAGAAACCAACCTATCATACAACAAAATATCAGCTTTCTGTACCACTTTCACAGCCTTCAATGTCAACAACTCAGGATCTCCTGGTCCGGTCCCCACCAAAAACACATTCCCAGGCCCACATTTCTCCCCATCACCATCATTACCACAACAACTCTCTCTCTTTTTTTTAAGCACTTCAAGCAACTTCTTCAACTCAGGTAGCTGCAAAGCTATGTCATCTTCCCTTATAGACTCTGATTCAGATGGCAAAGAGCATGAGGACGATTGATACTGACTTAACTCCACCTGGTTCTGGTAAAGCCACCGGTCCCTTTGGTATCTCTCAATTGAATGTTTCTCTGTAAAAGGCGAGCTCTTGTAGTGTAATGAACAAATGGGGTTTGTAATCAAAGAAGTAACCTTGTTATAATTCTGAGCTGACACAGAAAAAGATGAGAAAGCTTGGAGCTTGTACACAAGAGCCATGTTTATCAGTCAGTCTCTATGATTCTGAATCAAAGAGAACCCAGCAGTTAGAGACAGAGAAAGAGAGAGAGAGGCTATTGTTTTGGAGTTAATCGAGACCATTTAAGTGTATATATGCATTGAGAGAGAGAGAGAGAGACAGAGTTGTTTCGGAGTTAATAGAGACCATTTAAGTGTATATATGCATCGAGGGAGGAGGAGAGAGAGAAATTGGGTTTGAGGAGGAGTTGTGTTTGTGTTTTGGTACTTTGGTAGGCTTGGGAAGGCAAACTGGCCTTTTGGCCGAAGAGAGAGACATGTTTTTCTGCTGGGCAAAGCTTCAAAGATATCCCTTAATTATTGGGCTAGAATCAATTTTAATCTCAAACAAATATTTTTACCAATTTTATTCCTCCTTGATTTTGATTTCTCAATTGGGGTTTCTATTAGAATTCATTGGTATAATATTTTATGTACTTTTTTAAGAAAAAAAGTATAATTTAACGTATTCATGATCAATTTGGGATCGAAGAACTTGAATTGAGAATTTTTATGAGACATAGAGGATAAAATTGATAAAAAGATTTGTTTAGAGACAAAATTGAAACTAAATATATAGTTAGAGAATATTTTTGAGGATTGTTCTGTGCTTTTTTGTTTTTCCTTTCTTAGAGAACTGGAGACTAGAGAGAGAAGGTCTAGATGCTAAAGTTGTGTGCTTTTGGACTTTTGAAAGGACAGGTCAGGTTGTGGTAAACCTTTGTATTTATTAGCATGTGGAGTTCCATTAAAACAGAATTTGGAAAGAGGTTAGAGGGCCTGGGTTTTAAGCAATTCGAACTGAATTTGAAAAGCCCAACTTATTCCAACTAGTATTGGTAATAGCCATTTATATTTTATCACGGGTTATAAATTTATTTTTAAAAAATTACTAGGCATGGATATTTTTTTCATGTGTTTTTTTTACATAAAAAAATTAAAATGTAAATTGAAAAATTTATGAAAAAAAATCAAGATATTCCATAACATAAAATGAGACATGTATCTGATTGTATTTACAAAACTTATTTATTTAAATAAATGAAAGATAAATCTATATCATAAAAATTCCATGACTTAAAAGATAAATATAAATAAAACTAACTAAATAAACTCATGCCATAAAAATTATTATGCAAGGCCGAACACATCAGCAAAATAATTCTAAAATGAATATTTTTTATTTTAAAAAATAAACTTCATTTGTATAAAAAAAATATAGATGAATTAGAATAATACCTTGAAAAATGAAATAGAAATAGAAAAAATAAAAAAAATTATTTTTAAAAAAAGACATGCAAAAATCGTGAACTAGATCATGAGATCAGGATAAACAAATGAAAAAAACTTAAAGATAATCACAAAACCAATATTAAAAAAACTAATACGGAAAAATAAGACTGTAAAAAGTTGAATTCCTAACAAATCATACGTTGAAAGATGAAAGCAAGAAAAAAAAATTAATTACAGAAAACGATAGAAAAAAATAAGGGTGAGAAAAAAACATTAATTAGAGGGATAAAAAATTTTAATTTGAGGGTTTAACTGAAGTGAAAAATAGCTTTAATAAAATGAAAAAAAATTAAAAAAAATGAGGGTAAAACTAAATTAATAATAATAATAATAACAGAAAATTTGATTGGAGGATGGAATTGAAAAGAAAAAAACTTCAACAAAAGTGCCAAGAATAAAATTAGAAATATTAAAAAAAGAGGATCGAAATGAAAAATCAAATATATGAGAAATTGCAATTGAAGGACTAAATTAAAAAAAATAAAAACTTGTATAAATAGAAATTGAATGAAATAAGAAATCAATAGAATGAGGACTGAAATTGAAAAGTAAGAAATAAAGAAGACAATGATGTACATTATCTATCAAGAGAGAGAAAAGGAGAAAAAAATTCAAATGATCACCGGCAATAATTCGATCACTATGATCTGTTATACATCACTCTAAATGAAATAAGACAAGGTAGTGCATCTAGGGAGACAACAGAAGGTCAGTTACATTCAACGAGTGGCGTCACACACATGTTAGGGCATGCTAAGCATGCTCTAACAGCTTTAAGCATTAAAATATTAGAAAACAAATATGAAAATACCAAAATACTCTCACGGTCGTGGCAATTACACAAAATATTCATATAAAAGTACAAAAATACCCCATTTTGTCTCTTCTAAGGTTAAAGATGTAATTGCATTTTACATTAAAATTCAAAAACCTCAAAACACTTTTATCCAGCAACACAATAAATTTTTGATTCTGGGGGAAAATACGTATTTTTACTATTAAGACGCTTATGCAAAGTCAAGAAAGCCCTTGGTCAACAAGTCTATATTTTGTTAACTTTGGGGGCAAAAATATATTTTTACTATGCAAAAGGAAGAAGAAAAGACATCAACACCCCCCGCCCAAAAGGCTTAATGTTTTTTGACCAAAGGGCATAAATGTAATTTTACAATAGCCCAAGACGCATTGTTCAACATCCAAGCCATTTAATTTTGCAGGTAGCAATCTAAAATATAGAAGACCAGGCTACTAAAAAATTAATAAATCAATATCAAGAGTTTCTCGATTGCTATTTTACATTGCATTAGATAAATGGTTCACGCTACGCCGTGGATCAGGTTAATTTTCTATGAATGTAAAAAGGATGTCTATGTGATATCAACATTTTAGAAGAATAAAAAAAATCAAATAACTTTTAGTAATTAAAAGAAGTCGCATCTGCTGTCAGAGTAGTGTCCCATAAAGCAAACAAAAACAAAACACCATGAATCGATCATCTCATGTTTACTTTCATATATAGTTAATTTATTTAATCAAAAAATAAAATTCCTTTTAAAAAAGCTAGATTCAACAAAGGTAGAAAAACAATTGAGTTAACCCTTATTGCTTTCAAAACCATAGAAAAATCCTATAGAAAACAAATAAAAATACAAAATGTTGGAATGAAATTAAAAAAAAAAACTTAAAAAAAGGAAAAAAATAAGCAAGCCTGGGTGGACTTTTTAAAACCAAATTAATCTCTCAAACCCATAAATTATTAAATTATAGACTTGGGCTAAACTAAATAGCTAAACACATGCCATATTAAATGCAGATGATGAAATCAATATATTTAATTTAATTAAAAAAAATTCCTTTGAAAGAAGCTAAATTTAACAAAAACTGAAAAAAAAACCTAAGGCAACCCTTGTTATTTTAAAAAAAGATAAATCTCATAAAAAGAGAATAAAAAAGAATATTAAAGGATAAAATCTAGAAAAAAATAGAGTTTAAAAAAAGAAAAAAAAAATTAAGCAAGCCCGAGTGAACCTTATAAATCTGAGTTAAACTCTCAATTACACAATCCTTTAAATTTTAATCCGGACTCAACCTAATAGTTCAACACCTAAAAAATTTAATGTTAGAGAATGAAATCAATTAAAAAAAAAATTCCTTCAGAAAAGCTAAATTTAACAAAGAAAAAAAAAATCAAGGTAACTCGTGTTATTTTCAAAGCAACTAAAAAATACCATAGAAAGTGAATTAAAAAATAATAAAATGCTGGAGGATGAAAAAAAAATTAAAAAAAGGAAAAAAACCCAAGGAAACAATATATATATGGAATATTAACATATTCTTATTTAAATCATTTAAGCATAAAATACATTATAATATTAATAATGTGATATGTATACATCAAAATTATATTAAAACAATGTTTTATTATATCCAATATTTATGTTATCATCAAAACATATAATCATTTTCATAATCATAAGACTAACACTTATATAGTAAAAAGAAAATTGTCGGGAGGAGCTTCTATTTTGTCAGACATTAAGGGAAGGGAGTTGCCAAAGGTCTGTAAATTCAGATGTTGTAAAGAAATATTATGGTTGAATTTAATGCTATAAAAAGTTAAAATTTTAGTCATATGGTTTTAAAAAAAGATTATTATTTTTTTATTCTTTGTTTCTCTTAATATTTTTCCTTGATTCTTTTTCATATCTCCTTACAAATAGTCTTGTTTTTGGTCTACCGCATAACTAATACTGAAATTAATTGAATAAACCTGATAAACAAAAACAACATAAAAAAAAAAAGTGAGTTTATTTGAGTTCAAAGTGCATTTGGATCATCTCAAAGGGATTAGATTGCTAGAAAAAAAAAATAACAAAAGGAGTCATGATGAAAGAAGATAATAGAAAACAACAGGGTGGAAATGAGTGTTAAAAGGGTACTCCAGGAGGCAAATGAAGCTTTAATATCAAATTATCAAGAAACAACAAAGTCAAGACAAAGAAAATATCTAGAAGGTTCATAACCACATTACTTATTCAAAACATAATTAAAGTAGAAAATGAGCCTACTATCATAATCATATTTACAATTGAATATAAGGGTTTGAGTGCCGCGAGGAAGTTCATAAATTCCGAGCCAAGTATGATCATTTGCTTTGACCATAGTTTAAGATTTCAAATTGTTTATCAAATATCCTAAAAATAACATATTTTAAAAGTGTCATAACTCAAATTTTTTTTTTTAATTTTTTTTTTTTATAAATAAAAAAAATAAAATGAAAAAAATAAAATGAATGAAAAAAATAAATTGAAATTGTTGATATTTAATTAAGGTGGAATTATGACTTTGAAAATTAATTTTGGTAGAAATTAAAAACATTGACAAGTCTGGAGATTTAATTTAAATTTGATTTGATTTAGTTAATGATATCATAAATTTAAATAAAGCATTGATAAGTTCGGGGATTTAATAAAGCTTAGAATTAGTCTAATTATTGAAATAAGAGCCTAAATTGAAGAAATATTAAAATTCAGGGCTGCTTTAGGTTCAAATTGCAAGCAATTAAAGTACAAGGACCGTTGTGTAAAAGGGGCCGAAATGAAAGGGTCTAATTACGATTTCTCCCAGGGATCCATGTAAACAAATGTTAAAAATTCGAGGACTAAATTGAATCACGGCCGCCCAGTCTAGAAACGGCGCCGTTTTTCAAATCCATTCATCGTCTTCTTCCTCTGGAAACAGAGGAGACCCCCTGCAAAGGAAAACATCAATCGCCGCACACAGGCCAAATTCAAGGCCGCATTGTCTACCCACAGAACCCATAGGATTTGGTTTGGTCTCTCTCACCCTCATAACTCTCCCCTGACGCAAGGATAAGCACCACCAACAGTCCAACAATGGCAGGGCCGTTGGTGTTTCCATTCTACCCAAACACGGAGCCAATTCACTCTATACAAGATGACGATCCCAGGGAAGATAAGGATAAGGATCCCTCTCAAGGTCTGGCTCTATAAAAGGGGGAGAGGGGGAGAACCAGTGAAAAAAAAAAAGACAGAGCAGAAAGGAGAGAAAACCAAAGAAATAATACAGAAGAGACGAAGAAAGAATTGATTGGAGAAGCAGAAATTGAGAGAGCAAAAGAAAAAAAAAAGGGGCCGAAGGCAGAAAGGAAACCAAAAACAGAGGCCTCGCCAGCAACAAGCACCTGCAGATTTTCGTCCAAAACGCCTGCAAACCAAGTTGTTTTCGTTCCCTCCTTTCACTTTTAATTACCCTCCTCTTGTAGCTAGGGTGCGCCAACAACTCACGCACGCTTGCATATAAAAGCGAGCAGGATTGCTGGTTTGGACTAGTAATTGGGTTGGGTTATTAGGTCTAGTCCAGCTTGTATGGTTGGATTAGATCCAACCCAGTGTAAAAAAAACAAGTGGGCTGGCCTCTGGCCACCCAGCCCAAACTATGTCAGTTAAGGGCATGTTTTGCCAAACATATCTTTATGCATTGTTTATATATTTTATTTCTCTTTCATTTTGATATTTGGGTGAATAAGTCTCATTTTGATATCAAAAAATTCCTGAAATATTTGGGGATCTTCGTGGATTTTTTTAATGGTTCCTTGTGTTTTTTTTCCCTATTATATGGTCAATATATAGACCGTTATTATTAAATACAAATATGTTGTGTAATGTAATTAATAAAAATGGTAAACAAAAAGAAAAAGATATAGAAAAATTATTTATTCTTCATTAAAAATTTGTCAACTTATTCATTGCAGAGTCAAGAATATTGTATTTTTTTTGGGTTTGTGCAATATTTACCGACTTCAAAGTTGGAAATATTCATTGGCATTGTTCAATGATGTTAGAGTCAAGAATATGATTAGGAAGAAAAGTAAAATAAGAATAAACTCTAAGCAATTTTAGATAAAACCAGTAATGCAGTCTGCTTCAAGGAGAATGTTTAAGGGGTTATAGCATCTTTACTTTCGTGTAACTAATTCCGAATCATAAAATCTTTATTAACCAGTTAAAATTTCTAGTAACTATAATACTAGGTGATGATTTCTTAAACGAGACTTTTTTTTTTTCAAAAATCGCGATATTCGAGTGTGATAAAGAGATCCCAAATCGATCATTTACCAAAAAAGGTTCTAGTTGATAATTTTTTAAAGATTCCAAGTCAATCATTTTTCAAAAGATCACTAGTTAATCACTTTTCAAACATCCCAAGATGATCATATATTTTTCAAAAATCTCAGGTGGTTATTTCTCAAAAGACCCCGAGATGATCATTTTTTGAAGATTTCAAAATTATCATTTTTTCAAAAGATCCTAAGTCGATTTTTTTTTTAAATCTCGAAGTCAATCGTTTTTCAAAGATCCCCAGATTTTCATTTTCTCAAAAGATCTCAAGTTGATATTTTTTTTTTAAGATTGCTAGTTGATCATTTTTAAATATTACCAAGCCAATCCTTATTCCTTTTCATCTCTTTCAAAAAAAATAAAATTACTTTGGTGTGTTGTTTTTCCTTACAAACCTAAAATCATGTCTTTGGACTGTAAAATATTGTAAAGAGAGGGTAATTATCATAATTTAATTTTGACTCATTTTTTTAATTTGATTTTTAAGAAGGTAAAAATTAATAATTAAAACATCAAAAAATGATTTAGATTAAGGGTGTGATTTGACAATCTATAAAAAAACTATGGAATATAATGTATGTTTTTTTTTTTTGTTGATATTTAGTTGAAATAAACTATAAGGATAACTTTAGCTAATCCTTTTGAAATATTGATTTTAAATTTTTTTAAAAGGAATAATTTTAGCTTGTACTAGACATTAAATTATCTATGCTTTAGAACTCTTGAATTATAAATATTAATAGTAGGGCAACTCCATGTGCTAAATGGAAAGCCAAAAATAATAATAAAAATGTTAATTTGGCTTTTCAATACTTGGTTTACATGATTCAAGGGGGGATTCTAAACAAAATACCAAAATACCATTTCTCTTACAAAAATATTATTTCTAAATATTTTGTAAAAATGTCAAAACATTACAAAACACTATTCATTAAAAATATTATTTTTTCACTAGTTTTTTTTCCTTTGAATGTTTTAAATCTATGTTTTTTTTGTTTGTTATCTATGAGATTATCGTGGTCTCATGACTCGTTTTATAGATTTGGTTAGTTCATCAAAGTTGTTTTTTATGTCTTTTTTTAGTTTTTTTTTTTTTTTTTTTTCTAATTTCATCCTTTAATATTTGATTGATTGAGAATTGTCCAAGTTATCTTTAGACCTATAAAATCGACCGAGATATATTGAGTTGTTAAAATAGTTGTGTGTTAAATATATTAAAATACAATTTTTATTTCTAAAAGGCTTTTTACCATTAGAATGACTGTCTTTGTATCTTGTTTAATTATGGTGGATAAGACATAATAAAATATAAAAAACTATATTTTACCTTTAATATGTATTGTTGTTAAACTTACTTATTTTAAAAAACAATAAGATATTTTTTTTACTTTAGTTAATATTAAGTGATAAAATTAATAATATTATAATTATTCTAGTTATAAAACTTGTATCATTTTATTAAGAATTTCTCCTTCTTAATAATCTTTTACGATATTATATTAAATCACATAAAATCTAGCTTATAATATTTATCTATAATTTATGCATCATGCTTGATAATTGTTTAATAATGATGGAAATCAAATTATGAGATAGGAGATGAAGTCCGGAGTAGTTGGATTATAATCATGATAAAAAACATCTACCTAAGATTCGGGTAGTAATATAGCCAAGTCCAGAAACTAGGTACTATTTTGAAGGTTAATAGCTGGACAAAGGTTCAAAAACAAAAAGGGTATTGTTCTGGAAGAATCGGTCGGCCAACTGTATTTATAAATTGATCGTTTAATGAATTGAATAATTTTTTTTACTATTATTTTAATTAATTGATGAAATTGATCGACTGATCAATCAACCGATAAAAAAAAGATGTTAGAATATGGAATGAATTGGTCCAACAAAATTTTAGACAAATTTAACCGGCAGACTGTTACTATTGACAGCAGCCTATCACAAAAAAAAAAATTGTACTTTAAATCAAGATTCGAATATGTATACATGAATATTGTGAATTTAATGTGGGGTCATTATATTTTTCCCTCAAAGATGTTTCGAATAAAGAATACTAAGGTTTATTGACGATACAAAAAGAAAATGTGTATCTAAAAAAGCAATTATTTTTTATTAATATGGATGTCCATACCAGCTTATGTGCCTCTCAACTAATCCCATAAATCTTGAAAATTATTAATAATATATATTTACTAATTAGCCCAAGTTAGCTAAAACACGTAGTCTAGGTTAGATTGCCAGCCAGCCCAATGTTTCGTAGCCTACCTAGTGCACACCATATGTTTTCCTGCTACTCATAGTCAGGAAATATAGTTGAAATTATTATTTTTAAAATTTTATATTTTATATTTTATTTTTGTTATCTTTTTTATATTTTTAGATTGTTTTGATGGATTCATCTTAAAAATAATTTTTTTAAAATAAAAAAATGTTATTTTAAAACTTTTCTAAATACAAAATACTTTAAACTACAATCGCTACCACAATCCCAAATAGTACCACATTTTTTCCCCTCATCTCTCCATTTTCCTTGCATCTTTTTTATTTCCTTCTCTGGCTATCCACATGTTTTTCAGCCTACTTAGCACTACTAAACAATGAACCTATTAGCAACTAACTAGTCCGTTGCAGATAATATTAAAAGCTGTTGCTGATAAAATTCAACAACGAAAAATAATAACTGATGCAAGTCGCAACATTTGGATCGAGTAAAACCTGCAGGTCATGTTTTCTTTCACTTCTTAAATTGCCTTCATAATTGGTAAAATTGCTCAGATAATGGCACCATGAAGAAACAAAATATTAAAATACATCGTTCTTGTCTCCATTTATTTCAAATAATGAGTCTCTATTTGTTTCAAATAATGAAAATCAACATAACGACAAATAATGAAAATCAACATAATTATGTAATGGTTAAAAAAAAACCTTCAAAATTTAATTAAAAAAAAAAAAAAATCAAATTAATTGATTATAAAATTCAAAAAAATTCTTATCCAGTTCAATTTTAATTTCAAAAATTTGAAATTGATTCAACCAAAATTAAATCTAATATAAAAAAAAGTTAAAATATTAATATTTTTATTAACCCAAAATCAAACCCACATTCTCGCAATCTGTCCCAGGAAAACTTTGTCCTTATCTCTCGTTGATTTCTATTATAATCCCAAATCAAATAAAAAAAAATCCCCAATCTCTCTCTCTCTCTCTCTCTCTCTACTTGTACATAAGAAGTTTGGCATGCAAAAGTAAACTTTCCAAACTTTGTATGGAAGAAGTTAGGAAGCTTTGCTGGGAAGCTGACTGTCATATATAGTTTTTACCATGGATTATGCACAAACTCTGCCATTTTTCCTATGACACATTACCCATATTTCTCCTTCGAAAAACAACATACATACACCTAGTAAAACAAAAAAAAACCAAAACCATGTAAAAAGTCTCACTGTTTCCATATTTAACAAATAATTTGCAATAGAGCTACATAATTATTCTATAAAATTAGTTAATAAAACAATATATATTCTCTCTAAATTACAAACATAATCTCTCAAATATGGGTTTTTGATTATACCTGCTATTTTAATTTTTTACACCATGTTTGCTCCCTGCAAGATGGAATAATTTTATAGAATATATATGTTTTCTATATTCCAACGTTTTCGAGTGCTTGTTGAGCATCAGTTTCCCCCTAAATTAAATCTATTCAAATTGATTGGGGTGATGAATATCGCAAGTTAAACAATTTCTTTCAAACTATTGGTATTCATCACATGTTAATTTGTTCTCATACACATGAGCAAAATGGAAGCATTGAGCATCACCATCGTCATATTGTTGAAATAGGTCTTACCCTCCTAGGAAAATGTAGTGCTCCGTTATGATTATGGAATTATGCATTTGAATCATCAGTATATCTCACCAATCGCATGCCTACTATTGTCCTCCAAAATCAGTCTCCCTTTGAATGTCTGTTTCATCGTACTCCTGATTATGATTTTTTATGTACATTTGGATGTCTTTATTTTCCTTTTTTGCATTCATACCATGCTCATAAGTTGGATTTCCATTCATCTCCTTATGTGTTCTTAGGGTACATAACTCCTCTCATCTTGGTTATCGTTGTTTTAATTTAGCATCTCAACGTATATGTCTCCTGTCATATTCATTTTCATGAAGGTGTGTTTTTGTTTGCAAAATCTGGACATATAGCTCAACCCACGACCACTTCTACCCAGCCTACATACTTGCCCACCTTGATAACCTCTCTAATTTTTCACCTAAATGACCCGCCAATCACCACTACCAGCAGATCTGCCGCACCTCCAGCTCCACATAAACAACCACTCTGTTCCCTAACTTTGTCTGCCACCATACCATTGTCACCCAGACCTACCTTTATGTCACCATCAGCATGTTTTTTTGATGATCATTATGCAGGAACAGGTTCTCCTCCTTCAGAATTGCATCTTTCCAGGTCTGTTACTGTAGCCAACACCGATTCTACGACAAGCTCTCCTACATCTACTGTTGCGAGCTTAAGTCCTTCGACATATTCTTCTGCATGTCTACAACTATTTGTTGATCTTTTATCTTATCCTCTTCAGCAATTTTCTAGTTCAGATTCTTCTTCCCCTCGGGCTGCCGCTCGTTAGCATTCGATGATTCTTCGCCTACGGCTGTCAAAAAATGTTTTTTTAACAACGTCTACAGCCTCCTTTTCTGCACCTATCTGTCGGGTAATGTCCTCTCCTGCCTCTGAGCCTATTGAATTCTCTGATGTTAACAGGTATGAGGTGTGGCATGGTGCTATGCGTGATGAAATTCAGGCCTTACGCTTTAATAACACCTGGTCTTTGGTTCCCTTTCATCTTTCGATGAATGTTGTTGGTAGTCGGTGGGTGTACAAGATAAAGCACCGTGTGGATGGTAGTGTTGAGTGATATAAGGCATATTTGGTTGCTATAGGCTTTACGCAGCAAGAAGGCATTGATTACTCTAAAAGTTTCAGTCCAGTTGTTTAGTAAGCGATCGTTAGATTAACCTTCTCCATTGTTGTTACCTATTTTTTGGGTTCCACACAAAAAATGAAAAAATACATATAATTTTTTTTTTAAAAGGAATCCAAAAAATAATAGGAGTGAGAAAAGGATACTAGAACACCCATAAAATGGCAAGGAATTGGTTAAGGAGGTTCAAAAATATAAGAATTGAAATTTGATAGTATATTTTTAATTGGTGAGAGCTCTATTGACAAGAAAAATTCAATTTGAGGAAGAAAAGTCCAAAATCAGATGTTTATGGATTTAATTAAATTTTATCTAAGGTTTAATTGAATTTATGGAGGCTTTGATTGTAAGAAAAATTGATTTTTAAGTCAATTTAGGCTTTTATTGGAAGAAATTAAAGTTCTGGGGTCCAATTATAATTTTAAAGAGTTGATTTGGTCAAATCAAGGGCTTAATTATAATTATTAAAGTTTGATGGCCAATTAAGGACTTGATTGAAACAATCCGAAACCAAGAACCAAACCAGAAAAGGTGCTAAAATCAAGGGATCCAATTATAATTTATCAAAGGACTTGATTACAAAACTTCAGAACTCAAGTGACCAAACTAAAAATGGTCATTTCACATCTCAAATCATTCACTCATTAAATTTATTTGCAAAATCTTAATCCTACAAATCCTGCATACCCCTAGGAACTTGCATGTTTACATCTAGGTTTTTTTTTTAATAGTTATTAATATCATGCTAGCCATTTAGAGTATGGCGATCATGAAAATTTATAGCTTTTACATGTAAAGACATAACTAAAAGAAAAGAAAATGAAGATTGATAAAAAAAAGCCTACAACTTGCCACAAAAACACCATACTAATAATCAACATGGTATTTTGTCATTTGTTCATCAATGAATGTAATCAGCACTTGAAGATCATTACTTGTGTAAGAGAAATGTTCTTCACAATTCTATAACCATGCAGATAACCGATGCAGGGTTAAAGAAACACAAGACTCAGATTTTATCAAATATCTTTGAAAACTAAATTATTTTTGTTAATAAGATATTCCAAGTAATATCATATGAGAGTAGTTTCCTTGTTTTCCTCTTAAACCTTCTATGTCTCATACAAAATGATAGTCAACCTCTTAGACCTTGTTTTCCTCTTAAACCTTCTATGTCTCATACAAAATGATAGTCAACCTCAACATGAATTTGAATCTCTTTCTTCATAACCATTTGCAAAATAAGTTCAACAAATATTTAACAAGATTTGCAGAGAAATGTTTGTTTCACTTCGGGTGAGAAAGTACCACAATTATTTCAATATTAATTGTTTGCTTCTTCATAATTCTTGGCTGCTTTAAATAAGCAAAACCGGTACAAACAACTCTAAAATTAAGGAAAGCTGGTAACTCACGATGTGAGTTTACCCACGTGAAAATTGAAAGTAACACGTGGGACTGTGCAAAAACGCCATGTTCCATCTTTTTTCTTCACCAACAGTACAAGTGATGAAAAAGGGCTGGTACTTGGTCTGATAAGGACGGAATTCAACATTTCGTGAACTTGCTTCTTAATTTCTTCCTTTTGATAGTATGCATAATGATATGGCCAAAAATTAATAGGTTCGGTTCCGTCTTTGAAAGAAATACAGTGATCAATCCCTCTGATAGGTGGTAGACTTGTTGGTTCCTTTAAAATATCTGCAAACTTATGCAAAATGGCCTCTATATTAGGATGAGTTTTTTGGCTGTGTGGCTTCACAGTACTGATCTGTAGACATATCGCAAAAATGGCATGGTTCTGGTGAATTTCTTTGGTTAATTCAGTGATAGATGCAATTTGTATGCCTTCTTCGCCCATTCCACGTAACTGCCTAAGTTGGTTCTTCCACTGAAATTTCATGGTTAATTGTTTCCAGTTGCAAACCACAGAACCTAGCATTTCCAACCATTGGATGCCCAGTACCAGATCCAACCCTATAAGTGGAAGAGAATAAAGAGTTAATGAAAAATGAGTGCCATGCAGGTCCACTCCGACCTCTTCAAAACGTCCCTGACATTTCAAGTTTTTGCCATTTGCTACCCGCACTGTGAAGGATGCGGTGGGCACCACTGGTATTCGTAATGCATTGGCCAATCTTTCGCTAATAAAGTTATGTGTTAATCCATTGTCGATTAATGCATTGACATCGTTGGACCCTATCCTGGTAGTGATGCGCATGGTCTTGGGTGCAGCCTATCCTGTCAATGCATGTAGTTTAATTTCTGGTTCGGTGATTGTCTCAAAATTCTCCTGAACTGGTTTGTCTTGACCTTCATTATCACATAACAAAGTGTTATTGCCATCGTACCCTTCCAACATTAGGATGCGAGGCTTGCGACATTTATGTCCTGTAGTAAATCAATCATTGAAATTAAAACATAAATTCTGAGCTCGTCGTCTCTACATTTCTTCCCAAGTGAGGAACCGAATAGGATTGGTAGGAACCGTTGGGGCAGCTCGATTGAAACTGGGAGGGGAAATCGTAGATCTCACTGGTGGTGATGGTGCTGGTCTGATGAACCTCCTCTGTCTGCTAAGTTGATCATCCTTCATTCGGGCTAGACTGATGGCCTTCTTCAAAGTTTGTGGGTTAAACATGCATATCCCATATGAAATCTCAGTTTTTTAAACCACCCATAAATGTACCTACAAGAGCCTTTTGCGTCCATCCACGTACTCGATTGCCCAGGCACTTGAATTCTCATCGGTAATCTCGCAGTGAGCCTCCTTGCCTTATCCTTGAAAGGGCCTCATCAAAATCCTCACACTCTGAAGGACCAAAACGTGCCCAGAGTTCGTCTTCAAAGTTTTCCCATGATAGAACTCGTCCTTCTTCTTCAGTCAACCGGTGAACCCATTGCCACCACTGGTTGGCTTCCCCATCCAAGTGGTAAGAAGCCAGGACGACCTTCTGAAGTTCTAGAGTATTTTGAAATGCAAAAAACTGATTCACACAATTAAACCACTCAGTGAGATCATCTCTTGAAAATCTAGGAAACTCAAGTCGTGTTGTCTTGGAAGAGACAATTAGTCATCCCCCTTCTTGACCTTCACGTTGCTGGTCGCCCTGGTTTGGAGGCTCCTGATTTGCAAGCAATACATCAAAAAGTCGGTTAAGCGTGTCCTCCAAATGTTGCAACCTATTAGCCATGCCCAACTCCATTCGGTGTAGCCCATCTTTTAACTGCTCAATGCGTTCCTTATTAGTGCCCATAAGATCTTTTAACAGGCTCTGATACCAATGATAAGTTCAACAAATATTTAACAAGTATTTGCTGAGAAATGTTTGTTTCTCTTCGGGTGAGAAAGTACCACAATTATTTCAATATTAATTGTATGCTTCTTCATAATTCTTGGATGCTTTAAATAAGCAAAACCGGTACAGATAACTCTAAAATTAAGGAAAAGATGGTAACTCACGATGTGAGTTTACCCATGTGAAAACTGAAAGTAACACGTACTAAATAATAAGCACAACAACTATAATAAACTGAAATAAAAGCGACTGACAAATCGCAACTATACAAGACCCAGTTTTGTATCGAAACCGCTCCTCCTCAACACAATCTTTATCTCTTCTGCATACTTGCATGTCCATGTAGATACTGTTGACGTTCAACTATTGCTGCATGACACATGCAGCTAATATTTCACGTTTGACATCTTCCCGCATGCCACATGTAATTAACATTCACTTCATTCTACATACTTGGAATTTGGCCTAATAGCCTTGGTTGATCTACGTGGCTTATCACTTTGCACTTATCGTAGACCATATATTAAAAAGATTTAATCTTTGTGGTGCTAACATTCTCTTCTTCCTCTAATGTATTTTTTTTTAAAATAAAAATAAATTTACAAGTGTATTGGCCTTCATAAGTTTCACTCATCACTTGAACAGAACTATATACTGTTTTTCGTCTCATTCATTGTTTTCTTTTATTTTGGATAATTGTCGAGATTTTTTTCATCAAAATTAGTTAATTAGAAGATGACTAACCAAGGTATAAAAGAGAATAATAAAAAAATATATAGAGGAAGAGAGAACTTGAAAGTTTTAATATAAATAAATACTATACATCAATGATTGCGAACATTGTTCGTCGATCTTCGAATTCCACTGATTAAAATATATATAAGCAAAATTTAAGAAATTTTACCCATAAAATAAAAAATAAATCAGAACAGTACCGGCTACAGCCATATCATGAGTTGCATAAACATCACGCATGAAATAGTCATGAGATAGAATTTCCGCTACTCATTACTGCTACAAATACTTCAAAGCCTAACGTAGCAGCATTGCCAGAAATAAATCAGCCATCCATTTGGTTTTTGTGAAGACGGCGGAAGATAGTCCATGATCCTCAGGCCACCGCCATATGCTGAGTTGCATAAACAATCACATGGCCCTTCTTCATCTTCCTGGAATGGAATTTCCTACAAGCGAGAGAGAGATGAGTTCACGGGGAAGTAAGAAACGACGATTGGGGCACCTGATGATTTTGATTTGCTTTTGGGTTTCTCTGTCTTATTACGGGCTTCATCTGTAACCCTTGAAGAAGATGGTGAAACAAAGAAACTAAAAATGGCTGAGAAACAACCCATTTCTTGCTTTCTCCTGTTATCTAAAACAATTTTCGATCACAGTATTGGTGGAGGCCAACTTGTTATCTTGCTTTAGCTAAACAAAGTTAAGTTGGAGTTTCTTGATGATCTTCAAGGGAATCCAGTCTATTTATAGTGAGAAAAATATTTGGAAGTTGGTTTGACAGTCTTGTTCTGCAAGGAAATACGATGTTTCTTGGTTTGACAGTCTTGTTCTGCAAGGAAATACGATGTTTCTTGGTTTGTGGCTGCCTTGATTAATAGCCAAAACGCACAGTTGACCCCACGTTTCCTTTTTGTGCCTGCTTTGAACACCAGAACATACTTAGAAAGTTCATGACAATTTTTGTTTACATTCTGCAATCTGCATCTAGTCATGAATTAAGACATGAAAGTCTTTCAATTGTCACTTTCTATTTGAAAATTAAGCCTGTCCTAGCTCGTTGGAGCGGTGTAGCAAACACCAGCTGAATACACGGTTTCAGGATTCAACGGACGTGAGAGAGCTGAATTTAACTAAAAAAACTAAAAAATAAAATAAAAGGCTGATATGTTAGCCACGGAATAGTCACACTGACTAAGTCCTTATTTGGTGAAAAATTGATTTTTAAATATTTTTATATTTATTTATTATTGAAAAACTTAGTCAATAGAAAACATTTTATTGTTCAAAAAAATTTAGCTTAATTTTTAAAAAGTGTTTTATTTTTTATTTTGAGCGGAAACGCTTTTCAGAAGTTGTGAGAAATTTAAAAATATTATATTATTTGCTGATTATAACAAATTTGATCCTCAAACTTTTGATTGTATATATTGTATTTTGAATATTTGTTTTTCAATTTCACCCCTTAAAATTTGATTTTTATATTAAATTTGATCTTTATTTTTATTATTGTTATTTTCTTTTTTCTTATTAATTTTTTAATTAAAATTTTGTATCTATCAAATTTGGCTCTAATTCTTTTGATTATTACTTATTTTATTTGAAATAATTTATGAAATTTTAATTATTATTATTTTAATTTCATCATCTTTTAATATTTTTATATGTTAGATTTGATCTTCATTATTTTTATTGTTATTTATATTATTTGAGATAATTTATGAAATTAGTTTTTTTTTTTCCAATTTCATTCTCATTCAACTTTTTAATTTGTAAGATTTGTTTCTCATTATTTTAATAAATTTTAAAAAAAAATTAATAAGTTATTTTCCAGCTCATTTTCCATGACATAACTAAATAATGAAAAATATTTTTCAACTTATTTTTCATGACATTTTCAAATATCGAAGAATAATTCACTGTTTAGAAATCCACTTTCCAAGTAAACCATTTTTCAAAAAAAAAAAAAAAACTAGTTTCCAACAAACAAACAGGGTCTAAGTCTATCATTTTCCTCATAAACTAGATCTATAACTATAATAAGACAAATAGATAAAACCATGTGGACCACTATATATATATCATTTTATTTTAATCGATTTGAAAATATGATATAAATTATTTTTAAAGTATTTTTTATTTAAAAATAGATCAAAATAATATATATTTTTTAAAAATTTATTTTTAACATCAATATTTTAAATCAGTCTAAAAATACATTTTAAAAAAAATTAATTTAAAACAAAACAAATTCAAAATTTATTGAAAAATCGGTTCACTGCAGCTCCAAACATGATCTTATTCTATAAAATAATCCCAAATAACCATATCCTAACAATAGTGTAGGGGGGCAATTTTATATTTTTTTTCTAGAGCATATATGTTCTATAGTAAAGGACTTATGGTTGGCGATTAAAAAACAATTATAAATATATGGATGTCAAATAGTAATATTTTTATATGAATAGATGTTGAAACAAAACAGGGATGATATTTTTGCATATTCAAGTCAGTGCTAAAGATCCAGGTAGACAAAAGGATTTTGTTACCATTGTTATTTTATAAAGATGGTTGAAGCAACTTCTTACGCCTATATTAAGCCTAAGGCATAAACAAATTAGAAGGTTGTCTGAATATTTCTTGAAAAAAGACATTATTTTTTTATAAGAATTATCTTGAGCATAGTTATTGATAATTTCCAGAATTTTAATAAAAAAAATAATTTAAAATTTATGTCAAGAGTGAAAAAGCAAGTATCTTAATTCTTCACCTTATCGGCTCTAAAATGAAGATTTTGCAAGGCCATGGACAGTCGAGGGCTTAGATTAATGAATAGACAACATCTTTACCAAAAAATCTAAATTATTAGGTGTTGGTTTCGTTCTTGCATATAAACTACTTGGTTGTTTTTCTTTTATTGTTTTATTATGAGATATTTTCTTCCAACTTAATTACACATGGATGTGCATGTACCTCAAGATTTTTTTATCTACAAATAGACATCCGAAATTTCAAAACCCTTTAAAATATAAGTTTTTACTCTTCGTATATATTCTCCACGTTTTAGTCCTCAAAATCTGATGTATCATACATAGTACTTAAAATTTTAAAATTTTAAAAGATCATTGTTTTATCTTTGGGATGAAATCCAAACCATCGACCTGGGCTAAAATTTTGATGTTGCCCTCGAATTAATTCTCCAAAATTGTGTTATTTTTAGGGGGAATATTGTGACTTAGTTGACCATATAACTAAGTTGTGGGCTGCAAGTAACTAGATATAAATAATATGATCAATTCAAATAGATTATTTGATCAACTTCACAATTACAAAAATAAAATTTTCTGAGAATTACAAAACCCTGTTCATCAAATCTCAGATCATGCAGCTAGCAATCAAAGAACATTAAGAAAGCAATTGGTCATCTTTATCCTTTCCACTTCACAATGATGCATCATCAACCAAAGTGAGTGAATGATATAGTTTCCCAGGGCTGGCTAAAGATGACTAATTACATCTGATTTTGTTGGCAAAATTACTACAAGCGAGATGGATATGAATTAACTGGGAAGTAAGAAACTACAATGGGAGCTCCTGATGATTTTGATTTGCCCTTTGACTTCTCTGATTTGGGCGCTTTTACTTCTGGAACTGAAACATTGTCACTGGAGACTCGTGAGGAAAAAGAGGGAACAAAGCAGCTGAAAATTGCTGAGAATTGAGCCATCGTGGCTTTGTATTGCTAGCTTGACGTTTCTTTCTCCGTGAAGAGAGGCACTTGGTGTTTTTTCTTTAGCTTAACAATTAGGAATCGCTAGTAAGAGGGCAACGAGAGGGAAAAAAACAAGCTTAGAGAAGGCACGTTGGAAGCTAAGTTGATGAATTGTAACGCAAAAGAATTGGCTATTTATAATGAGATAAAAATGAAGCGTGTGAGAGAAGTTTATGCTTTACTTGCAAAGAAAGGAAAATCAATTTTCAGTGGCTGCTTTGACCACAATGACTAGTGACACTTATAGGGGGAAGACTAGTATATTTCGAGCTTGCAGAGCAAGGAAGATATTGATATATATATCTACTAATAATTGAATGTGTCCAAGTCTTAGTTGCGTATATATTATAAAAGCCAGGGAACAGTCCAAACTTATTATACCATGGTTGTTGTGTCCCTTTGGCTTTTGAAATAATGGCAGATAATCGTTACCTATGCCTTTTTTGAACGTTGAATCTAGAGCACATATTTGCTTTCAAATTGCGTGTCAGAAAGAGATGTTTATTTGCTTGGAACATTTCTGTTATCCAGCCGAGTCTTGTTTTATTGACAAAGTCCAATTGATCTAGCTTAATTCTCTTAGAAAAGTATTTGAACGTGTTTTATATATGATGCACTTGTCATTTTCTAATTCCCAGATGTAAGCACTTACATCAGAGACCTCTGTACATCTGAATTAGAGACATCAGATCATGTATTAATACAATTCCAATTTGCATGAAAACAATGGACAAAATTAATTTCATGGTGGGGTCTTTTGGTGTACACCTGATGAACTGCTGGTTTAATAGGAAATGATGGGAAATAGAAGGTTTGAGAGGAAAACATGGAAACTACTCTCATATGATATTACTTGGAATATCTGAGTCTCGTGTTTCTTTAACCCTACATCGGTGTTATCTGCATGGTTATAGAATTGTGAAGAACACTTCTCTTACACGAGTAATGATCTTCAAGTGCTGATTGCATTCATAGATGAACAAATGACAAAATACCATGCTGATTATTAGTATGGTGTTTTTGTAGCAAGTTGTAGGCTTTTTTTTTCCCCCTCAATCTTTTTTTTTCTTTTCTTTTAGTTATGTCTTTTCATGTAAATACTATAAATTTTCATGATCGCCATCCTCTAAATGGCTAGCATGATATTAATAATTATTATAAAAAACCTAGATATAAGCATGCAAGTTCCTAGGGGTGTGCAGGATCTGTAGGATTAAGATTTTGCAAATAAATTTAATAGGTGAATGATTTGAGAGGTGGTCTCCATAAATTTTACTCTTACTTCGGGACAAAATTATATATGATTTTGTATTCATCCTTTGTTTTCTTTACAGGATAAGGAATTCTTGCAATACCTAGCTATGGCAACAAATAAAATAACATATATAAAAAAACAAATCAGAACCGCACAGGCCACCGCCATATGGCCCTTCTTCATCTTCCTGGAATGGAATTTTCTACAGGCGAGAGAGATATGAGTTCACGGGGAAGTAAGAAGCCACGATCGGAGCACCTGATGATTTTGATTTGCTTTTAGGAATCTCTGCCTTATTATGGGCTTCATCTCTAACCCTTGAAGAAGCCGATGGAACAAAGCAACTAAAAATGGCTGAGAAATGACCCATTTCTTGCTTTCTCTTGTTATCTAAAACAGTTTTCGAAGAAGTAGTCTTGGTGAAGACACTGTAGGGCAACTAGTTAACTTTCTTTTGCTGAAAAATGTTAAGTGGGAGTTTCTTGATGATCTTCAAGGCAATGCTATCAATTTATAGCGAGCAGATATTTCGAAGTTGCTTGGACAGTCTTGTTCTGCAAGGAAATACGATGTTTCTTGGTTTGTGGCTGCTTTGACTAATAGCCAAAACACAGGTGAACCCACGTTTATCTTTTGTGCCTGCTTTGAATAAAGACATGAAAGTCTTTCAATTGTCACTTTCTATTTGAAAATTAAGCCTGTCGTAGCTCGGTGGACCGGTGTAGCAAACACCGGCTGAATACACGGTTTCAGGATTCAATGTACGTGAGAGAGCTTAATTTAACTAAAAAAACTAAAAAATAAAATAAAAAGCTGCTATGATAGCCACGGAATGATTGCGCTGACTAAGTCTATCATTTTACTCCTAGACTAGATCAATGAGTATAATAAGACAAATACATGGAATTCATATATGTCTTATATTTATCATCCTAGTTTGAAGCGATACAACTTTAGGGTATATTTAGAAATATAATATAAGTTATTTTTTAAAGTATACTTCATTTAAAAATAAATTAATTATTTTTTTAAAAAAATTTATTTTTGACATTAATATTTTAAAACCATCTAAAAACACTATTTTTTTTTAATTTAAAGCAATATTTTTTAAAAAAAATTATTAAAAAATCAATTCAACCAAAACTCCAAGCTCCAAACATGAGCTTATTCTATATAATAATCCCAAATAGCCATAGCCTCTGGATCATATATGTTCTATAGTAATTGATTTATGGTTGTCAAATTTTAAAAAACATAAATATATGGATGTCATATAGTAATATTTTTATATAAATAGATGTTGAAACAAAACATGAATTATATGGGTATTATTGGTATTACGGTTGCTGTTATGGTTTGAAAAAAGTTGTTTTATAAAAAGTACTTTTAGTTGAGGTTGGTTTGAAAAAATATATGTTTGGTTAAAACTGTGGTTGAAATTGAGGTTGAGTAAAAAGTAGTTTAATGTGTTTGGTTAATAATACTTTTGAAATTGAGGTTATAAAATAATTTAAAAAAATATATATTAATTTTGATGATTTTTAATTTAAATATTGTAGATTTAACTATTGTTATTACATCATGAAATAAATAATACTTTATATAAAATATTTTTTATTGTTCCATTAAACTATCTACAATTCCATCACATATGAAATACATCCGATAAGGACTATATTTTTTTTGGTTTCTTAAGCGCGCAACAACATTAGGTAAAATATAATCAGGAATAAAATTGGGATTGCGATCAAATTCTGCAAATGCTATGTCATCCAGCGATCTCTTTCTAATTTATGTAGTGTTATTGAATAATGTTAAACACTATTTTTTTGAATAAAACACAAATAAAATATAAAAATAAAAATAAACTTTTTTATTTTTTATTTTACTGGGTCGGACCTGGTTTAATGCATTTTGAGCTTTGAATCGGAACCGGTTTGGCATGAACAGTGGAGCTGGCTACATCCATGTGCACTATATGAGAGAGTTTACCGCCATTGATCACATAGAAAGAGAGAGTTTCGGTACACTCCTCGCAATCCTCCATCTCAATTTTTATGTTTGGAGCTTCTGTGTCTTTCATCATCGCGCTAGACAGCTCCACCTACACTAACTCTCTTTGCTGTCTTCGCCTTTCATCATAGGCAGTCGCCTTTTATCACAAGCATTTGCACTCCCTCAATTAAGTGCCTCTACAACAGTTCTCTTTCCATCCTTACATGCATTGGAAAGGTCTTCGTCTATTGTCTTTATCAAGAGCATAAGAGACTTCTTGTTGTACAATTTCTACATAGTCTCTGCTCTAAGCGTCATTTGGGAACACTTCTTCTCCTCACACCTGTTGTCTCATTATAGTACCAGATTAGTTCCTATGGGTACTCCTACACAATCTTCGTGTGTCCTCGTGCAATTTATGTTCTCAAGATTTCTCCCTATTCCTTGCTTATGTTTGATAACAACTCATCCTGTCACAACATCTATCCAAGTCAAAATAGGGTGCCAATCTTTTATCCCTTTGCCATATTTCTCTTTTATTATCAGGGTCTTCATCAATTCTACCCTCAAGAAATCACAATCATCGAATCTAACTTTTTTGGAGAAATCACCACTCCATCAGATCCTTGAACATACGGAACCCAACTGTTCCTTTATGTCGTCATCTTGCTAGTCTTCAACCGTTTCATTACAAACTGTTACATATACGAAAATAGTACCGTATGGATCATCCTTCTACTAAGCAAGTTCTCAAGTAAGATTAGAGGGGTCACACCAGTCCCGCTTAAAACCCAATCTCCTAGCCAGAACTTATTAGGCTATATCTATCCATCGCACTGTCTTTTCGTATATACAAACATTTGCTAGCTTTGTTGCGGCTTTTCTTTACAAGGGATCTGGAATATCCTGGTTTAATACCTGATTTCTCAACATCTGGCGAGACTACTAGTGCTTAGATTCGTCAAGATTGGTCTTCATCAATTTCCACTCTACACCTCTAATTGTCCACATGATCGGTTGTCTAGAGCGTCCTAATTTTGCCTTCATTCATGGCAATTAAAATCTCCCCACTTAACAGTTCAGCACATGTAATTGGGTAAACATGTGTGACTTATTCTTCTTCATCTCCATCGACCACCATGATAACCTTCACATGCCTCCTAATTGGGCAATCTCTTTTAATAATTCACCACTATCACTTTCAATCTTAATATCAATGATCGGACCTTATCATTGCATCCGGAACGATCAAATTAACTGGAAACAAGTCTGAAATCATCTAAATCACATTTCAGATAACTAAGATTTGATCACAACAATTCTGGCCTGAAGAACGACCTAGATTCAATCTTAGATCCGGTTGCATGTAGGATCAGCCACACTGGATCAAATCCCTCGGCTCATGGCTCGATTCAAACTCAGCTCGACTCAACACAGCTAGGCTTTTGGGCTGATGACATGGCAAGTGGGTCCCACTATGCTGACGTGTCAGATGACTAGTCGCTGGCATGGCATGCTGACACCATGATTACATCATGATGACATCATCCTTATCTAGGTCAGTCAAATGGGTTTGGTTATCTGGTATTTGGGTCGGGTCAGCTCATCCGGGCGAAGAAGATGCGTGGTGCAAGTAACTTGATAAAAATAATATGATCAATTTCTCCAAAATTGTGTTATTCTTAGTGGGAATATTGTGACTTGGTTGACCCTGTAACTAAGTTGTGGGCTGCAAGTAACTAGATAGAAATAATATGATCACTTCAAATAAATTATTTGATCAATTTCACAATTACAAAATTAAAATTTTCTGAGAATTACAAAATCCTGTTCATCAAATCTCATATCATGCAGCTAGCAATCAAAGAACATTAAGAAAGCAATTGCTGTCATCTTTATCCTTTCCACTTCACAATGATGCATCATCAACCAAAGTGAGTGAATGATATAGTTTCCCAGGGCTGGCTAAATATGACTAATTACATCTGATTTTGTTGGCAAAATTACTACAAGCGAGATGGATATGAATTAACAGGGAAGTAAGAAACTACAATGGGAGCTCCTGATGATTTTGATTTGCCCTTTGACTTCTCTGATTTGGGCGCTTTTACTTCTGGAACTGAAACGTTGTCATTGGAGACTCGTGAGGAAAAAGAGGAAACAAAGCAGCTGAAATTGCTGAGAACTTAGCCATTGTGGCTTTGTATTGCTAGCTTGACGTTTCTTTCTCCGTGAAGAGAGGCACTCGGTGTTTTTTTTTTTTAGCTTAACAATTAGGAATCGCTAGTAAGAGGGCAACGAGAGGGAAAAAACAAGCTTAGAGAAGGTCCGTTGGAATGTTGATGAATTGTAACGCAAAAGAATTGGCTATTTATAATGAGAAAAAAATGAAGCGTGTGAGAGAAGTTTATGCTATACTTGCAAAGAAAGGAAAACCAATTTTCAGTGGCTGCTTCGACCACATTGACTAGTGACACTTATAAGGGGAAGATTATTATATTTCGAGCTTGCAGAGCAAGGAAGATCTTTATATATATCTACTAATAACTTAATGTGTCCAAGTCTTATTAGTTGCGTATATATTATAAAAGCCAGGGAACAATACGACTTTTTTTATTATTATTAATATGAATATTCAAGTTAGATTATGCATACTTTCACTAATTTTACAAGTAGTGAAAGCCTAACTTATTTTATACTATGATTGTTGTGTCCCTTAGGCTTTTGAAACAATGGTAGATAATCGTTACCTATGCCTTTTGTGAACGTTGACTCTTGAGCATATATTTGCTTTCAAATTGCGTGTCAGAAAGAGATGTTTTTGTTTGCTTGGAACATTGTCTGTTATCTAGCTGATTCTTGTTTTCTTTCTAATCCAAAAGAAACACAGAGGATTGTTGGGCCAAGATCAGCCCAATCTTTTGATCTAAGTCCGGCCTAGCCCACATAATTATAATGTTATATATTATATATTATAATATTTTATTTTATTATATATATAAAATTCTGAAAAATCGTTTCAAAAATTTGTGATTTTCCCGCATATTTTGTTTTTATCAATTTTGCTTAATATTGGTTTGTATTTTTATACCGTAAATAAACAAATCCGGTTTTTGTCAAAACATTGCAAAAAAATTTATAAAACAAAAAAATATTTTGTTTTCATGCATACGACAAAATCTCTCAAAGATAAGAAAAAAATCATCACATCGTATTTTCATACAACAAAAATATATCTGTTTTAGCATGCATCTTGGCTTTAATAACCAATTTATTAAAGCCATGAAAACTAGGTCAATATTTCAAAAATAACCAAAAAATATTTTGTTTCTTTTCTTTTAGTATCTGGATTATGAATTTATATGTAAAATATATTCCCGATATTATATATATAAAAAAAAATTCATGTTTTTGATGTTAGAACAGTTAGGTTTTTACCGATAAGATAAGGACCACCTTACTAAGGAGGACTTTTCTTAAATCTTAGATAGACCAACAATTAGAAATACAATAACACTTTAGCTTTTTATCAGACAATTAAACAATGCAGCTTCCCTTAGGTAAGACATATTTGGGGTGCTAGTACCTTCCCTTTACGCAATCAGTCCCCGTACCCGATCTCTGAGACCAGTTAGGGTTCCTAGTGACCAAAATACTAGGTGGCGCCTCCCTTTCCTGTTTTCCACTGATTAAAGACAAGGAATCCTTGTCTCCCCATATTTCATATTTGATAGATACCTAGATGAAGTGGAACATTTGCCGCGACGCCATACATGTGCGACAAAGAAGACTAACCACTTATCCTCGAAGGGTAACTCAACTAGTCAGGTTTAGTGTTTGCTTCCAGGAGATCACTAGTTCAAGTGTCACAAACCTCAGGACTACTAGAGATTTACATGGTTATTAACTTCAGGGCCTATGAGATTAGTCAAGGTGCGCGCAAGCTAGCCTAGACACCCACGTTAATAAAAAAAAAAACAAGTAAAAGACTAACCACTTCAAATCCACCCATATTTCTAGTTTTACCTGTGGAGGCGTACGTGTGGTTCCACTCGCTGCCATTATTCCCTCAGCCCCTGGAATCTTCTAGCATTATTCCTAAGTTTCAACAACTTCTTCATATTATTTTTACATTGGGAAGGTTCATTTTGTAATTTTTAGATGTTTAATGTGTATTTAAATTATTATTAGAATTTGAATTTTTGGTGCTTTGTAGGTATATGTAATTTTTAGGTGTTTAAGTAAAACAAAGTAAAATAGAGAATATGTGAGTATGCTCATTTTCTTTTTATTGCCTTTTTTACTTTGTATTAAATAAATGATAAAAAATGGGATAAATAAAAAGATAAAAATAATAATTAACAAAATGTTTTATTTGCATACGGACAAGTCTCTCAAAAATAAAAATAAAAACATATTTTGCTTAAATAAAATAAAATACATGGTGTTTTAGTATTTTTATGCAAAATTCAAAGAATAAATATTTTCATGCATTTTGGATTTAATTACCATTTTACTGAATTCATAAGAATTTGGCTAATATTTCAATAATCTCTAAAATTTTAATTCATGAGAATTAATGGTCAATATCCTAGTATAAATATTAGACCTACAAATAGGTTGATATTTAAATATCAAAAGTTGAGAAGAAAATTCTCAGAATTATTTTCAATATTCATCAATTTTTATTGGGAGTATTTCTTGCCACAACACACGAGTTATAGAAAACCCTTCCATCTTCTAAGATAGATGAACCCCGTCAGGGCACCTACATGGATCCCTCTTCATAAGAATTAATTTGGGTACACGAGCCTATAATAAATTTGAAATGCCAGATTTATTCACATGAATAAATCTCCATCATAAGTCATAGACAGGCCACCGGTTAAGAACCCATCAAAACCTTTAAACCACACAATGCATTTTACCTCAAGTAGGGTGCGCTAAGTGTGCTAATATCTTCCTTAGCAACAACTTGTCCCTTAACCTTTGAATTTCTGATAAGACCATTACACTTGGGTTTTCTAATGACCCTAAACTAAACAACTAGGTGACACCTTTCACGACCTCTCGACGTCGTGTGTCCATGTGCAACATAATGACAATTCCATTTGATAAGATATTGTTTCTAATAGTATTGGACTAGGCTTTGCGTGTTTTATATAGTTTATTTGTTTTCATATGTTCACATTTTTTTCATTTGGCTTTAATTTATTTTATTTATGATTTAACATATTTTATCCTACATATACATGTATGTTTTCATGGATCATTAGTTTATTTGTGATATATCGCTATGGGATGAGCATATAGAAGCTTCATGTTAGGTGGGGGAGTAGCAGCTTACCCTATGAATTTTAGTCAAGGTTTAAGCTTGTGAAATCATTTGACTTTTTGCTTAGTGCTTGGATTGGTAGTGATTGGTATACATGCCATCTCATTACCTACTGAGCTCCTTTATTGCCTTTATGAGGGTGATCACTAGGATAACAAAAGGTTTTGTTTTAAAACCAAGTAGAGAACCTACCCCCTATCTCATGTAAAAGGATTAGAACTTGCATTTAGAGTGTATACTCTCTACGTATTATTTTGCATTAAAGCAAGCAATCATTAAAAACATCTTGAGTTTAGGACTTACCAGTAACACAATGGTCGTCGCTCAGGAAATTTTCATTGTAGAGTTAGGAATTGATCAAAATCTTTAAACCACATTTAATTCATACAATGTAGCTTACCTCAAGTAGAGTGCGCTAGAGGTGCTAATACCTTTCCTAGCCATAACCAATCCTTTATCCCTTGAATTTATGATGAGATCAGTATACCCGGGTTTGCTAGCGATACAGCTAGGTGACAACTTCCATGATCACCTAATGTCGTATGTCCACATGCAACAATTCCCTTGCCCTCTTTTTTTGGTTCGTTGGTTGATGTTGTCCTTTTTATAGATGGATGTTGACCCGGGCCCCTATTAAAAGAAGAAAATCACTGCTTTTTTTAGTATCAAATCCTTGAAGATAGTCATAGAAATCAACTTAGGTATTGGCCATTGATTCCTCTTTACTTGAGTCATGGAGAAAGGATCAAATTTTGAAAATTGAATCTTGCATAAGAATGGAAAGGCTGGGCTGTGGTTCTTGATAAAAGGCTGAATGAGAGGATTTGTTTGAATCAGAATTTAAAGTGGATCCTAAGACTTAAACCCTGATTTCTCGCACCATGATTGTAGCTGACAAATTAGAGACATGTTTCTCTTGTTTTTGTGCCATCAAGGAATTCAATTACAATCAAGATTAACCTTAATGTTACATGAGAGGTAGCTATCTCTACTTTCCTTTATATGTCCAGGAATCTATAAAAATAAAATCTAAAACAATGTCATTATTCTATAAGCTTTGTTGGGATCACATTGACCTAGCTAACACTACTAAATCGTATGCTAAGAAAATATTGTGGAATGATAGACACATTTTATTTTAGTATTTTTCTTACAATTCTATAATTTTGTTTTATTCATTGTTTTTTTTATAAGAATATCACTACTAAACAAAAAAAATTATATTTTTACAATAAAACAAGAGCATAAAATTATTAATATACATAAAATTTTTTTAAAAAATATTTACTCGGGTTTAAGGCTGATCTTTAAGGTAGAAAAACACCAAAAAAATGTTGGAAAATACCACTAGGACAAATGTTGAGAGTGTGGCTCACGCACTGGCGGATTAGATTCTCTAGACTGTGATGCGCGTGTGTTACACGCGCATATATTAAAAGCCTCCATGAATGAGGGGAATAATAAACTACAAAGAAAAGCTCTAAAACAAACTATTCTCCTCTTCCTTCCTTAATGAATGCTCCGGGTGTGAGTGAGGTTTTGTCTAGAGGAGAAACCCACGACGAATGAGGGTAGATTTATAGTTTGTGATAGGTTTCAAGGTGGTTTCTTGGCTATGGACTCATATTCAATCAATTGAATTTGTTGGGATGTTGTCTTCGGGTGTAGAGAGAAAAAGCTAAGTTGTATTTGGGTTATAGGTTTGGAGGATAGATGAACTGACGGGCTACAAGAGTAGCTGTTAGTGTGGTGTGCCAAGTTTGATGGTTGAGGTGAGGGTTGTTTCTTGGGTTTGTTATGGGTTACAACCATGGGTATTTGAGGGTGGTAGGGGTTACTATCGTGGGTATTTAGGAAGAAAAAGTAATAGTTTGATAGGTCCCTGTCACAGCAAGTAATTAAAGACAAGAAACAAACACAAATGTATTCTGCTTAGGGCGAGAATAAGCCACAATTGATATTATTGAATATTGAATGCCTCCTCTCTGTCTCATAGCAGAGTTTAAATACAGGAATTGAAATAACAACTTTCCTAAAAATACTGGCACGACTACATAAAATCAGGATGACTCCTGCTACATAGCTGGCATTTATTTGCTGAATAAAACTTGACTCCTTCCTCCCGTGCACTAAGGCACTGCAGTGAGAAGACCCCCTTGACTCGTTCCTCCCTTGACTGGCTCTTCACAGCTCAATAAACCTGCGATTCTTCTTAGGAATTCTGCATGATCTTCTCGGCTCCAGCTGTTGCTCATTCCGTTGTTGTAGCTCATCACTTGACTCCTTCAATTGCTGCTGCTGCTTATCAATACCTTTCTCTTTTAAGGGAACCTTGTCCTCAAGGTTTAGATTCTGAAATCGTTCCCGTAACGCCACAGCATCTTCCCACGTGGCATCATCATTCTGCAGATGTTTCCATTTGACGAGAATTTCTTCGACAAACCGAGACCCTTTCTTGATCCAACAAGTGTCTAGGACAGCTTCAGGTTCAATCAGCATCTCTCCCGCAGCAGACATAGGTGGCAATTCGATTGATTCAACCACCTCATCTCCAATTTTCTTTTTGAGCAAGGACACATGAAAGACTGGATGAATTCGAGCCTGTGTAGGCAATGTTAGCTTATACGCTACCGCGCCAATTTTTTCTTCAATCTGATAAGGACCATAATAGCGGCTAGCCAATTTTTTGCATACACGCCTGACCACGGATTGTTGACGGTAAGGGTGAAGTTTAAGAAAAACCCAATCTCCCACCTGAAATTCAATATCACGTCGCTTAGAATTAGCGAGTTGTTGCATGCGATTACTAGCCGCATGCAGGTTTGCTTTGAGCAGCCTCAACAATTCGTCCCTAGAGGCGAGTTGCTGATCCACTTCATTCACCGGAGACATGCCAATGTGGTAATGGGGAATTGTAGGTGGTAAACGTCCATAGAGGGCCTGAAATGGTGTCATTCCTGTAGAAGCATGATAAGTTGTATTATACCAGAATTCGGCCCAAGGTAGGAGGGAATTCCATTTTGCTGGCTGTTGGTGAACAAAGCACCGAAGATATTGTTCGACGCATCGATTGACCACCTCCGATTGCCCATCCGTTTGTGGATGATATGCGGAACTCATCTTCAACTTGGTACCTGACAATTTAAAGAACTCACGCCAAAAATGACTGATAAAGATAGGATCTCTGTCACTGATAATGGACCGCGGCATACCATGTAGCTTCACTACCCCGTCAACGAATTTCTCGGCCACAATTTTGGCTGTATAAGGATGAGCCAATGCCAAGAAATGTGCTGACTTACTTAGGCGATCAACCACAACGAAAATTGTGTTCTTGCCACCCGATGTTGGGAGACCTTCAATAAAATCCATCGTAATATCATCCCAAACCTGACAGGGAACAGGTAATGGTTGTAATAAACCCGCCGGTGACAATGTGTCTGATTTTACCCGTTGACATACGTCACAGGATGCGACATATTCCTTCACTATGCGAGCCATTGATGGCCAATAGAACTGTTGTGCCAACCGTTTGTAAGTGCGCAATACACCCGAATGCCCTCCAATAGGTGAATCATGGAATTCACATAATAGTTGCTGAATGATGTCCGAGTTGGGGGCAACTACTACTCGGTTTTTATAGTGGAGCAACCCATTCCGCCGTGTATACAGGCTGCCCGGATTTTCATCAGCGATCTTGCCAATTTTCTTCATGTAAGGAAGAGAAACAGCTTCGGCCTTAAGCTGATCCCATACGGTACTTTGTGGAACAGATAAGTGCGAAAGGCAAGGGCTTCCCGTCATTCGTGATAATGCATCCGCAGCTGAATTCTCCTTTCCTGGCTTATACACAATTTCATAATCATAGCCGAGTAATTTCGATACCCATTTCTGCTGTTCTGGGGTAGTAATACGCTGCTCCAAGAGGTACTTCAAGCTGCGTTGATCGGTCTGGATCACAAACTTACGGCCTAACAAGTATGGTCTCCACAGCTGGACAGCCACCACAATAGCCAGCATCTCCCTCGCATAAGTTGACCATGCACGCTTGGATAGCCCCAAAGCGCGACTCATGAAAGCTATTGGCCGCCCTTGTTGGGTCAGAAAAGCGCCGATGCCATCACCGGAAGCATCAAACTCAATCACGAAAACTTCAGCAAAATTAGGCATGGCAAGTGTTGGGGTGGAAGTCATTGCGGTCTTTAATGCCTCAAAAGCTGCCTCGGCTTCATCATTCCAGCCAAATTGACCTTTGCGTAACAAGGATGTCAATGGTCGAGCAAGAATTCCATAATTGCGGACAAATTTCCTGTAATAACCTGTAAGACCTAAAAATCCACGAAGCTCAGATATATTAGTAGGTCTTGACCAGGATAGCATAGCCTGGATTTTTGCTTGATCAACCTTAACCCCCATTGGAGTAATAATATGCCCCAAGTACTCCAGTTCTTTTTGACCAAAAGCACATTTCTTCAATTTCGCAAAGAATTGGTACTGCCTTAGAATTTCAAAAGCCTTGCGAACATGTTCAAGATGCATGGTCCAATTGGGACTATAGATCAATATGTCGTCAAAAAAGACTAATACAAATTTTCGAAGGTAGGGTCGAAATATGGCATTCATAAGGGCTTGAAAAGTAGAGGGTGCGTTACACAAACCAAATGGCATGACTAAGTATTCGTAATGACCATTATGAGTGCGAAAAGCAGTTTTATGAATATCATTTGGTGCTACCCTAACCTGATGGTAACCAGCTGTCAAATCTAGTTTGGTAAAATAAACAGCCCCATGCAATTCGTCTAACATGTCATCTATTGTAGGAATTGGAAATCGGTCTTTAACAGTTACTGAGTTAAGTGCTCTATAATCTGTGCAAAAACGCCATGTGCCATCTTTCTTTTTGACTAACAAAACAGGTGATGAAAAAGGGCTAGTGCTTGATCTTATAAAACCCAATTGTAACATGTCTTGAACCTGTTTTTCAATTTCAGCTTTTTGAAAATAGGCATACCTGTAGGGTCTGACATTGACCGGTTTTGTCCCTTCTTTGACAGTGATGGTGTGGTCGATCTCCCGGACCGGTGGCAATTGAGCTGGAGTTTGAAAAATATCTCCAAATTCCTCCAACATCTGCTGCATTTCAGACTCAACTTTGCTAACAGGCATCTCGGCTTCGGTTTGTAGACAGATAGCAAACATCGTTTTGCTTTGGCGCAGCTCCTTCGATAAATCCTTGAGAGACGCGGGTTGAATGTGTTGGCTGTCAATTCCCTGTAATTTTTGCATCTGATTCTTCCACATAAATTCCATGGTCATTTTCTTCCAATCACAGGCTACTGTTCCCAATTGTTCAAGCCACTGCACTCCCAAAACCAAATCTAACCCACATAAAGGTAGGGCATATAAAGTCAGCATAAATGGGATACCTTGAAGTAGGACGTGTATGTTTTCAAATCTGCCTTGACACTTCAATGGATTCCCATTTGCCACCTTTACGTTGAAGGGCTGTGTGGGTATCACTGGTAGGTGCAGCCAATTAGCAATCCGCTCGCTAATGAAATTGTGGGTGGAGCCACTGTCAATGAGGACAGTCAATTCGTGATTTCCAATTCTTGCCATGATGCGCATTGTTTTGGCCGTCGACCAGCCAATAAGAGCATGTAGTGAAATTTGTGGTTCATCATCTTCGAAGTCTTCGTCATCTTGCAGATGTGTCTCTTCGTCTCCTTCCAGTAGCAACAAACGGGGTCTTTGACACTTATGGCCAGGAGTGAATTTTTCGTCACAATTGAAGCAGAGACCTTGCGATCGGTGTTTCTGCATCTCGTCCCACGCCAGGCGTTTCATGAGTATAGCTGCTGCTGGTGATTTTATGGGTGAAAAAGAAGCAATTGGATTTTGACTAATGGGAAATGGCTTACGTCGTTGACGAAGTAATTGCTCATCTCTCATTCTGGCAAGGCTAATTGCCTCTTTCAAGGATTTGGGTTTAAACATCCTAATCCCTTCTGCAATGTCAGGTTTCAAGCCTCCCATAAAAGTTGTCGCACCCAAAAAAAAAAAAAATCAGCGTGCGGCATCGGCTGGCGATTTAAATCTCGTTTATTGCGTTTGCTTGAATTTGGTTCGTTGGAGTCGCCACCTAGTAATTGATTTCGGGCTACTAGGAAACCGGATGTACTGGTCTTGTCAGAGATTCGTGGGTAAGGGACTGGTTGTGGTTAGGGAAGGTATTAGCACCCCTAACGCACCCTACCTGAGGTAAGCTGCTTCGTGGCTTTGACGTGTTAAAGAAGTTTTAATAATTGTCTTTTCTTCGGAAATTAGAAATATCACTTACGTATAAGTTAATAATTCTTAACCGTGATCCGATCAAAATATTAAATTCTTCTTTAATGTATTTGCAATTTCATCCTTAAAAATATATACAAATAAATAAAACAAAATACAAACACACACATACACTTTCACTATTTTTATTCTTTTCTTTTCCTTTTCTTTTACATCCACAAAATACAAATACAAATACAAATACAAAATAAATAAATAAATAAAAATACACCAACACACACATCCCCTTTGTTATTATTATTTTCTTTTCTTTTCTTCTTTTTTTTTCTTTTACATTCACATACTATAAATTTAAAATAAATAAACAAAAATTACATTAAAACTTTAAAATTTACAAAATGGTCCCTAAACAATCTATAACAGTACTGGGAAACCCTTCAGGAACAGTTCTGGGCTGCCTGAACAGTAGCGGCGCGTGGACCCCACGCACCGCCGTGACTGGCGGCGCGTGGGCTCACGCGCCGCCCCGAAAATCAGGCAGCGTGAGGGGGGGGGCTGTAATGCTTCCTCCTCTCTTCGATCTCTTCACCTACAAATAAAAAAAAAAACACAACAAGGGCAGTCGATTTTAAGTTTTTTTCTTAGTTTTTCAAATCTGTTTTTTTTTTTTGTTCTTTCTTTTCAGATCTGCAGTTCATCCCTTCTCCTTCTTCGAATCTGCTTCTCCTTCTCTTTGTCTCGGTTTCGGATCTGCTTTTATCTGCAGATCAGTCCGTGTGTTTCTTCTTCTTCTTCTCCTCTGCTTCAGGCGGCCGGATGTGTGGTCTCGGTCAACGGCTGCGCAGTTGCTGGCTGAAGAAGTGCCGCTGGTCTGTGGCTGTTGCAGTGTTCCAGCTGGTCTTGGGTTGGCTGCTGTGGGGAAAGAGACGGAGGGAGTGAAGGCCGCTGGGTCTCTAGTGGTGGCAGCGCCGTTGTTCTGGCCGCTGCTATTGGAAGCCGAATGGAGGGGGACCTAGTTCGGTCGCTGATGGAGAAGAAAAAAAAGCAAAATCAATGGGAGCGGTGGCCTCCCTTTAGCTCTTCGATTCTAGGTGTGGCTGGCTTGTGAGGGGAATAGGGAAGTTGGAGCGAGGGCTTTCGGTTCAGTAGAGAAGAAGAGAAAATTGAAAAAATCAAAGTGGTGGGGGGCTGTTGTTTGGAAAAATCGGGGCTGCTCTCGGGTGGAAGAAGAGAAAACTAAAAAATCAAATGGTGGAGGGGCTGTTTGGCCGGTTCTTTGTGAGGAAGAAAAAAAATGAGATGGCCGGGGAAGGATGGAGAGGCTACAGGTCGGCTGAGAAGGTCTGTGTGGGGGAAAAAAAAAACGTGGGGGCCGGCGGCTGGTTTTTTCAGAGAAGAACACTAGGGAAACAAAAATTTCAAACCAGGGGGGCGCCGCCGGCCCTTTTTTTTTTGAGTGAGGAGAAAGAGTTGGGTTTTACGGTTTTTGTATTTTTTTCTGAATGTGTCAAAATTGACCTCCCTTTTTTTTGAGTTAAAGACCAGTATTTATAGGCAAAAAGTTGCTAGGTTTTTCAACTTGGTCCCTCAATTTCTTTCTTTTTGTAAATTTTGATTTTTCTTATTTTTTTGTATTTTTTTGAAAACGAGCAATATCAACGTCGACTCAAATACGGAAAATCAATGATTTTAAAAAATGACGCGTGGAAAGTCGAACGCGTTTGAAAATCTTTTAACAATTTAAATTCTTTTTTAGACGACGTTGAGAAAGCTAAAATGACGAAAATATATTAAAAAACATTTTTTTGGATTTTCTTTGTTTTTCTCAATTTTTTTGGATTTTTTGAAAATATATCAAAACATGGGTCAAAATTTGGGTAGCAACAAAAGTTCCCACCAATGCCTTCTGCGTCCAGCCTTGCACACGGTTACCCAGCCTTTCGAATTCTTTTTGGTACTCCCGTAGTGAGCCCCCTTGTCTCACCCTTACAGTGCTTCATCGAAATCTTCACATTCTGGTGGTCCAAACCTTGCCCATAATTCCTCCTCAAAAATTGGCCATGTCATCTCCTTGTCTTCCTCTTTGTAAGCACGTCGCAGCCACTGCCACCACTGGTTCGCCTCCCCTTGAAGATGAAAAGATGCCAATGACACCTTTTGTGTTTCCACAGTACCTTGGTATTCGAAGAATTGATCAACTCTGTTGAACCATTCAGTGGGGTCGTTGCCCGAGTATATGGGAAACTCAAGCTTCGCCAGTTTTGAAGAGAACATCTGTCTGTTCCCCTCAGCTCGTTCTGCAATGTCTTCACGTTGATAGCGCGGGCGTCCATTGCGCTCAATGGATTGGCTGCTGGATCCTTCTTTGTTGGACAGTAACGCCTCTGTCAGCTTATTAATGTTGACTTCCATCTGCTGCATTCTGTCAACAAGAGTAATTTCCATTCGGTTCATTCCATCTTGCAGACCTCCCAATCCGATTTCCAAATTTTCTATCCGCTCCTTGTTTGTTGTCATTATTAACCCTGCTCTGATACCAATTGATAGGTCCCTGTCACAGCAAGTAATTAAAGACAAGAAACAAACACAAATGTATTCTGCTTAGGGCGAGAATAAGCCACAATTGATATTATTGAATATTGAATGCCTCCTCTCTGTCTCATAGCAGAGTTTAAATACAGGAATTGAAATAACAACTTTCCTAAAAATACTGGCACGACTACATAAAATCAGGATGACTCCTGCTACATAGCTGGCATTTATTTGCTGAATAAAACTTGACTCCTTCCTCCCGTGCACTAAGGCACTGCAGTGAGAAGACCCCCTTAACTCGTTCCTCCCTTGACTGGCTCTTCACAGCTCAATAAACCTGCGATTCTTCTTAGGAATTCTGCATGATCTTCTCGGCTCCAGCTGTTGCTCATTCCGTTGTTGTAGCTCATCACTTGACTCCTTCAATTGCTGCTGCTGCTTATCATAGTTTCAGTTTTTTTTATTAACGTGGGTGTCTGGACCGACTTGCGTGTATCTTGACTAATCTTATGGGTCCCCTAAAATTAACAACTATGTAAGCCTCTAGTGGCTCTAAAGGGACTCGAACTCGTGATTATTGGGAAGCAAACCCAAGACCTGACAAATTAAGCTACCCCTCAGGGTTAATAGTTTCAGTTTTTGTTTGGATGATTTGTTGAGGTTTTAGAGCAGATCGGCTTTGATTAATTTATATGGGTTTTGGTTTTTAGTGGTGGTGGGTTCACGGTGGTGCTCTTACTGGGTTGTTTCAAGAATGAAGGAGGTGAAGAATGATGGTTAGAGATAGGTTGTTTGAGTTGAATTGGTTTCGGATGTGATAGTGTGGGTTTGTTGTTCGTTGTGTCAGTGAAGAAGTTGATGAGGAAGACAATGGTGTTCTAGGAAGAAATTGGGTTAGGTGACAGTGTATGGTGGTGAATCAATGGCCACGAGTTTTTGTTTTGGGACTACAATGGCTTGAAAATTCGGTTTGATTTTGGTATGGGTGATTTGAGAGGCTTTGTCCTTAGTTGTGTCCTGGGTGCTTGGGAGGTTTTTTTTGTGTTGTCTTTCTGGAACCAGAGGCTGGTTCTTCCCCTCCCTTTTGGAATTCCTTGCTTTTTATGGAGAGAAAAGGCTGAAGTTTTGAATGATTTAGAGGCTTGATTTATAGAGATTAGACTGGAGATAATTTGGGTTGTGATTAAGGGATTTTGAAGCTGGAATCTTGACATAAGGATTTGAGAAGCCAAAATTGAAGGATTGTGATTGTGGATTTAATTATGAGGATCTTCGGTTTAATTGCTCATAAATTTTGTTTTGAAGAGCTATAAATGGGAGATTGCAATCTCTAGTTTAATTGTTCGGAATTAATTTGGGACTAAATTGAATTAAATCAATTCAATTGGACTTAATTGGATTGAATTGGACTGGATTGAGACAAATGAAATTGAAATGAAGTTATATAAATAGCCATTTAGTTCTTGGAATGTTTCCCCCTTTTCATTACAATCCTTGAATTTTTAATTTTTCTAATTATACCCAAATAGGGTTAAATCTTGAAGTCTCTCTCAATTTAATCCCTATGTCTCACTAGGACATCACGACGACTGATTAAAAATAATCTCGATTGAAAAAAAACAAATATCTAGCATCTTTTTTTGGGAGAAACGGTCTAGTTCAAGGAGTCACCACCTAGTATTATGGTCATTAGGAATCCTAATTGGTCAATAAAGATTTTAATGGTACGAGACTGGTTACACGAAAGGAAAGATGCTATCACCTCTTAAGTGTCCTACCTAAGGCAGGCTGCATTGCTGGTTTTGTCTAAAATTGCTAAGAATATGTTCTCCTTTTTCTTTTTCTCCTTTTTTTTTTATTCTTCCTCTCATGTTCCTGACTCTGGCGTCAATGAAGAGTTCATACGAATATTCCATCTCTAGTGATGGTAAATATTGCACAAACATAAAAAAAAAGTGATATTCCTGACTCTGGCATCAGTGAATAATTTTGCAAAAAAACTGAATTTGAAGAAGAATTTTTCTACGTCATTTTCTCTTTGTTTATCCTTTATTATTATTTTCCCTTTTTAGATGGAAATAAAAAAGCATTGCACAACAGATTTGGATTTAATAATAATAGTCCGCGGATTGAGCACATAGTAGAAAAAAAAATACAAAATGCGAAGAAAAAAAATAAAACAAAGTGAGAGGGGCCTATATATAAATAAATCAATGAAGGTCCCCAAATATTTTTGGAATTTTTTGATATAAAAAAAGGGGCTCATTTGGACAAATATCAAACTAGAATGGACATAAAAATTATGGCCAAAGCATAAGGGTGTGTTTTTCCAAACAACATTAGGTAAATGCAATTTGGGCTGGATGGGCCTAAAGCCCAAACTTGACCCACTCCTCTTTTTCTTTTTGTGTTTGGGTTGGGTCTAGCCGACCTGGTCACTGGCCCAAGCCAGTGACCCAGCTAGGCAGTAGGCACGCGTGAATTAACTCACGCGTGCATTGCATAGTGGGAAGGTAATTAATTACCTTCGCACTGTTTTGTAAGAGTTACATTGAAACAGAGCATGAGAAGAAGACTTTACCTAGCGAAGATGAAGACGAAGGTAACGGTCCTAACACCGACTGGATAATACTTTCCTCTTCCTCCTCCTTTCAATCTCTCTTCCCTCTACTCTTGTGTTTTTCGTTATGGGTTCTCTCCTCTGTTTTCTCTTCTATTGTCCCTCTGCTTTTTTCTCTACGCTTTTTGCTCTCCTCTGCTTTCTCCTTCTGTTCGTTTTCTCTCCTTGTTTTCTGCTTTTTTTCTCTGTTTTCCTTCTCTCTTGCTTCCGTCTCCAAAGCTCTGTATTTATAGGGGAAATGCATGGTCTTGTCTCTGTGCATAACTTGTCTCTGGATAAGCACGGCTGGGAGGGACGCGTTAGTGTTTCACTAGGAGTTGGATACCTAAGCTTGATCCTTATCTCCCCGGGGTAGTGATCTTCATATGGATAGGGATTAATATTTGTGTTTTAGTAGGACTAGGATGCTGGCATTTCACATTCTTTCTCTTCTTTGCAGGCGGGTTTTCAGTGCTTGAAGATGAAGATGAAGAATAACGTTTGATTGAAACGACGTTGTTTTTGGGCTGAGAATGCCATTTTCAATCTGGTCCTTGAAGTTTTTGAATTCTTGCATTCACACCCCTAGTCTTTTAATTTCAGATTTTAACCCCCTTATCATTAAATTAAACAGCAAAGGGGTCCAAATTTGGATTACAATAGTTGTCCCCTCTTTACAATACTTACGCTACAAAGGCATTGGAAAATTCATTTTCTTTTGGCTTTGTATAGTAAGTTTGTAATGGGTGACCTGCCCAACTGGAAGTATACAAAAAAGGTCTCATTGTAATGGGTGACCTATCCAAAAAAGAAAAGGGTCTTATTGTAATGGGTGACCTACCCAAGCGAAAAAAGAAAGGGTCTCATTGTAATGGGTGACCTACCCAAGAAAAAGAAAAGGGTCTCATTGTAATGGGTGACCTATCCAAGAAAGGGTCTCATTGTAATGGGTGACCTATCCAAGAAAGGGTCTCATTGTAATGGGTGACCTACCCAAGTGGAAAAAAAGGGGTCTCATTGTAATGGGTGACCTACCCAAGTAGAAAAAGAAAGGGTCTCATTGTAATCGGTGACCTATCCAAGAAAGGGTCTCATTGTAATGGGTGACCTACCCAAGTGGAAAAAAAGGGGTCTCATTGTAATGGGTGACCTACTAAGTAGAAAAAGAAAGGGTCTCATTGTAATCAGTGACCTATCCAAGAAAGGATCTCATTGTAATGGGTGACCTTCTCAAGTAGAAAAAGAAAAGGTCATTGTAATGGGTGACCTACCCGAGTGGAAAAAGAAAGGGTCTCATTATAATGGGTGACCTACCCAATAAAAAAAAAGGTCTCATTATAATGGGTGACCTACCCGAGTGGAAAAAGAAAAGGTCTCATTGTAATGGGTGACCTTCCCAAGAAAGGGTCTTATTGTAATGGGTGACCTACCCAAGTTAAAAAAGGAAGGGTCTTATTATAATGGGTGACCTACCCAAGTGGAAAAAGAAAGGGAGGTGAGGGCTTGAAACCACACTAGAAATGAGGTGGGGTTAAGAAACACACTACCCTGGATGATCGAGGGCACAAAAGTGCACTCGAAAAGAGGTAGGGTTAAGAAATGCACTTCCTTGGATTGTCGAGAGCTCAAAAGCGCACTTGAAAAGGAGGTGAGGGTTAGGAAGGTGCACTTGAAATGGGGTAGGGTTAGAAAACACACTATCTTGGATGATCAAGGGTTTGAAGTCGTACTTGAAAGAAGGTAAAGTTAGGAAACGCACTACCTTGGGTTGTCGAGGGCTCAAAGGCACACTTGAAAAGGAGGTGACGGCTCGAAGGCGCACTCAAAAGGAGGTAGGGTTAGGAAATGCATTACCTTGAATGATTGAGGGTTTGAAGGCACGCTCAAAAGAAGGTAAGGTTAGGAAACGCACTACATTGGATTGTCAAAAGCTCGAAGGTGCACTTGAAAAGGAGGTGAGGGCTTGAAGGAGCACTTAAAATGAGGTAGGGTTAGGAAATGCACTACCTTGGATGATTGAGGGTTCGAGGGTGGAAATTTTTCATCCTTAAGGTGTTAGGAAATACAACACCTTAAGGATGAAAAATAAAGGGTGGTGGAAAAATACAAAGTTTTTTTTTGGTGGCCTACTTCTTACGGGTGGCCTGCCCAGGTCATAAATTTCTCAAACGCGAGAAACGTTTAAAAGAATTCCATTTTGATGGATCTCATCAGGGATTTCTCTTATGAAATTTACAAAACTCATTGTCTGATGTCTCAAAGTTTAGATGATATGTTTGCATCTTTACCTTATTTGAAATATAGGCGCCCATTTCTTCTTAATCTTCTTGTTGCTTGATTGGTGAGGAGTTGCTACCTCTGATTTGGGTCATCTTCGTCATTTGGCTTCTAGCCCACTCGAGTTGGCCCATGTAAGTCTCTTCCCAAATTTGTTTACAAAGTTCAACCTTCATGGTGCCCATCATGACCCACTTGCTTGCTTATAGATGTTGTAACCCATTTTTGGGTCCCCCTGAAAAATAAAATAAATAGCCAAAAGAGGTTAGGAAAATAACAGGAGGCAGAAGCGCTCGGAAAACAGTCAGAAAATTGGTCAAGGAATTTAAAAATACAAGGATTGAATTTTTGACAGTATATTCTTGAAGGATGAAAGCCCTATTGAGAAGGAAAATTTGAATTTTGAGGAGAAAAGCCCAAATTTGGATGTTTATGGACTTAATTGGATTTTTATGGACTTAATTGGATTTTTATTTGAATTTATAGAAGATTTGATTGCAAGAAAAATTGATTTTTAAGTCAATTTGGGCTTTAATTTGGAGAAATTTAAGTTCTGGGGCCAAAATATATTTTTTAGGAATTTATTGGGTCAAATCAGGGGTTTAATTGCATAAATATTGAAGTTTAATGGCCAATTAGGGACTTAATTGTGAAAATCCGAAACCAGGGACCAATTTGGAGAAGGCGCAAAGATAGAGGGGGCTGTTTGGAATTGTTTCAAGGGCTTAATTGAAGAAATTGGAAGTTTATTGATCAATTAGGGGCTCAATTGCATAAATCAGAGGTCAGGGACCAAAGTGAAAAAGGCGGCCAACAAGAGGGGCGGGGACCGAATTTGGAGGACTGATTTGAAGTTTGGCCATTTAAATGAAACGACGCGTTTTATCCAAAACGACGCCGTTTCATATATATATATATATAAAAAAAAAAAAACGAAAGCAGAACGGTGTCGTTTTGAACGACACTGTTCATCTTCTTCCTTCCCCCCGGTTTAGCAGCAACAGAGACGAAAAATTTGAAAATTCTCCGGCGTCTCTCTCCTCGCCCCCACCACCACCACCGAAAGCATCAATGGCCGACCAGCCATGCGTGATTGAAGGCGCACTAACCATGGCCCCCCACCTGTGTTGCCCCTATAAATAGAGAAGAAAAAACCGAAGAAAAAAAGAAGAAGAAAAACCCGAGAGACCCGAAGAGACCGAAGGAGAGAGAGAGTGACCCGAAGAGAGAGAGAAGAACAGAAACAAACCGAGAAGAAGGAAACCGAAACCAAAAAAAAAACCAAAACCAAACCGAGAGCAGATAGCCACTGAGAACGAAAAAAAAACGAAGGAGAAGGGAGGAAGAAGAATTTTTCGCCACTGTTAGAAACAGCAGCAACGCCGTCCGGAGCCGCCGTCCACGAGCCACGCCACCGTAGCCTCGCCAGCAAACCACCGTCTCCAGCCCCGCCAGGTACGCCCTCTCCGCTGCATTTTGTTTTCGTTTCTTCTGTTAGGTTTCGTCCCCTGCATGCAGAATTGTTTTTGCATGCAGGGGACGGGGGGGAAATTAATTCCCCCTGTTCTGTTTCCTCTTCTGGGCCAGACGGGTTCTGGCCCAGAAACATGTATATGGGCTAGAAGGATTCTGGCCCAACCCGGTGGTCTGGGCCGGGTCCGGCCCAGACCAAGTTATTTTTCTTGGGCCGAAAATTGGCCCAGTCACCTTTCTTGGGCCGAGATCGGCCCAGTCACTTCTTGGGCCGATCCCGGCCCAATGACTTGTGGGCTGAGCCCGGCCCAGTCAGTTGGGCCGGCCCAGCCCCTTAATAATTAATATATATAATTATATTATATTATTATATTATATATATGTGTGTATATGTTATATATATATAAAATATTTATAAAAAATTCTGAAAACTCTAAAAAATGTTGTTATTTTACTTTCATATATATATATATATATATATATATATTTTTTTTTTAAGGGGGTTTGTATTGTTTTTACTGTGGAGGTCTAAATTCAGTATTTAAAATATCTGATTTTCGTCAAGACATCCGAAATTTTCAAAGATAAATTTTTTTTTTTGCTTTCAAAAATTTCTAAAATTCCTTCAAAATTTTTTTGGATTTTTCCGCATATTTTTTCTTATGACTTAATATTAGTTTGTATTTTTATTTTGTGGAGATACAAATTCAGTATTAAAAATACCCGATTTCGTCAGAAAAAATATTGTTAAAAAAAAAAAATATTTTTCTTGCGTGTTGCATACAGCCAATACTCTAACATGTTTTCAAAGTTCTTTTTATAAAAAAAATATATTGGAAGCTTCGAAAGTGTGTTTTCGCATAGATTTCTTAAACACAAATTATTTTCTTGCATTTTTGGATTTTACAACATGTTTGTAAAACTCCAAAGGGTATTGGCCAATATTCCAAAAACTATAAAAATCTTATTTTTGGAGAGGGAATTTATTTATTATTCACCGCTAATGTTTGGATAAAGAAATCCTTAAAAGGACGAATATCCAAAATATTATTGGGAATAATAAATCCGCACACATTCTTGAAAGAAGCCTTGATTATAATCGAGGACATTTCAAAATTTTCATTTTTTTTTATTTTTTTATTCCACGATTTTTGAGTCTTTGAAATACTAAGGGAAAAATGAGCTTTCAAAGCACATGGAATCTCCTTAGATTTCTATCCAAAATCAATTGGCGAGCCTAGAAAATACCAACACCATAGCAATTATAAAGCAAACCAAACACCAAGCAGCTTACCTTAGGTAGGGCGTACTAGGGGTGCTAATACCTTCCCTTTACGCAACCAGTCCCTTGCCTTAGAATCTCTGAAAAACCAGTTAGGGTTCCTAGTGACCAAAATACTAGGTGGCGACTCCAAAGAACCAAATCAGCAAAAAAAGAACAAAACGAAAGTCGTCAGTCGAATGTCGCAAAAACAAACTTTTTTTGGGGTGCGACAATAGATTTTCTGTCATGTCAAATAATTTAAGAGGATCATTCATTACTCCCTGTCTCACTTTTAAAAACATTCGGCGTACTTGCTGAAAGGATCAATGATGCGATCCAACTATCAAAGGATCATTGGAGGTTCCATTGGTGTAGTTACTAGGCTTAGGGCTAAGAAGTTCAAAGAAGCTTTCAATGGACTTCTTCAAGAGACATGGGCTAAGGTGGACTTCAAGAGAATTTGTAATAATAAAGAGCAAGCCTTGATTAATCTAATTCATGTTAAAGAGGGGCTTGTTTGTGGAACTAAGACCATTACATAAGGATTGGGAGAAGAAAACTAGATTCAAATAGTTTGACCTTTCATTACTCTTTTGGTCATAACTGGAGGTACATATCAAATGTTTATGTGATTCTAGTTGGGCTGAAAACTAGACTTACATATCTTTCCAACGGTATATAGTATGACTTCTAATTCATTACAATAAGAGAGAACCATCTGTTTTAAGTTGGGCTTTTGCTGCTGCCAGACAGAATGCGGAAACAACGAACTTGTCTTATTTAATTAGTTGGGCTATCAAACTTTATTTATTTTGAGAGGAGATATTTTATTTGGGTATTAGACTTGTTTTTTTTTTTGTTTATTTTAATTATTTTGGGCTAGTTTTAGCTTGGGTTGATTATTATTTCAATTGGGCTTATGTGAGACTCATTAGAGAAACTAGGGTTTTTGACTTGGAGTTTAAATATTCTTTAGGAATAATTTTATGATATTTTCAAAAATGTAGCCAACTTTTTGGTTGCTCAATCTTGGTTTTTGATTGAACTTTCAACTCTTTGAAGAACTGACCTTTCTTTGTTGTGAATTTATACTTCATTTGCTCATCTCCAGGAGTAGGCTTTGTGATCGAGTTGGTTTATAGTCTTGCTGCCTTGGAGCAAGTCTTCCATTGTGATAAACTCATTCAAATCTCAAAAAACTTGAATTAGATTGATCTTGGGGTCGCGAATTCCATTAAATTTCACTAGGGTTCGCATCAATCAAGCTGTGTTTTATAAACCAAAATGCCCCTTTGTCTTGTTGAAGAAAATGTTCCTCCTTTTTTTAGAAGGGATCGATTTTCCTTCTAAACATAATGTTGCCCTCTTGTACTGGCCATTATCCCTAGGTGTGCTTTGTCAGCAACTCGGCCAAATAATGGTTTTAAGTGACCATTCTCTCATTTCTCTTATGATGCTTTGTTTAAAAGCTTTAGCATATGTCTTTATATTCTATCATACATGGCATAGTCATGCATCACTTTAGTATTATTATTATGTTTTGGAGTGCACACACATGTAACTATTAAGTTTAAGTGGGGGACTAGCAGCTTGCCTTATGACTTGAGTCAAGGTTTAAGTTTGTGTAAACCCCAACTCTTTGCTGAGTGTTTAGACTGATTGTGATTGGTACACGTACCATCCCACTATCTGCTAGACCTCCATATCGCCTTTACGAAGGTTGATCACTGGAACATCAAGAGACCCTCTTTTAGAGACCCATTAGTAAACCTACCCTATGTCTCACGTAGAGGAACTAGAACCTATCCTTAGGGTGTATGTTCCAATATATCTTTTGCATCAAAACAAGTCTAACCCCAATGCATTTTGAATTGCAGGATTTGTGAACGAAATGGCCATCATCACTAAATCTTCCATCTTAGAGTATGGAAAAAATTCTGAACTGTCACAATTGACTGAAGGAGACTGCCTTAGAAGCGATGCTAAGAAGATGTCACCAATCAAGAACCTGAATTGCATATTGAATGAAGTAAACAAGTTAACGACTCATTTTCAGAATGTGGATAAAGATGCATTTTTTAGGAAATACGGACGTTTGATGGAAATTGCAAAGGTAGAAGTTTTAAGCCCAGCGGTGCGAGCTTTAGTCCATTTTTGGGATCCAGACTACTGATGTTTTTCCTTTGGAAGCATAGACTTGTGCCCCACGGTTGAGGAATATGGATTGTTGACTGAGTTCCCCAACGACTTGTATCGGATTTATTCTCCTTTAAGATCCGACAAGATCATCCCTGAACTGTCAAAGCTGCTCAGAATCTCCAACTTGGAAAAGTTTCAAGAGAAGAATGGTACCGGTTTGAAATGGAGGATGCTAGAATTGGAAAAGAAGTCAGGAGTAGAAAAAGAGAGATTGATTGCCCTAGGTATATTTGGCCTTGTGTTGTTCCCAAGTCAGATTGGTTTAGTGAGTTTAGAGGCCGCTGCTGCTTACGTGGAGTATGAGAATACACGAATCAATCCAGTGGCTGCTATTTTAGCCGAAACAATTTTGACACTTAACCATTGTAGGAGGGCTGGAAAAGGAGCAATGAGATGTTGCACGCAACTGTTGTATATTTGGATGGTTAGCCATATCGAGACAAAGAAACCTGTCTTCAATAATTTTTGGTGGTTCACCCAAAAACCCCTCAAGTTAGTAAAAGAAGAAGAATGGGGAGATCTAGACAACCAGGGTTGGGTTGATAAATTAGAAGGTTTACCTAATAGCGAGTTTAAGTGGAGGGCCCCATGGGTAACGACAATGATGGTCCTAATGAGTTGTGGACAAAGGCGTTGGGTACCATTGGTGGGGATCACGGGTTATGTGAGTTATGCTCCTGCTTTAGTGGTAAGACAACTTGGGGGCATGCAGTTCATTCCCAGGACTTTGGGAATCGCTCAATTCTCTGGTTTGTTCAAAGATCCCATGGCAGAAGAGGTTTTGGAGATCATCAAGCAAGATTGGAAGCATCTAGTGTTGGTGGAGGTAGAAGGGTTGAGAGATCCAAGTATGAGCGAAGGATATAAAAAATGGAGAGACTCAACTACTTCAGCCACGCCTCGCGTAGAAGCTAAATCTCCTCAAGATGTAGCGGAGCCTATTAAGAGAAAAAGGGTGAACATTGAAGATGATTCACCTGCTTCAGCCATGCCTTGTGTAGAAGTCAAATCTTCTCCAACTGCAGAGGAGCCTATCAAGAGAAAGAGGGTTAGTAATGAAGAAGACTTGAGAAGGCAAGTGGAGAAACTACGAATAGAATTGAGCAAGAGCAGAAAAGACAAAGCAATGTTGGAAGAAATGATGCTAGAACAGGATAAAATGAGAACATTTCTAGATGAGCAAATACAGTCTAGAGATGAGAAAATAACAAAGCTGGAGTTAAAGTTGGTTGAGGAGAAGATTGCTAAGGAAGGAAGTGAGAAGGAGCTTAAAGGGTTGAGTTTGGATTGGATGCAAAGTTGCTCTGAACTTGAAGCAATGGAGATGGACTTTAGCGATTGCCAAGAAAGTGCATAATATTACCAAGAAAAATTTGCGCAAGTGCAATTCGAGCTGATGGATAGAATTAAGAAGTATGAGGATTTGAATAAGAGATATATGGAGTTGGAAAGCGAAAGGGGAGGAGTCGAGGATGTTAAAGCAGAGTTAGCAGTCAAGAAGAATGAGATAAAATTTATGAGGATAAAGCTTGACAAAGAACGTGAAAAGTCGAAGTATGTAGACGAGAAGCTAGTAGCAATGGAAAAGCACAAAGATCAAATCGACGCCAACAACACTGCTTTGAACAGAACCAACATGTTGCTCATAGAAAAAATGACCAAAACAGATGAGCAAATGGACGAAGCTGCTGCACATGCTCGGATTGTTAGAATCAATTCGCGGAATGTGGGGGGAGACATCATTCGCTATCGCCGAAGCCTAGCTGAAACTGATGCCTTTCTAGGGAAGATTGAGAACCGCGGCTTTGCTTTCTTACCTTTGGCTAAGGAGTTTAGGGAGGAAAGGGATTATCATGTTGTATTCTTTTTATTTCTAAATGTATTTTTATCCAAGCGTTAATGAAAAGGGCGTTGACTTATCTTCTTATGCAAAAATCTATCTCTTGGTGAACGTGATTCAAGCAAACGACTTGAAAGGCAGAACTCCTATCAAAGCAATGTGACAAGAGAATGCTTATAATGTGATGGCTGTTATTCGTTCACAATAAATACATTTTTATTGGTTGCATCCATACCCAATAAAACATGCATTTTTCAATCATGCATCCATCACAATCATACATTTTTCTCATACATCTATGCATGCATCTGCAGATTAAGAAACATAGGTCCCCCTCCTAGAATCCACAACACTCGACAAAGAGCAAGAATGGAAAATGAAGGAAGGTCACAACCAGAAGCTAAGTACCAAAGAGAACTTGAAGGAGTTCGGAATGATGTGGCACACTTAACCAGTATGTTAGAGCAATTATTAAGAGCCAGAGATGGAGAAGGAACATCTACTCAACCTAATGAAGCACCAACAGCAGCTCAAATTCCTGTTGCACCTATAAACATAGGGGCAAATACACCAACTAAGCAAAGTCCTGCTCGGCCCATCCAAATCCCTATTACAATGAATTTAACAAACGAAGATCCACATGACTTTAAATTCTCTAATCATGAAGGAGATGATAAGTGGACTGCCCTAGAAGAGAGGCTAAGGGAAATTAAAGGAAATGATTTGTTTGACCCAATTAGGGCCGCTGAGGTATGTTTAGTACCTAATAGTGTCATTCCAAAGAAGTTCAGAGTGCCGGAGTTTGTTAAGTATACTGGGATGGAATGCCCGAAGACCCATCTCCGCTCCTACTATAACAAAATGGCAGAGGTTATCCACGACGACAAAATGCTAATTTACTTCTTCCAGGATAGCTTGACCGGATCGGCCCTCAGTTGGTATATGAGGTTAGACAATATTAGGATCAGGAAGTGGACAGACTTGGCGGATGCTTTCTTGAAGCAATACAAGTTTAATCTAGAGATTGCTCCTGATAGGACCAATCTGATTAGCATGGAGAAAGGAAGTCAAGAGTCCGTGAGGGCTTATGCTCAAAGGTGGCGAGACCAAGCTATCAATGTGCAACCTCCGCTGATAGAGACAAAAATGGTGACTTTGTTTGCCAATACTTTCAGGGCTCCATACTATGAACACCTTATGGGTAGTTCAACACAATATTTCTACGATGTCGTGCGGATCGCCGAGAGGATTGAACAAGGGATCCGAAGCGGGAGAATTGCAGAACCTCTAGAGAAGAGAGGTTTCATTGGAAAGAAGAAAGAAATTGAGGTGAACAACCTAGAAAGGAGAAGCAAAAACTATCAAATACCTACCCCCCGAGTCACTAGTATTAACTTTTCCAAACCCCCCACTCCAAACCAGCCCAATCAAATAAAATTCCCTGCAAATAACCACAACAATTACCAAAGAAGGGATAAGCAACCGTCAGAAGAACAACTACCTCCTCTACCCATAACCTTAAAAGAGTTGTATGCCAAGCTGTTGAGTATTGGGCAGATAGCTCCCCTACCCATACCACCTATGCAGCCACCTTTCCCTGCCTGGTACAACCCCGAGGTAACTTGTGAATACCATGCTGGTCACGCAGGCCATAGCATTGAGTCTTGCTTTGCTTTTAAAAGAAAGGTGTTGCAACTGATCAAAGTGGGATGGGTCACTTTTGAGGATTCGCCTAATCAGAATTCAAACCCTTTACCTAAGCATGTTGATGGTAGGGGAGGAGTGAATACCATGGAGATTGGTAGCAAAAAGAGGGTGTTGAAAGTGACCATGGCCAAGCTATACTTGATGTTGGTGCAGTCTGGACATTTGGAAGAAACGACTGAGTACTGCACAAGGGAAAGTAACTTTTGCCCTTTACATAAAAAGGAAGGGCATCACATTGATGAATGCATTGAATTTCATCAAAAAGTTGCAAGAATGCTAACTCTAGGAGAGTTGAGGATTGAGGACGTAAGTGACAATGAAGAGGTAGGGATGATAGAGAAATGTAGAATCCAATCAACAGCTAATGGGCGCTCAAAGCTGGTATTAACTAGGCCCTCCTATGCAAGCAAAGTAAACTATGGAGCGATGCCTGGAGATTATAGTTATACCTCAAATATTGAGGCTCCTTTGCCGCTGTTCCGAACGGAGATAAGTGGGCTAACTCGGAGTGGTCGTTGTTACACACCTGAAGAACTAGAAAGACAAAGAAAGGCTAAAGGCAAGGAGGTGCTGGACCTCGATAATGAGTTTGAGGTGAATAAACCTGTGACTGAGGAAGAAACAAATGAGTTCTTGAAACTGATGAAGCATAGTGAGTACAGTATAGTGGATCAGTTGAAGAAAACCCCTGCTAAGATCTCCATCATGTCTTTAATACTCAACTCGGAGCCACATCGTAATGCTTTGCAAAAAGTATTGAATGAGGCCTATGTGCCCCAAGATATCGAGCAAAAGACAATGGAACATCTAGTAGGGAGGATTCATGCTGCCAATTACTTGTATTTCACGGAAGATGAACTTGACGCTGAAGGAACTGGACATAACAAGCCCTTGTATGTCACGGTCCGATGCAAGGATTGTCTCGTCGGCAAAGTTCTCATTGATAACGGCTCGGCCCTGAATGTGTTACCAAGGCATGTGCTGGATGAAATGCCGATAGATCCCTCACATATGCAACCCAGTGTGATAACGGCGAGAGCGTATGATGGCTCATCAAGGCCAGTTATAGGGTCAATTGATGTTGAACTAGTTGTGGGTCCACAAGTCTTTCTAGTAACCCTTCAAGTGATGGATATCCACCCTTCTTATAGCATGCTGTTAGGAAGGCCATGGATACATTCTACGGGAGCTGTGACCTCTTCGCTACATCAATGTTTAAAGTACATTGCCAACGGTGTCCTGGTTACTGTTAAGGCTGAGGAGACTATATCGATGGTAAGAAATGTGGCAGTTCCATTCATTGAAGCAGAAGATTGTAGGGACGGAAACCTTCATGCATTTGAGATTGTGAATACCGAGTGGGTGCCCGAGAACACTGTGTTGAGGAAGCCAGAAATCTCTGAAGCCACTAAAATGGCCGCTAAAATCTTTTTGAAAAACAAGATTCCTTTCCCATACGATATGGAGCAAAGAAGGCCTGAATGGAGGGGTATAATCAAATTGAAAGTTGCAGAATAGAGGTTTGGGCTTGGATATAAGCCCAAGAAAGAGGATTACAAACGAGCTGCTGGTGCAAGAAGAGAGAAGAGAATGGCTAGGATGGAAGGAAGGAAGCCTGTAGAAGAAAACTTAGCCATCCCTCCAATCAGGATTTCATTCCCAAAGGCCGCATATGTGATACAACCTGATGGGGGACATGGAGACCTCTTTCAAAATCTTTCTTCAATGAACATAAACACTCTGGAGGAAAATCAAGTCAAGGACATTGCTGAGAAAATCGAATCCGAAAGGAGGATTGAAGAGCTGCCACAATTGACCATCCACACTTTGGAAGAAGTCACCGTCAAGACTTTTGTCCGGAAGCTAGCCGAAGGGGAGAAGTTCCAGAATTGGGAGACCCAAGAAGCTCCATTGGTTTTTAAAATGTAATCAACAATGATGGTTGGATTATATTTTTATCTATGTTGTTTGCCTTTTTTCTGTTTTGTTTTTATTCATTGACAATCGAGGCTCAAGATGTCAATGGGATTTTATTTTGTCGTGAGCCAATCTTTTATTTTTAATGAGATCATGCATTTTCAAAATTCATCTTGATGTCTTACTATGCATTTACACATCACTTTCCGCTTTCAGGAACTCTGAAAGCGGATCCTCCACAACAACACCTGCACTTTACATTGAGAATGAATGACCAAAATTTAAAGAATACATAGTGGCTGTAGAAGATGAGGAATGGGAGGAGGAAAACATATGGGAATTCACAAAATTAATAGAACAACACGAACAGGCTTGGAGGCCCGCTAAAGAGGAACTTAAAACCATAAATGTAGGCAATGAAGAAATCAAGCGAGAGCTGAAGATAGGGACTTTGATCACCCCCGAAGCAAGGGAAGAGTTGATTGCACTGCTCAAGGATTATATGGATGTCTTTGCCTGGTCCTACGAGGATATGCCTGGTCTGGATACGGACATTGTAGTGCATAGAATACCACTGATGGAAGGATGCAAGCCGATTAAGCAGAAGTTAAGGAGAACTCATCCGGAGGTCTTAATCAAAGTAAAGGCAGAAATTGAAAAACAATGGGACGCTGGTTTTTTGGAAGTAGTGAAGTATCCACAATGGGTGTCAAACATAGTGGTGGTACCCAAAAAGGAAGGTAAAATCAGGGTTTGCGTGGACTTTAGGGATTTAAACCGGGCTAGCCCTAAAGATAATTTCCCTTTACCACACATAGATATGTTAGTTGATAATGCAGCACGCAGCTCCACATATTCCTTCATGGATGGGTTTTCAGGCTACAATCAGATAAGAATGGCGCCAGAGGATAGGGAGAAGACGACCTTTGTAACACCATGGGGAACCTTTTGCTACAAAGTCATGCCATTTGGTTTAAAGAATGCTGGGGCCACTTACCAAAGGGCTATGGTGACTTTGTTTCACGACATGATGCACAAAGAGATTGAAGTATACGTGGATGACATGGTTGCTAAATCTAAAGAGGGAGAGAATCATGTCCAAGTATTGAAGAAATTATTTGAAAGATTAAGGAAATATAAGTTGAGGCTTAACCCAGCAAAGTGTTCATTCGGGGTGAAATCCGGTAAGCTGTTGGGATTTGTGGTGAGTGACAAAGGGATAGAAGTGGATCCTGAAAAAGTAAAAGCTATTCAATCTATGCCTCCCCCCAAGACTGAGAAGGAGGTGAGAGGGTTCTTAGGAAGGTTGAATTACATCGCTCGGTTTATATCCCATTTAACCGCGACTTGTGACCCGATCTTTCGTTTGTTGAGGAAGAAGAACCCTGGAATATGGAATGAAGAGTGTGATAAAGCTTTTGAGAAAATCAAGCAGTACTTGCTAAATCCACCTCTGCTTGTTCCTCTGGTATCCGAAAGACCATTGATTTTATACCTAACAGTAACCGAAACAACAATGGGATGTGTGCTTGGGCAACATGATGAAACCGGAAGGAAGGAAAGGGCCATTTATTACCTAAGCAAGAAGTTCACAGAATATGAGTCTAGGTATACTGTGATTGAGAAGCTGTGCTGCGCACTAGCATGGGCTACAAAGAGATTACGTCAGTATATGTTGTATCACACTACATGGTTGATTTCCAAGTTAGACCCATTAAGGTACATTTGTGAAAAGCCTTATCTATCTAGCCGAATTGCAAGATGGCAAGTTCTTTTGGCTGAGTATGACATAGTATACATGACAAGGAAAGCCGTAAAAGGGAGTGTTATTGCCGATCACCTGGCTGACCATGCTATGGAAGATTATGAGCCGTTAAACTTTGACTTTCCCGATGAAGATGTGTTTGCAATCGAGGAAGAGAAATCAGATTGGTGGGTTATGTACTTTGATGGTGCTGTAAATGTATGTGGTAACGAAGCGGGGGCAGTGATAATCTCTCCTGATAAGAAGCAGTATCCGGTTTCAGTTAAGCTGCAGTTCGGGTGCACCAACAACACGGCTGAGTATGAAGCTTGCATTCTTGGTTTGGAGGCTGCATTAGAGATGAACATAAAAAAGATAGATGTTTATGGAGACTCAATGCTGATTATTTGCCAAGTGAAAGGAGAATGGCAAACCAAAGAAGAGAAGTTAAGGCCTTACCAAGAATACCTGGCTAAGCTGGCTAAAGAATTTGAGGAAATAGAGTTCACCCATCTGGGAAGGGAAGGGAACCAGTTTGCAGATGCTTTGGCCACACTAGCATCTATGGCCAAGATAGACTTTGGGCACAAGGTACAGCCAATACACACCAATATCAGAAATAACCCCGCTCATTGTTGCTCAGTCGAAAGAGAAGTGGATGGAAACCCGTGGTACTATGATATCAAGAATTTCATCCAAAACCAGGCATATCCCATGGGGGCATCCAAGATCAACAAGAAGACCTTGAGAAGGTTGGCAATGGATTTTTATCTTGATGGGGAGATTTTGTATAAGAAATCATCTAACGGGACTTTGTTGAGATGTTTGGATGAATTTGAGGCAAAAAGCACGGTACGAGAAGTCCATGAAGGGATTTGCTAAACTCATGCTAGTGGACATGTGATGGCCAGGAAGATACAAAGAGCCGGTTACTTCTGGATGACGTTAGAGAAGGATTGTATCGATTATGTCTGGAAGTGTCATAAGTGCCAAGTATACAGTGACAAAATCAATGCTCCTCCGGTTCCTCTGTTTAATTTAACATCTCCATGGCCCTTTGCGATGTGGGGAATTGATGTAATTGGACCGGTAAACCCAAAAGCCAGTAATGGTCATAGGTTTATTCTCGTGGCTATCGACTACTTCACAAAATGGGTAGAAGCTGGGTCATTTGCTCATGTGACGCAAAAAGTGGTGAAGAAATTTATTGAGAGAGATTTGATATGTCGGTATGGTCCACCAGAAAAGATTATAACTGATAACGCCCAGAATTTCAACGGCAAGATGATAATAGAGCTCTGCACTAAATGGAAAATCAAGCATTCCAATTCTTCGCCATATAGACCAAAGATGAATGGTGCGGTAGAAGCTGCTAACAAGAATGTCAAAAAGATTATTCAGAAGATGGTAGTCACCTATAAGGATTGGCATGAGATGTTGCCATTTGCCCTTCATGCATATCGCACCGCAGTTCGAACCTCAACAGGAGCCACCCCGTACATGTTGGTATATGGAATGGAGGCGGTGATGCCTTTAGAAGTGGAAATCCCATCATTGAGAGTGTTGTTAGACTCTGAGCTGGAAGAGGTAGAATGGGAAAAGGTTAGATATGAACAGTTGAATCTGATCAGTGAAAAGAGGATAGCCGCGATCTGTCATCATCAACTCTACCAAAGAAGGATGGCTAAATCATATGACAAGAAGGTTCGACCTCGAGGATTCCACGAAGGAGATCTTGTACTAAAGAAAATATTACCTTTACCTGGAGAAGATAAGAGTAAATGGGCACCTAACTACGAGGGGCCTTACGTGGTGAGGAAAGCATTCTCAGGAGGAGCTATGTTACTGTCTAGAATGGATGGAGAAGATCTAGCTAGGCCTGTGAATTCCGACTCTGTAAAGAAATACTACGCTTGATATATTTCATAATTTCCCAGTCAATAAAAATAAGTTTCGGCCATGAATTCTCTTTGTAAAGAGTCCTTTTATATATGTATTTAACATATGATCTCATAGCATTTGGAATCTTTTGCTCAAAAGAATTTTTTTGGCATGACTAAGAAGATGACTCCATCAATTGGTGAACCAAATCAAATCTACTTGACATATAGTTGCACATCACACTAGGGGGCAAAAGGTGCACGAAATGCACATAAGGGTCCATAGTAAACCCAAGCCCAAAAGGGATATCATAATAAAAACTTCTAAAAAAGCATCTTTTATAAAATTTGCTAATTGCATCAAAAGTTTCAGTTTTCATGAACAAAACCAATTTTTTTTCCTTTGGCGCAAAACTCAATGGAGCAAGAAAGGGCCCCATAAGGAACCAAAGATCTCTTCACTAAAAGGATATGAAGGATATTTCGTTTCATGAGAAAAGCTTGAAACAAGAGCAAAGAGGTTTACGACGAAAGGGGGACCTATGTTTCCAAGATAGGTAACAAAAACATACATGCATATTAACCATAATATATTGCTTTCAACATTTGTCAGATCGGGATTTCATCACCATTTCTCAGGTAGTGCGTTTTCTAACCCTACCTCTTTTCGAGTGCGCTGTTTGAGCCCTCACTTTTTGGGTAGTGCGTTTTCTAACCCTACCTCTTTTCGAGTGCGCTGTTTGAGCCCTCACTTTTTGGGTAGTGCGTTTTCTAACCCTACCTCTTTTCGAGTACGCTGTTTGAGCCCTCACTTCTCGGGTAGTGCGTTTTCTAAACCCTACCTCATTTTGAGTGCGCCTTTGAGCCCTCACCAACATTTTTCTGGGTAGGTCACCCATTACAACGCGACCATTTTCTCCATATTTTTATTTGGGTAGGTCACCCATTACAATGAGACCGCACTTCATATTCTTTCTATTTGGGTAGATCGCCCATCACAACGAGACCACTTCATCACATTTTTTTTCCCTGGGTAGGTCACCCAAAGAATGAGACCACTCTTCACATTTTTTTTCTTCCATCTTGGGTAGGTCACCCATTACAATGAGACCATCATCTTTTCTAGGTAGGTCACCCATAAGAATGAGACCATTCTCCATTTTTTTTATCTGGGTAGGTCACCCATAAGAATGAGGCCATTCCTCCCCCTGGGTAGGTCACCCAAAGAATGAGACCACTCTTCTTTTTTCCTTGGGTAGGTCACCCATCACAATGAGACCATACTTTTCTGGGTGGGTCACCCATAAGAATGAGACCATTCTCCATTTTTTGTTTATCTGGGTAGGTCACCCATAAGAATGAGGCCATTCCTTCCCCTGGGTAGGTCACCCAAAGAATGAGACCACTCTTCCTTTTTCTGGGTAGGTCACCCATCACAATGAGACCATATTTTCTAGGTAGGTCACCCATAAGAATGAGACCATTCTCCATTTTTTTTTTACCTGGGTAGGTCACCCATAATAATGAGGCCATTTCTTTCCCCTGAGTAGGTCACCCAAAGAATGAGACCACTCTTTCTCTTTTCCACTCGGGCAGGTCACCCATCATAATGAGACCACACACACATTTTTTGTTTGGTTATGAGTAAAGGAATCGCCAGATGGGATTCCAGGTTAAAGGAGATCACTAGATGGGATCTCGGATGGATTTCCATGTTGATCAAACTAAAATAAGAATTCAGAGGATCGCTGGATAAGGATCTCGAGATGATTAAGTTTCGATCATGTTTTTTGGGGCTAAGGAGGATTGTTATAAAGGACAAAGTTTCAGATCAATCAAGCTTCGACCAGATCAGTTTCGGGAGTTCCGTTTTGGGTTTATCTTTATAACACTTACTGCGCAAAACCCATGCTCCGTAAGTATTATAAAGAGGGGGCATCTGTTGTAACCCATTTTTGGGTCCCTTTGAAAAATAAAATAAATAGCCAAAAGAGGTTAGGAAAATAACATGAGGCAGAAGCGCTCGGAAAACAGTCAGAAAATTGGTCAAGGAATTTAAAAATACAAGGATTGAATTTTTGACAGTATATTCTTGAAGGATGAAAGCCCTATTGAGAAGGAAAATTTGAATTTTGAGGAGAAAAGCCCAAATTTGGATGTTTATGGACTTAATTGGATTTTTATGGACTTAATTGGATTTTTATTTGAATTTATAGAAGATTTGATTGCAAGAAAAATTGATTTTTAAGTCAATTTGGGCTTTAATTTGGAGAAATTTAAGTTCTGGGGCCAAAATATATATTTTTAGGAATTTATTGGGTCAAATCAGGGGTTTAATTGCATAAATATTGAAGTTTAATGGCCAATTAGGGACTTAATTGTGAAAATTCGAAACCAGGGACCAATTTGGAGAAGGCGCAAAGATAGAGGGGGCTGTTTGGAATTGTTTCAGGGGCTTAATTGAAGAAATTGGAAGTTTATTGATCAATTAGGGGCTCAATTGCATAAATCAGAGGCCAGGGACCAAAGTGAAAAAGGCGGCCAACAAGAGGGGCGGGGACCGAATTTGGAGGACTGATTTGAAGTTTGGCCATTTAAATGAAACGACGCGTTTTATCCAAAACGACGCCGTTTCATATATATATATATAAAAAAAAAAAAAACGAAAGCAGAACGGTGTCGTTTTGAACGACACAGTTCATCTTCTTCCTTCCCCCCGGTTTAGCAGCAACAGAGACGAAAAATTTGAAAATTCTCCGGCGTCTCTCTCCTCGCCCCCACCACCACCACCGAAAGCATCAATGGCCGACCAACCATGCGTGATTGAAGGCGCACTAACCATGGCCCCCCACCTGTGTTGCCCCTATAAATAGAGAAGAAAAAACCGAAGAAAAAAAGAAGAAGAAAAACCCGAGAGACCCGAAGAGACCGAAGGAGAGAGAGAGTGACCCGAAGAGAGAGAGAAGAACAGAAACAAACCGAGAAGAAGGAAACCGAAACCAAAAAAAAAACCAAAACCAAACCGAGAGCAGACAGCCACTGAGAACGAAAAAAAAACGAAGGAGAAGGGAGGAAGAAGAATTTTTCGCCACTGTTAGAAACAGCAGCAACGCCGTCCGGAGCCGCCGTCCACGAGCCCCGCCAGCAAACCACCGTCTCCAGCCCCGCCAGGTACGCCCTCTCCCCTGCATTTTGTGTTCGTTTCTTCTATTAGGTTTCGTCCCCTGCATGCAGAATTGTTTTTGCATGCAGGGGACGGGGGGGAAATTAATTCCCCCCGTTCTGTTTCCTCTTCTGGGCCAGACGGGTTCTGGCCCAGAAACATGTATATGGGCTAGAAGGATTATGGCCCAACCCGGTGGTCTGGGCCGGGTCCGGCCCAGACCAAGTTATTTTTCTTGGGCCGAAATTGGCCCAGTCACCTTTCTTGGGCCGAGATCGGCCCAGTCACTTCTTGGGCCGCGATCGGCCCAGTCACTTCTTGGGCCGCGATCGGCCCAGTCACTTCTTGGGCCGATCCCGGCCCAATGACTTGTGGACTGAACCCGGCCCAGTCAGTTGGGCCGGCCCAGCCCCTTAATAATTAATATATATAATTATATTATATTATTATATTATATATATATATGTGTGTATATGTTATATATATATATAAAATATTTATAAAAAATTCTGAAAACTCTAAAAAATGTTGTTATTTTACTTTCATATATATATATATATATTTTTTTTTTTTTTTTTTTAAGGGGGTTTGTATTTTTTTTACTGTGGAGGTCTAAATTCAGTATTTAAGATATCTGGTTTTCGTCAAGACATCCGAAATTTTCAAAGATAAATTTTTTTTTTTGCTTTCAAAAATTTCTAAAATTCCTTAAAAAATATTGTGGATTTTTCCGCATATTTTTTATTATGACTTAATATTAGTTTGTATTTTTATTTTGTGGAGATACAAATTCAGTATTAAAAATACCCGATTTCGTCAGAAAAAATATTGTAAAAAAAAAAAAATATTTTTCTTGCGTGTTGCATACGGCCAATACTCTAACATGTTTTCAAAGTTCTTTTTATAAAAAAAATATATTGGAAGCTTCGAAAGTGTGTTTTCGCATAGATTTCTTAAACACAAATTATTTTCTTGCATTTTTGGATTTTACAACATGTTTGTAAAACTCCAAAGGGTATTGGCCAATATTCCAAAAACTATAAAAATCTTATTTTTGGAGAGGGAATTTATTTATTATTCACCGCTAATGTTTGGATAAAGAAATCCTTAAAAGGACGAATATCCAAAATATTATTGGGAATAATAAATCCGCACACATTCTTGAAAGAAGCCTTGATTATAATCGAGGACATTTCAAAATTTTCATTTTTTTATATTTTTTTATTCCACAATTTTTGAGTGTTTGAAATACTAAGGGAAAAATGAGCTTTCAAAGCACATGGAATCTCCTTAGATTTCTATCCAAAATCAATTGGCGAGCCTAGAAAATACCAACACCATAGCAATTATAAAGCAAACCAAACACCAAGCAGCTTACCTTAGGTAGGGCGTACTAGGGGTGCTAATACCTTCCCTTTACGCAACCAGTCCCTTGCCTTAGAATCTCTGAAAAACCAGTTAGGGTTCCTAGTGACCAAAATACTAGGTGGCGACTCCAAAGAACCAAATCAGCAAAAAAAGAACAAAACGAAAGTCGTCAGTCGAATGTCGCAAAAACAAACTTTTTTTGGGGTGCGACAATAGATTTTCTGTCATGTCAAATAATTTAAGAGGATCATTCATTACTCCCTGTCTCACTTTTAAAAACATTCGGCGTACTTGCTGAAAGGATCAATGATGCGATCCAACTATCAAAGGATCATTGGAGGTTCCATTGGTCTAGTTACTAGGCTTAGGGCTAAGAAGTTCAAAGAAGCTTTCAATGGACTTCTTCAAGAGACATGGGCTAAGGTGGACTTCAAGAGAATTTGTAATAATAAAGAGCAAGCCTTGATTAATCTAATTCATGTTAAAGAGGGGCTTGTTTGTGGAACTAAGACCATTACATAAGGATTGGGAGAAGAAAACTAGATTCAAATAGTTTGACCTTTCATTACTCTTTTGGTCATAACTGGAGCTACATATCAAATGTTTATGTGATTCTAGTTGGGCTGAAAACTAGACTTACATATCTTTCCAACGGTATATAGTATGACTTCTAATTCATTACAATAAGAGAGAACCATCTGTTTTAAGTTGGGCTTTTGCTGCTGCCAGACAGAATGCGGAAACAACGAACTTGTCTTATTTAATTAGTTGGGCTATCAAACTTTATTTATTTTGAGAGGAGATATTTTATTTGGGTATTAGACTTGTTTTTTTTTTTTGTTTATTTTAATTATTTTGGGCTAGTTTTAGCTTGGGTTGATTATTATTTCAATTGGGCTTATGTGAGACTCATTAGAGAAACTAGGGTTTTTGACTTGGAGTTTAAATATTCTTTAGGAATAATTTTATGATATTTTCAAAAATGTAGCCAACTTTTTGGTTGCTCAATCTTGGTTTTTGATTGAACTTTCAACTCTTTGAAGAACTGACCTTTCTTTGTTGTGAATTTATACTTCATTTGCTCATCTCCAGGAGTAGGCATTGTGATCGAGTTGGTTTATAGTCTTGCTGCCTTGGAGCAAGTCTTCCATTGTGATAAACTCATTCAAATCTCAAAAAACTTGGATTAGATTGATCTTGGGGTCGCGAATTCCATTAAATTTCACTAGGGTTCGCATCAATCAAGCTGTGTTTTATAAACCAAAATGCCCCTTTGTCTTGTTGAAGAAAATGTTCCTCCTTTTTTTAGAAGGGATCGATTTTCCTTCTAAACATAATGTTGCCCTCTTGTACTGGCCATTATCCCTAGGTGTGCTTTGTCAGCAACTCGGCCAAATAATGGTTTTAAGTGACCATTCTCTCATTTCTCTTATTTTTAGTTTGGTGAAGGAATATAAGTCTACAATAAATCTTGAAATTCTGATCTTGCATTTTAAAAACAAAATTTATTTTCATGTGAATTTAAAATAATTTTCTTTTGAAATATTGCAACTCCTTGATTATGTTTTTCTTGGAAAAGAGATGATTTGCTCTTGTGTTGGCAATATTTGTCATTGGTGAAAGTACATCATGAGGTGACTTTCTGTTTTTTATGGGGTTTCAAAGTGAAGGGCTCGAGAAAAAACTCGAGGTTTTGTTCGAGAAAAACTTGTCTCTTTTTGAACACTCGTTTTATCAGCATGAATAATAATGAGTAGTTTGTTCTTGATGCCATGACTCTTATGAAAAAATACTCTTTACATTTTAAGCATATTGTTTATCGTTCCAAGCCGTTTGCTTATTTGATTAGAAATGACTTCTGTAGGCACGTAATATAGGCTATGGTTTTTGGCTATGAAAGAAAGGATTCATAAGGCTCAAAGAGTGTTTCAGGGTTTTTAGAGATTGAGGATCACTATCAGCAGTTTCACTCCTTATGCCTTTCGTCTTTTCTTTTGCCGCTTTTCTTTGACTTGCCCCTCTCTTTTTTTCATTGCTTTGCTAGGGCATACTCACTTTATCTTGGTTATCACTCTTTCTTGTGATTTGTGCATGCCCCCAAACATTTGAGTTTCTTGGGATCTTTTATCTTTTTGGCTTTCTCATGGATTTTTCATCTTTTCTCATTGGAATTTTCACTTGCCCCCAGTGTATGGTGTGATCCTAGTCAGGGTTTTCATGAACGAAAAATTTCTCAGGCTTAAAAAGGACCATAAAGTATATATTTATTTTAGAACATGAAAGGAATAACAAAGATGGCCTTTTCTAATTTCAAACACAATCAGTTAAGATCAATAAACTTTGGCCTCGTCTAATATGATGGTTTCTTGTGATTTGTGCATGCCCCCAAGCATTTGAGTTTCTTGGGATCTTTTATCTTTTTGGCTTTCTCACGACTTTTTCATCTTTTCTCATTGGAATTTTCACTTGCCCCCAGTGTATGGTGTGATCCTAGTAAGGGTTTTCATGAATGAAAAATTTCTCAGGCTTAAAAAGGACCATAAAGTATATATTTATTTTAAAACATGAAAGGAATAACAAAGATGGCCTTTCCTCATTTCAAACACAATTAGTTAAGATCAATAAACTTTGGCCTTGTCCAATATGATGGTTTGGTCTTTGCAAGGAGATACATTTCATGAGTTTATAAGTAATGAGTTCAGTACATACCATTATTCATAGATTTAAAACAACATGGCTCAAGAGTCATGGTGTGAGGATGACAATTCATTTTCTATTCGTGAACTTTGGTTTAGAGTTTAATCACCTCAATGAAGAAATTGCTTGATTCATGTGTCATTCTACAAGTAGAATATCAAAAATATCGTTTTAAATAAACATCAAATCTTTTTTGAAATCAAAATTGCAAGTTTAATTTTTCAAAACTGTAATGGGGAAATAGATTTTGGTAAAAGAGATGAATTGTGTCTATGATTTCATGCGAGGGTTCAAAAGTGTATTTGTGAGCTCTTAAAAGGAACCCCTTTCAAGATATTTTGGTTGTAAATCAAAGGATGAGGCTGAATTAAAGAAAAAACTCATTATTTCATTGAAATTATATAAAAAAAAAACAAAGACCTTGTACTAGGAAGGTGACACATGAAAGGGCTAAACACTTAGCAATCATTGATTGGAATTTCTGGAATCTTCCAATCATCCCTCTCTTATGAATTCCTTGACAAAGGGCACCTTTCTAATAATCAGTTAAGGTCACACATAGACTAGTTTTGGTCTAATGACATTATAGCTTCGTCTTCAGGATGAGTGATCTCTAGATGTCTTTGTTTTTGTAGCTCTTTCTCTCGTTTTTGTAACCACCTTTGACATTATAAACCTCGGTTTCGTTCTTTTCTCTAGTGAAATGTTTCTCCTCAGTTGAGTCAGCAATCCTTCTTAAACGGATAGCTTGTTCAATCCTCTCAGCTATAGCAAACAGGTCAGAAAAATGTTGTGCAAAGCTTCTGATACGAACCCTAGCAGAATTTAATGGAATTCACGACCCCAAGATCAACCTAATCCAACTTTGTTGAGATTTGAATGAGCTTATCACAATGAAAGACTTGTTCCAAGGAAACAAGACTATAAACCAACTTAACCACAATGCCTACACTTGGAGAAGAGCAAAAGAAGTATAAATTCAGAACAAAGAATTGTCAATTCTTTGAAGAGTTGAAAGTTCAATCAAGAACTAAGATTTAGCAACCAAAAAGTAGGCTACAATGCTGAAAATATCATCAAAAGTCTGCCATAAAATTATTCCTAAAGAGTATTTAAACTCCAAGTCAAAACCCTAGTTTGTCTAATGGGTCTCACATAAGCCCAATTTAAATAATAATCAACCCAAGCTAAAATTAGCCCAAACTAATTAAAATAAACAAAATAAACAAGTCTAAGACCCAAATAAAATGTCTCCTCTCAAAATAAATAAAGTTTGATAGCCTAACTAATTAAATAACCCAACTAATTAAATAAGACAAGTTCATTGTTTCCGCATTCTGTTTGGCAGCAGCAAAAACCCAACTTAAAATGGATGGTTCTCTCTTGTCTTAATGAATTATAAGGCGTTCCATATACCGTTGGAAAGGTATGGAAGTGTAGTTTCCAGCCCAACTATGTGAATCACATAAACATTAGATCTGTAGCTCCATTTATGACTAAAAGAGTAATGAAAGGTCAAACTGTTCGAATCTAGTTTTCTTCTCCCAATCCTTATGTAATGGCCTTGGTTCCACCAAAAAACCCCTTTTGAACATGAATCAAATTAATCAAGCCGTGCTTCTTATTATTACAAATCCTTTTGAAGTCCACCTTAGCCCATGTCTCTTGAAGAAGTCCATTGAAAGCTTCTTTGAACTTCTTAGCCTTAAGCCTAGTAACTGGAACCTCCAATGGATCCTTTGATGGTTGGATTGCATCATCCCCTCTCTCCTAAAAAAGATTCGACCTCGAATCATCACTTACATCAAAAAAAGTGTTGTAACCTATTTTTGGGTCCCCACAAAAAATAAAAAGGATAATAAATAAATAGCCGAAGAAGGTTAGAAAATAACAGGAGGCATAAGCGCTCAGAAAATGGTCGAAAGATTGGTCAAGGAGGTTAAAAAATATAGAGATTGGATTTTGGGCAGTATTTTCTTGAAGGATGAGAGCCCTGTTGAGAAGGAAAATTTGAATTTTTGAGGAGAAAAGCCCAAATTTGGATGTTTATGGACTTAATTGGATTTTATTTGAATTTATAGAGGATTGGAGTGCAAGAAAAATTTATTTTTAGGTCAATTTGGGTTTTAATTGGGAGAAATTTAAGTTCTGGGGCCAAAATATATTTTTTTGGAATTTATTAGGCCAAATCAGGGGCTTAATTGCATAAATATTGAAGTTTAATGGCCAATTAGGGGCTTAATTGTGAAAATCCGAAACCAGGGACCAATTTGAAACACGCGGGTAAATAAAGGGGGCTGTCTTGATTTGATCCAGGGGCGTAATTGAAGAAATTGAAAGTTTATTGATCAATTGAGGGCTTAATTGCACAAATCAGAGGCCAAGGACCAAGATGAAAAACGCGGCCAACTATGGGGGCGAGGACCAAAATTGACAGGGACGTAATTGAAAGAATCAAAGGATAATTGAGGGCTGAGTTGAAATTTTGCGTATTCTGGCACCTTTTTTTAATTGAAACGGCGCGTTTTCCCCAAAACGACGCCGTTTTGAACGGCACTGTTCCCCTTTCTTCTTCCTCCCCTAACGTGCAGCAGCATGGGCGAAAAACATTGTTTAATCAACCGGTGCCCCTCTCTCCTCGCGTGCACTGACAGACCAGGCCCATGCACCTCGGACGACGCGAAGCCAGGAGGGCCACGACGTGATCGACCACGCTCACCGACCAGCCGACCGGCGCTGTGCTGCTCCCCACGTTGCCCAGCTCAGCCCACGCCATTCTGCTCCCCACGCTGCCCATGCAGCCCCTGCTCGCCTATAAAAGAAAGATGGAGATTGTAAGCACGAGAGGGGTGGGAGAGGAAGAAAAAAACCGAAGACCAAGAGAGAGAGAGACTGAAGGAGAGAGAAACAGGGGACCTAAGGCAATAAACACCTAATACTCAAGGAAACGAAACTGAGAGAAGGGGGCAGAAGACTGAAGCCGTTGGGAAAGCTTAGTGGACAGGAAAAACCGAGCACAACCCGAGAGGCACCGGACTGTTGGGAACCGTCGCTTTGAACCACCAACCTCCGCTGCAGCACCACCAACACGGACGCTCGACCAACAGCATCGCCTCCGCCAGGTATTCTTCTCCCCCTGCACCTTTCATTTTGGCCCCTTATTGTTTTTTTACCTCCTGCATGCAGAATCGTTCTGCATGCAGGAGTTAGGGGAAGGGAAAATAATTCCCTTCCCCGTTGGGTTCTTATACTAGGCCGGGTTTCCGGCCCAGTTTTGTTATTAGTTTTTTTTGGGCCAGACCAAGTCTGGCCCAATCCGAAGAGAAGTTTTTTTTTGGGCCGAGATCGGCCCATCCACCTTGCGGGCCGAGATCGGCCCGATTCCGGCTGGGTTGGGTTCGGCCCATTCATTTGGGCCGGCCCAACCCGAATTTTTATTATAAATATATTATTAATTATAGTATATTAATATATATATGTGTGTATATATTTTTTTTTAAAAAAAAAATATTTCGAAAAATCTTAAAAAATATTGTTGATTTCCCTGAATATTTTTGTCAAAATGGGTTAATGTTGGTTGGTATTTTTATACTGTAAAGATATCAAACCAGTGTTAAAAATACCCGGTTTTCGTAAAAATATCAAAGATTTTCCGAATAAAAAATGTTTTTGCTTTTCAAAAAACTTTCTAAAAAATACCTAAAAATGTTGTTGATTTTTCTGCATTTTTTATTAAGGTGGAATAATATTGGGTTGTATTTTTATACCGTAAGGATACAAGCTCAGTATTTAAATACCCGATTTACGTCAAAAAAGCAAAAAAAAAAAAGAATTAATAATAATAATATTTTCAAAAATTGTTTTTGTTTTTAAAATACGGCTTAGTCTCTCCAATATATATAGATATAAATATTATAACATCATTTTTTACACAACAAAGAAAATTTTCAAAACAATATATGTATTAGCATGCATTTTGGCTTGAATAACCAGTTTATTTAAGCCATGAGAACTAGGCCAAGATTTCAAAAATTCTAAAAAATCTTTTTGTTTTCTTTTAGTATTTGGGATTACGAATTTATACGTAAAACGTATTCCTAAATATTATCTTTTGGGTATAGACGTTAGAACGGTTAAGTTTTTACCCGATAAGATAAAAGACCTTCTTACTGAGGAGGATTTTTTCTTGAACCATAGACAGACCAACGACTAGAAGGACAATAAACACCATAGTTTTTATCAGACAATAGAACAATGCAGCTTACCTTAGGTAAGGCGTACTTGGGGTGCTAATACCTTCCCTTTACGCAACCAGTCCCCGTACCCAATCTCTGAGACCAGTTAGGGTTCCTAGTGACCAAAATACTAGGTGGCGACTCCCATTCCATTTTTACCAGAAAAAATAATATTTTCTCGTATCCCCATATATATATTACATTGTGGTTTTAAAATGGAAAACTTAGTTTTTCGCCGCGACGCCGCATACGTGCGACAAAAAGAAAGATCATAAATATTGAATATAGCATTAACACCATACTCACATGGTGGATCCACTTTGGAGGCATTATCATTAATCATTTCTATGATATGATAAAGACCATCTCCTCGAGGCATCAACTTTGATCTTCTTTATTAAGGAAACCTTTCCTTCCTCATATGCACCCAAACCCAATCACCTGGTTCAAATCTCACCAATTTTCATCCCCTATGGGCTTTGTTTGTATATTGTTCATTCTTCTTTTCTATTTGTTGTCGAATGTTTGCATAGAGATCTTTCACCACATGTGCTTTTTGATTACCATCAAGACTAACCCTTTCATCAATAAGTAAAGGAATCAAATCTAATGGTGTCAAAGGATTAAAACCACACATAATCTCAAATGGTGAATAATCAGTAGTAGAATGTACACTACGATTATATGCAAATTCAGTGAATGGCAAACAATCTTTCTAATTTTTAAGATTCTTTTGAATGATAGCCCTTAACAATTGAATCAAAGTCCGGTTAACAACTTCAATTTGTCCATCTGTTTGTGGATGATAAGTATTAGAATATAAAAGTTTAGTTCCTAACTTACCTTACAAAACCTTCCAAAAGTAACTCAAAAACTCAACATCTCAATCGGATACAATGCTCCTAGAAAGACCATGTAGCCGAATGACCTCTTTAAAGAATAGGTCAGCTATATTTGTTGCATCATTGGTTTTATGGCAAGCAATGAAATGTGCCATCTTAGAAAATCTATCCATAACAACAAATATAGAACCTTTCCCTTTCCTAGACCTAGGTAGACCCAAAATGAAATCCATAGAAATATTAACCTAAGGTTCCTTAGAAACATGCAAAGGTGTGTATAGTCTATGAGGCATTAACGTAGACTTAGCTTGTCTACATGTTATGCACCTATCACATATTCTTTGCACATCTCTTTTCATATTAAGCCAATAAAAGTGCTCATACAAAACCTCTAAGGTTTTAGTAATTACAAAACCTCTTTGGTCAAAACCTTGCTTGTGTTATATATTGCACCGAAATCATGATTATCAGGATACAACTCCTTAATATACTCAAATCCTAGCAATTTATTATTATATTTTGCAAAAACATTAGGGTGTTTCCCCACTTTTTCTACACATTCTTCTTTTCTCACCCTTTCTTTCTTCTCCCCAGTCATTTTCTCTCCATTCTCGGCTGTCCTTTGATTTTTTTGTTCTTGGTCGTGACCCTCCCCTAATGTCCTAAGGCACAACATCACATAACACTTCATCCTTATATTTGCCTACTAAAAAGGCATTGAAGCTGATAAGGCATCTCATGCTTTATGGTATTCAATCTCAACTTTTTAACCAAAGTAACACAAACAACATTAGTACAACTACCACTATCAATGATCATACTACATACCTTATCGTTGATTAGGCATCTCGTATGGAAGATCTCCCTTTGTTGCTCCATATCATCCTCCTTAGTCTAAACACTAAGCGACCGTCTAATCACCAAAACTTTATCACTAATAGTATACTCTAAATCACTAGCATCCTCAAGTGGTGGCATGTCATCACAATCAGACTCCTCACTAGTGGACACAATCTCTCCATCATCCTTTAGAATCATAACTCGCCGATTTGCACATTTTGATGCATAATGTCCCAATCCCTGACACTTGAAACAATTTATGTCATGATTGCACTTCGGTTGGACTTCTCTTTTAAGTTTTTGATCATTGGCCATAACCTACTTCTTCATGGAGGTAGGTTTGGTATTTTTAGAAGTCAACAATGGCTTCATTGGTGCACTACCCTCTCTCCTATAATTCATTCTCCAACCCGAAGAAGACCCTGTATAAGCTCTAGATCGTGTATTACCCTTCCTTTTCAATTGTCCTTCAACCTTAATGGCTAAGTGTACTACTCCAAATCAACATATGATTGCAACTCCACAACATTAGTTATGTCTTTATTCAACCCATTCAAAAACCTAGACATAGTCACTTCATCATCTTCATTAACATTAACGTTAATTATAGCCATCTCTAATTCTTTATGATACTCATTCACACTCTTATTACCCTATGTAATCATTTGTAAGCGATTAAACAACTCCCGATAATAGTGTTTAGGAACATACCTCTTCTTTATTATTGTCTTCAACTCCTCCCATGTGCTAACTGGTCTTTGTCTATTCCTTCTTCTTTCTACCACCAATCTCTCCTACCAAACCATGGCATAATCAGTAAACTTCACTACAACTAACTTAACCTTCTTCTTTTTCGAGTACCTATGAATGTCAAAAATCATCTCTACCTTTCTCTCCCACTCTAAGTAAGCTTCAGGGTCAGTTTTTCCCTTAAATGCTGGGATTTTCAACTTAATACTACTCATATTTCAATCTATATCACCCAAATCATCAAAATTCCTCCTATACCCATAATCCTTATTTGGTCAAAATCTACTCCTCCTTAGTCGAGTGATTAGTACTTAAAAGTGCATATTTATCAAGGTTTTATATTATCATTTTGCACTTAAAGTATCAATAACTCCTTAACTAAAGCATGTTTTATAATAACAAGTCTAATACTATAAAATGCATTAATATATGGTAAATTTTTATCTTAAATGCAGGCCTATCATATAAATCAAATGATTGATTGATGAGTTCAAGTATGGAAATTGAAAGGACAAAGAGAGGGCCAAACTTAGAAAAGAGATGTTGGTGCAGTCCAAACTGGAACACTATTTGGTAATTGGGTCATATCTCGAGTTCTAGATGTCCAAATGACCTCAAATGTTTACATATATTTGGTAAGACATAGGCCTACAACTTTAAAGTGGATTTTACAAAGCTTTTGATAGTGTCCAGTGGAATTATTTAAAGTAGGTTATAAGGTATATGGGTTTTAGTGAAAAATAGATTAATTTGATCAACACTTGCATGTCTACCATAAAATTATTAGTGTTGATTAATGGATCTCCTTTCTCCGTTCCTTTTTCTAGTTGAAGGAGAGGGGTTATCTGTTTTGTTTTAGAGAGCAGCTACAACTGATCTTTTCAAAGGTATCCCTTTTGGAGACAACTTTTGCCTCAGTCATCTGTAATATGTAGATGACACTCTGATTTTCATGCCTTCTAATCTTCACATGGTCAAAACAATTCAAAGGATTCTCTTGTTGTTTGCTATTTGTTCAGTTTGCACATTAACTTCCACACAAGCCCTTTAATTGGTATACATGTTAGGGAAGATACTTGTGCTAGTATGGCATCTTCAATCTTCTGCAGATTTGGTTCCTTGCCTTGGTCTTATCTGGGCATGTCTTTAGAACCCCAAAATTGCATGGTCATATTTCCCCATCCTGAAAAGATATTTTGTCAATATTTGATCCAAACAGTGTTATTGGCTCAGTATGGCGTGAAAACATTAAATTCATGAATGGTGATGGGTCCTTCATTCTCTTTTGGTCTGATGTGTGGATAGGATCAAATGCTTTGCATGGCATTTTCCCTGGGCTTTACAAAGTTTCTGCTATTCAGAATAGTTTGGTTCATAAGATGGGTCAATGGGTGAATGATTATTGGCGATGGAATTTGGTTTGGCGTAGGAACCTCTTATCTTATAAAGAGTAGCAATATCATCAATTACTATCAATGCTAAAGCCAATGATAATTCAGCACATAAAAGATGACAAAATCATTTGGCTGTGTAATTTTGATGAAAGCTTTTTAGTTAAGTAATGTTGCACCCTAATTTATAGTATCTCTTTTGCTAATGATAGAGTTTTTGAAGCCAATGTTTGGATTAAAAGGGCCCCTTCGAAAGTTCAGGTGTTCCTTTGGTTGGCAGTCTAGAACAAAGTTTGTACAAGAGCTTTTTTCCATCACCGGAATGTTTTGCCCGCCACTCAAGCTTCGTGTGTCTTTTGCAGCTTAGATTTGAAAAAATCAGAGCACCTTTTTATACACTATAACTTTTCTACGAGTGTTTAGATGAAAGTTTTGGATTGATGGGGTATCTAATATTGTTTACCGAGCACACTAGACTCACTGCTTATGCAGTGGTCTGAAATGGTGCAAGGCAAATTCCAAAAGTTAGCTTGGAGACTAATCTCAAGTAGTACTACTTGGGGTATTTTGTTGTTGAGGAATAATATTGTTTTTTAGGAGGGAACTATAAACTTGTTTGATTGTTTTTCCACCATCCTTTATGGGTTGCTTACTCTGAATTCAAACTTCACTTATACAGGAAATGATCTCTTAAGATCTTTTGATGGCATCAAATTGTGGTGTAACAAAAAATCTTAGGTAGTTTCTTTGTTTCTGTTATAGCAAATTAGTTGTTTTTTTTTCCCTCTCTTTTTGTTTCTCTGAGTCTGTTCCTTTATTTTTCTTTTTTTTTTGTCATGTCCCTGTATTTTACTTTGACTATTAGTTTTATGGTCTTTTCAATGTATTCTCCATGATTATCCAAAAAGAAAGAAAGAAAGAAAGATGCAACTGTAGCTCTTTCCACTCCTCATAATCTCGGCATAACTCTGAAGCCATACATACTACCACATGGTTTTGTGGAGGGAGGCTTGCATAAGATAGTAAATGGTTGCATGGGAAGAACCCACATAGAATCTCTTAAACTTTCTGACATATATACACACTAATATACAACACTAATTTATATAAATAGTCCCATATATGTTGGTCAAACACTTTCTCATCCATCAAGCTATTCTTAATCGCTTGAAATATACCTTTGGATCAGCCCATTTGTCCGCAAGGAATTCCGAAAACCAAGATGCTGAGCGCTTCCCCTTTCTTGAGAAACCAGATGAACGGTTTACTTGCACCAAACCAAATCCTATGGTATATCCATCTATAAATTCGAAGTCGTCGGCGAAAGACCATGCAAAGTAGCCTTTGACTTGAACTCCATGGTCTCTACAAAAATGAGCTCCAATGTTAAACAGTTTGGTCTAATAGTTTATCTAAATCATTATTTGAACCACCCGAAACTTTTTTGGTCAGCAGCCGATTTTAAGTGTATATATGTTCATCTTAATTAAAGGCAACAAAGGAATTAAAATCGTTTAACCACGCATGCAATAGGTAAACTCACTTGATAGATTGTAGAACATTCCGAAGATGGTTAAAATGGAATTCTATTCTAGGATGATCATCCAAGACTTTCGCTTCTGATACATCAGCACCAAGGAAGTCACTGTACCCTTGAAAGAATTAAACAAGAATCTATGAATTCGACCATTAAAATTTTACAAACTGTCCATTGTAATGTGCAGAGTTTATTTTAATACCATTCTCAGTTATGTAAATTATTGGATTTTGGTATTTGTCTTTTATGTGATTCAAAAGATATCGTATCCCCTCTGGATAGATATACTGCCATGGCGCACCAGCCTGTAATTTGTAACACATCCAGCGTAATATAATAAACATTTTTCCTCAATCTCAAGTATCGAAAAAAAGCTATGTAAATTATGTATAATTTGCATACAAACCTTTGGACCGATGAGGATCCCATTTCGTTCTCCTGAAAAAATATGAAGAGAACAACAGGGTCATAACCACCTCAGCCTGGGAGATCATTTTTTTTTAAGCAAAACGTAACCTGACATTTCTTGTGGCTATGGTCCATGGCTACAACGCACCATTTTGTACCTTAGCAAGACTAAAACAACAAAATTCTTACCTGTAATGTTGGAATTACAATCTGTTTGATATCTGAGATGATCTGGATCGGAAGAATTGGCATTTGCTGCATAATATGCAGTATAGTAATTTAATCCAACAAAGTCTAATGATCCTTTGAGAATAATAGAATCCAGTGAAGAGAATTTTGGTAATCTATCTTGAACCATTTCCCGCATGCTGCTTGGATAGTCACCATATGTCAAAGGGTTCATGAACCTAGAAGCGTGAAAAATTGTAAAAAATATACATGTAATGTTATTAAAGCGCATATAATGAAAATAATATATAGAAGGCCTAGCTAGCTACTTGCAAATATTTGGAGAACTACATACCAGCCAAGCATAAAATCAAGGGTTCTTTTTGCAGCTTCATAATCATCTGTACTGTTAGAGTATGGTTCATACCAACGAGCATTGAGTGTTATCCCAATCTTCCCATTTTGAGAAGCCTGCATTTTCAACAAACAAAGTGATTCATACATATATTATTTTAATTTTCTAAACATCCCGTAATATTCATTAATTGTAAATTATAATTTGATTCATGTATGTTTTACAATTTTGTAAGCTAGTTTTTCTAGTTTTAAGATCTGTTTGTTTTATGAAATGTAGTTTTTTGAAAAATATTTTTCAATTTTTCTTGTATTTGTTTGATATTAGAAAAGTTGATCAACAAAAAATACTTTATTGTAAAAAAAAAAAAAAAACTAGCTTAGTTTCTAAGGAAGCATTTTCTTTTATTTTGAGTGAAAAATACTTTTCAGAAGTTGTGAAAAAAAAAGAAAAATCTTATTATTTTTTTTATTATATAAAATTTGATCCTCAATCTTTTGATTGCTATATATTTTGTTTTGAATCTTTTTTTTTTAATCTCATCCCTTAAAATTTGATTTAATTTGAATTTTACATCAATTTTAGTCCTTATTCTTTGAATTGTTATTTGCTTTTAACTTATCATTTTCTTAATTAAAATTTTTATCTAATAGATTTGTCCTTATTTTTTTATTACTATTTATTTTATTTGAAATAATTTTTGAAATTGTATTTTTTTTTAATTTCATCATCTTTCAAATATCTATCAGATTTGTTCCTTATTTTATTAATAATTTTGCAAAAAAATACAATTAATAAGTTATTGTTTTAGCTCATTTTCTATGATATAGCCAAATACTGGAAAGTGTGTTTCAACTTATTTCTGTAACATTACAATATACTGGAAAATAATCAACTTTCCAATAATTCATTACCATATACTGGAAAATAATCAACTTTCCAATAATTCACTTTTTATGGAAACTATTTTTTTAAAAAAAAAACTTCAAATAAACGTGGCCAAAAATCATTTGTAGTGTATTGACAAGAGTTGATTGTTAATTCTTTTATAAATGTAGTTGGTGAAATTAGAAGATTTTACTACAGGCGAAGAAGAAAATTAAGAAAGATAATGATTAAATTGATTATCCAAAAAAAAGATAATGATTAAATTTTCATGCAAAACTAACACAAGGATTAATAATAGGATTCAATATTTATGTCTTAAACACGAAGGATAGACTAATTATTTCGCTAATATCATAGGGATTAAATAATAGTTTATCCATTAAAAAAGTGCATTTAGTGATACCTGATACCTTTTCTTGTATGTATCTGCTGCTGCTACATGAGAAAGGAGGAGATTGTGGGCAACTAGATAAGGTTCCGTGGCAGAGTTTCCATGTTTGCAGTACTTTTCATCCACCCATTTGGAACATCTGCCCGGTGCAAATTGACCTGAATCATAGCCGTCACTGGAGTACTTGTGTGGCTCATTTATAGTAATCCAGTACTTCACTCGGTCACCAAATTCCTGGAAGCAAAGCTCAGCAAAATCTCGAAAATCGTTCCTATAAATTAATCAGAAGAACAAAAAATTCTATGTTACAATTCTATATCCTATTTTTACAAATAAAAATGCTTGGCTTCTATTTTTGAACTATTAAATAAGTTTGATATATGTATTTAATGTTGGAACAAAAAAATGTGATAACTTACACAATATTATCACTTAGAAAGCCGCCGTACATGTCTTCAAGTGCTTGAGGAGTATCCCAATGAAAGATAGTTACAAAAGGCTGTAAACCTGTGTTATAGCTTAAAATATGAGAGAAGATTTGAGATAATAACTTCTCAAATAAAACCTTGCTCTTCTTCTTCACTTGGAAAATTATTTCTCAACAAACTATTTTGAAGAATCAAGCAGCACGGATGACTAACAACAAGATATATATATTTCTAGGGAGAGGGAGAAGATTTAAACCTTTAGCTATGGTGGCATTGATGAGCTTGTTGTAAAACTCAATTCCATCTCTGTTCACTCCTGTCCTTATTTTCCCACCTGAATATCATTAGATTTTGTTTTAGAGAATAGTAAAAGTAAAAATTATCAGCAAATAACAAAAAAAAAAAAAAGCACACCATCACTGTTCTTATATCATACATACTGGGAATTACTCTCGACCAAGAGATAGAGAATCTGAAAGAATCCATATTCATGTCCTTCACTATCTGAAGATCACTCTGTCGACACGGTATGGACAATCACGTTCATTAGTAGAAGTATCCATATCCATCCAAGAAACAATTACATTATCATCAAATTGATATATACCTGGTAGCGATGGTAAAAATCAATTCCCATCTCTCCGTTGCTGCCATCAGCTATTCTTTCTGAATGTTTTCATAAAAATGATTGATGGAGCTGTACATTAGTGTGTGTGTGTGTACTTTTTGTCTAAAAGTAATAATAATATCAAGTCTTTTAATAAATATTCAAAAACAAAAAAAATAAAATTATTTACCTTTTTATTTAAATTCCCTTGAAATCAGAATATGATCAATTAATGATCATGCTACTGTATTAATTAACATCATTTAAATAAAATAAAAAAGTAAGAAATTAATCAGAAACATGGTGGAGTAAAGTTCTATTTAGTTAATGTTTTAGCTTCTTCATTCGTAAAATCAAAACTATATTTTGATATATAGTGTAGAAAGACAACAAGCTTTCGTTGAGAATATCTGTAAGAGAATATAGATTTAAAAACATTTGAATCACTTATCCTTAGCAAAGTACCCAATACAAACAGGCAAAAGCCAAAGGGTGAAATCGCAAGTAATTGAAATGCTAAAATTTGAAAAAATTTCACTGAAATCCAAATTTAATGAACCCGAACCAGACCATATTTTGATATATAGTGTAGAAAGACAACAAGCTATTTTCGGTCTTTCTTCATCATCATCATCTTCATCTTAACAACGCACGCATGCACACAGAGAATAAGCGAGACAAATACCTGGGAATTCTTGAGTAAAAGTGTCCCATATGCTCTGACCTCTGCAACTTTCGTTTGCATCACCCTCGTACTTGATACCATAGCACAGATTTGCATAATCAGTTCAGGATTCAAATTTTGATACATGCTAGCTCTAAATTTTTGAATCCGAATAGCATGCATTGACTTTGTAGCTATATTTAAGCTTGGTTTATAACTAATTGGCTATTTGTATTGAGCATTATCATCATTCCACTACAATTGTATATATTTCCTATACTAAAATTATGTTTGGTATGGGTTTAAAAACTTTATATTGTCTCAATCGCCACCCATCAGTTTTATTGTTCACTGTAAGTTTACCATGTAAATAAACATGTTATACTAGTAGGATAATATTAAGTAAGATCAGAATTCTATTATTATTGTATCTAGACATGTTATTGCAGTAGTGTGCGTCACTATGTATCTAGACATGCTACACATATTAGCATTCCACTGCAATTGTATCTAGACATGTTATAGCACTAGTGTTCATGACGATGTATCTAGACATGTTATAAAACTAGTGTTCATGACGATGTATCTAGACATGGTGGACACCTTGTTTTGTGTCAATATGTACTGCGGACATCATGTAACTCGAGTTATAACAGCGTGCGTTTGTATTCAATAACGACATTACTGGGGGGGGGGGGGGGGGCGCAAACAAATAGTGTGCACTAAGTACTCAACTAAGGAATCCTAGAAGCAAAGTAAAGATTCAATCGATCTAGCTACCTGGTAAGAAGACGAGGCTGTCCCAAATATGAAATCACTTGGAAAGGATTTACGGTTGAAAGAATTAGTGGCAAAAGGAACATTTAAGTCCATAATGTTCTTTGGCATCACTAGCTTGGCAGAAGCAAACGAGCTTACTAGGAGGAGCATTCCTAAACAAATCCAGCCAAGATGAATTGCCATTTGGCTAGATACTAATGTGAATGGTTTGAGGGATTTATGGTTTCAATTCTCATGCTATCTCTCCCTTTATATCTAAGAGACATGTTATACACATCACCATTCTACTGCAATTGTATCTAGACGTTATTGTGCTTAGTATTGCTGACGATGTATCTAGACTTGTTTTACCTGGGATCTTGTCATGATAAATATTTGATTTATTGTGCACATCATAGCCAATTTCAAGGCCCCTTGGAACCAATTTTGATGTCATCATCGTGAAATACCATCTAAAATTGGTAGTGAGGATGCTTTTTTTTTATTTGAATCAATTTGTTTTCAATTTAAAAGTTTATAACTTTATATTTATATATTTGAAGTTGTCAACTCGATTAGATAAAATTATAAAAAATAGAGGCCAATCGACTAAACGACATGCCACTAACCTTCTCTTCTTTAAGTCTAAACGACACGTCGTTTAGATCTTTTGATGTGAGATTGGACAATTTCAATTGAGCCCTTATTTTTCCAATTTATTTTAATTCCATCCATAATTGTCTTCAAACTTTTAATTTCATGAAATTTCATCCCCTCCAAACTTAATCATCAACCTCTAAGTTGGGCTCATTTTTTGTTTTGATCATTGGTTCTAAATTTGTGCATTTTGACTCTTAGTTGACCACCAAACTTCTATTTTTTTCAATTTAGCCCTTGATTTGGTAAACTTTAGCCACTATATTTACACGTCTTTTCTGGTTTGGTCCTTGGATTTGGTTCACAGTTTACCCACGATTTTACCCGTTTTACCGTCGGTAATTCCGTTGGTAAAATTGTCACGTCATTGTTTTTTTTGCTTTGTTTTAATTATTTTGTTTCTCACTGTAATTCCCTCGGTATATACCAAGGGAATATTGTTGTTGGTCAAATCTGTCAATAAATTTCCAACGAAAATATTCCCACGATATTTTCGTTTGTATTTATCAATTTTCTGGTAGTTTTCTCTCATTTTCTGTATATTTTCCAAAATAAATCCAAGTCTCGAGCCGCTATGATGTCCATCAAGGGGCGATAAAAAGCACAAACTTGATTCAAGTAAACAAGGGTTACTAAAGTAACCTTTCAATTCAAAGACTGATAACAAAATTAATCTCTAATGAATTCGAAAAATCACATATTTCAATAAACTTTGCTAATTAATGTTTTTGAGATTCATAATAGATCAAGAATATGGAGAGATGATTCAGGTGTATGGCCTTCCAAACAATAACATTTCAATTTTAGGTATTTTATAGCTATTTTTGTAAATTACTAAAGTTGAATGCGTCGCAGACCGTCCAGAAGGCCTGCCACATTTAACAGCCACAAAACATCAAAGGAAATCAGACGTGAAAGTCTGGTATATCTGCAGAGATGACAAGTTTACTGTAAAATCATGCAGTACTCTGATTGATAGATTGACGTGTAATAGAACTCGCTCATTTAAATCAAGCATTTGGAACAAAGCAGCTCCACCAAAAAATGAAAATTTTATATTGCTGGTAGTTCAAAACAGACAATGTACAAGATCATTTATGTCCAGTCGACGTCTATCATTGGAACAATCCTTCTATGCAGCTGAATTAGAATCATCAGATCATATTTTGCTTCAGATCAACTTTGCATGGAAAAAATGGACAAAATCTCTTTCATTGTGGGTGTCCTTTGATGTGTTCCAAAATGAGTTGATGAGTTGCTGTTTCAATGGCCAGCAATGGTTAATGGTAGATTTTAAGTGCAGCAATGAGTTGATGTTTCAATGGCCAGCTTGGAGCTGCGTCGCGACGATCGTCCACCACTCAATGAAAAATGTGAATGGTCTATCTGGCACAAATATGGAGAGACAATGAATTCTTGTCTCTTATCAGTAAAATATGAACTGGAAGTCACCACCTAGTATTCTGGTTACTAGGAACCCTAACTGGTCTCAGAGATGTGGTACGGAGACTGGTTGTGTAAAGGGAAGGTATTAGCACTTCAAATACGCTTTATCTAAGGTAGGCTGCATTGTTTTAATGTTTGATAAATTCTAAGGTCTTGTTGTGATTTCTAATTGTTGGTCTTGTCTGTCTAAAATTTAAGAAAAACCCTTCTCTGTAAGGAGGTTCTTATCTTAATATGGTAAAACCTAACTGTTCTATGTTGTCAAAAAAATAATACCTTTTTTTAATATCGGGAATACGTTTTACGTATAAATTCGTAATCCTTGATATTAATACAAAACAAAATAAAATTTTTGTTGTTTTTGAATTTTGGCCAATGTTCTCGTGATTTTAATAAACTGGTTATTAAAGCCAAAATTTATGCTAAAACATTGTTTTTTGGTGTATGAAAAACACAATATATTTTTTTAGCTTTGAGACACTTGGCTATATGCACAAATTTTTGTTTTCTTTTTTTCAAATTTTTTTTTGTATTTTGGAAGTTTTAACGAAAACTGAGTATTTTAATACCGAATTTGTACTTTTTTAGTATAAAATACAGACCGATATGAAGAAAAATTTAGTTAAAAAAATTACAATTGTGAAAAGGAATTTTTTTTTTGAATTGGGCTAGGCCGGCACAGTGGGCCTCTCCACTGTTCACATGCAACATGAACAGTGGAGAAGAAAACGCAAAAGAAGAAGAAGGAGGAGGCGGGGGAGAGGGAAGAAGGCTAACCTGTGGTGGCGTCGAGGCGGTGCTGCTGGCGACTGTGGCGGTGGTAACGGTGCTGCTAGTGGTGGCTAGGGCACAATGGCGCTTTGCTGGCTTCCTTCTCCTCTCTCTCCCTCCTCTGTTTTTTTTTTCTCTTATGTTTTTTTATTTTTTTTCTTCCTGTTCTCCTCCCCTTTTCTCTCTTCTCTCTTCTGTCCTCTCTCTTCTGTTCCTCCCCCTCTTTTCTCTTTTTTTCCCCTTCTGTCCTTCCTTTTTGCTCTCCCTTCTACTGTTTCTATAGGCTAAAAACATGGGAGAAAGAGGACGGGGTGGCCACTATGCTGCCACCCCTCCAACATGTCGCACCCCAAAAAAAAACCACATATCGCGGGTCCGAAAATTTTTTATTTATTTTTATTTGGTTCTTTGGAGTCGCCACCTAGTACTTTGGTCACTAGGAACCTAACTGGTCTCAGAGATCGGGTGCGGAGACTGGTTGCGTAAAGGGAAGGTATTAGCATCCCAAATACGCCTTACCTAAGGTAAGCTGCATTGTTTTATTGTCTGATAAAAATAAAAAAAAAACTAAAGTGTTATTGTGTTTTCCTAGTTGTTGGTCTGTCTATGGTTCAAGAAAAATCCTCCTCAGTAAGGAGGTCTTTATCTTATCGGGTAAAAAAAAAAAACTAACCGTTCTAACGTCCATACCAAAATTTTATTAATAATATTTAGGAATACGTTTTACGTATAAATTCGTAATCCCAAATATTAAAAGAAAAAAAAAAAGATTTTTTTTAATTTTTGAAATATTGGCCTAGTTCTCATGGCTTGAATAAATTGGTTATTAAAGCCAAAATGCATGTTAATACATATATTGTTTTGAAAACTTTCTTTGTTGTGTGAAAATATGATGTTATAATATTTATGTATATATATTGGAGAGACTAGGCCGTATTTTAAAACAAAAACAATTTTTGGAAAATATTATTTTTTTTATGCTTTGACGAAAATCGGGTGTTTTAATACTGAGCTTGTATCCTTACGGTATAAAAATACAACCCAATATTAATCCTATTTGCTAAAAAAAATATGCAGAAAAATCAATAATATTTTTAGGGACTTTTTAGAATTTTTTGAAAGCAAAAACATTTTTTATTCTGAAAATCTTTGATGTTTAGACGAAAACCGGGTATTTATAACACTGATTTTGTATCTTTACAGTATAAAAATACAAAACCAAATGTGTAAAGCAACAAAATATTTATATGAAAAGAAAATAACAACCAAAAAAATTTTTTAGATTTTTTTTTTTTCAGAAAAAAAAAAAATGTATATATGTAGATACACATATAATAATAATAACATAATATAATTATAATATATTTATATATTAAAAAGGGGCTGGGCCGGCCCAAACCAAACTGGGCCGGACCCAGCCCTAATAGTCGTTGGGCCGACCTCGGCCCAACCGGTACTGGGCCGAACTCGGCCCAGAAGGTACTGGGCCGAACTCGGCCCAGAAACTAATTAACCTCGGTCTGGGCCGGACCCGGCCCAGACCGCCGGACTGGGCCAGATCCTTCTGGCCCGTCCACATAACTCTGGGCCAGACACAATCTGGCCCAGAGATAAAAAAAAAACACGGGGGGGGGGGAATTAATTTCCCCCCCCCGCCTCCTGCATGCAGAACGATTCTGCATGCAGGAGGCAAAACATATATATTAACAGAAAAAATGCAGGGGGAGGAGAGGCGGCGTACCTGGTGTCGGCGGAGCTGCGGTGGTGGTGGCAGTGTCCTCGCTTCACGGACGGTGGCTTCTCTCTCCTCTGTTACAGGGTTTCTCCCTCTTCCTCTCTCTCTTCGTTTTTTTTTTGTTTCGGGGTTCCTCTCTTTCTCTCTTTTTTTTTTCGTGTTATTCTTTTCTCTTCCCCTCTATCTCGCCGGTTCTATCTCTCTCTTCGGTCTCCTCTCTCTCTTTTTTCTTCTCTTTCTCCGGTCCTTCCCTCTCTCCTCTCGGCCTCTCTCTATTTATAAGCAAAAAGGAAACGGTTAGTGCGCCTTCAATCACGCAACGGCTGGTCGGCCACTCTTGCTTTCGGTGGTGGTGGTGGGGACGAGGAGAGAGAGGCGGGAAGTTTTGAAACTTTTCCTTTTTTTTTTCGTTTCTGTTCTGTTACAAACGGGGGGGAAGGAGACGATGAACAATGTCGTTCAAAACGACACCGTTCTGCTTTCCTTTTTTTTTTTTTTTTTTTTTTGTATATGAAACGGCGTCGTTTTGAATAAAACGCGCCGTTTCATTTAAATGGCCAAACTTCAAATCAGTCCTCCAAATCGGTCCCTGCCCCTCTTGTTGGCCGCCTTTTTCATTTTGGTCCTTGGCATCTGATTTATGCAATTTAGCCCTCAATTGATTAATAAACTTTCAATTTCTTCAATTAGGCCCCTGAACCGAGAAAATAGCAGCCCCTCCATTTACGCGCCTCTTCCAATTTGGTCCCTGGTTTCGGATTTTCTTAATTAAATCCCTAATTGGCCCTTAAACTTCAATTTTTATGCAATTGAGCCCCTGATTTGTCCCAATAAATTCCTAAAAAATATATTTTGGCCCCAGAACTTAAATTTCTTCAAATTAAAGCCCAAATTGACTTAAAAATTAATTTTTCTTGCAATCAAATCCTTCATAAATTCAAATAAAAATCCAATTAAGTCCCAAAAAATCCAATTAAGTCCATAAAAATCCAATTAAGTCCATAAACATCCAAATTTGGGCTTTTCTCCTCAAAATTAAAATGTTCCTTCTCAATAGGGCTTTCATCTTTCAAGAATATACTGTCAAAAATTTAATCCTTGTATTTTTGAATTTCTTGACCAATTTTCTGACTGTTTCCTGAGCGCTTCTGCCTTCTGTTATTTTTTCTAAACTCTTTTGGCTATTTATTTTATTTTTTCGTGGGGACCCAAAAATGGGTTACAACACAACACGTGGAAAGTTATGGGCAAGTGGAGGTGGTGTCGGTGTCTTTTTGAAAGGGAGTCGGCGTCTTTTTGAAGAGAGAGATGGCGGTGACAGAGGAAGAAAAAATCTTCTTCTTCCCCTGCTTCACACGTCCAGGGAAAGAAGAAGACCAATAGTGTTGTTCAAAACGGTATTGTTTGGGTCTTTTGTTTTTTAACAATACATGAAACGACGTCGTTTTCGGCAAAGCGCGCTGTTTCATTTAAATGAAAAGGGCGGCAAAAATATGTCAGAGTTCACATTGGTCCTTAATTTGTGATTTGTTCAATCGAGTCCTCAATTGTAATGTTGATTTAAAAATCAATGCAATTGCATCCCTGCCAAAAATCAAACAGCGGCCCTGAAGTTGGCCGCCTTTTTCACTTTGGTCCTTGGTCTTGAATTTATGCCATTTGACCCTTAATTGATCAATAAACTTTTAATTTCTTCAATTTAGCCCCTGATTTGGTTTAATTACAGCCCCTCTATTTACACGTGTTTTTCATTTTGATCCTTGGTTTCAGATTTCTTCAATTAAGTCCCTAATTGGCCATCAAACTTCAATATTTGTGCAATTAAGCCCCTGATTTGACCAAATTAACTCTCAAAAATTATAATTTGACCCCAAAACTTTAATTTCTTCCAATTAAAGCCCAAATTAACTCCAAAATCAATTTTTCTTGCAATCAAAACCTCCATAAATCCAATTAAACCTTCAATCAAATTTAATTGAGTTCATAAACATCTGATGTTGGACTTTTCTTCCTCAAATTGAATTTTCTTTGTCAACATGGCTCTCATCAGTTAACAAAATACCATTAAATTTTAATCTTTGTATTCTTAAACCTCCTCAACCAATTTTTGACCATTTTATGAGCGTTATGGCATCCTTTTTTCACTGTTATATTTTTTTAATAATTTGTTTTTGATTTCTTTTGGATTTTATTTATTTTAAGAGAAAAAAATGTGAATTGGGGAATAACCCAAAAATGGGTTATGACACTGGTTAACCATAAATAATTTGGTTTCAATGATATACAACTAGATTTAGAATCATTCTTCTCTTTAACCCTCCACCGGTTGTCTACATGGTTAAAGAATTGTGAACATTTCAATTACACAGGTAATGTTCTCCTCATAAATGCTATTGGTACTTGTAAATGGACAACCAACTGTTGTAACCCATTTTTGGGTCCCCGCACAAGAAAAGAGAAAATACAAAAAAATTAAAAACAAAAGAATAATATATATATATATATAAAATAGAAGTGAAAAGAGGATGTCAGAGCCCCCAGAAAATGGTCAAAAATTGATTGAGGAGGTTCAAAAATACAAAGATTGAAATTTGACAATATATCGTTGACTGATGAGAGCCCTATTAATGAAGAAAATTTGATTTAAGGAGGAAAAGTCTAAAATCAGATGTTTATGGACTCAATTAAATTTTATTGGAGGTTTAATTGAATTTATATAGGGTTTGAATATAAGAAAAAATTTATTTTTAAGTCAATTTAGGCTTAATTGGAAAAAATTAAAGTTCTGTGGTCAAAGTAGAATTTTTTAGAGTTGATTTTGTCAAATCAGGGACTTAATTGCATAGATATTGAAGTTTGATGGCCAATTCGGGACTTGATTGAAGAAATCCAAAACCAAGGACCAAATAAAGGATCAAATTGAAGAAATTGGAAGTTTATTGATCAATTAAGGGTCAAATTGCATAAATCCGAGACCAAGGACCAAAATGCAAAACGCGCGCAAATTAAAGGACTGACTTGAAATCTGGGGCTTTGGCGCCAATTTCATTTAAATTAAACGGCGCGTTTTAAGAAAAACGACGTTGTTTCATGCTTTTCCAAAACAAAAAAAAGAGACGAAACGGTGTCGTTTTGAGGCGACACTGTTTCTTCTTTTTCTTCCCCTGGACGTGCAACAGGGGAAGATAAGTTTTTTGTTTTCTTCCCCTTGTTTCGTCCTCTCCCTCCCACGTGCTCTGTTAGAACTAAAACCAGACGCCACCCACCTCATGATGAGATGATAACGAAGTCATGCCCCACAAGCGACGCCTCCATTGGCCACCTCGGCCGGCACCGTGGCAGTGCAGGAGGCATGTGCGCCCCATGCATGGGCAGCGATGGGACGGGGCAGGGTCGACCCCACTCCCCCTGCCCCTGTAAATACCGACCCGAAAGGAAGAAAGAGGGAGAGAAAGAAAGGGAGACCGATAGTTTTTTAGAGAGAAAGGAGGAAAAGAGAGGAGACCAAGAGAGACACACATAAGGATTTTTTTCGAGAGAGAAAGGGGAAGAGAAAAGGGACCGGGGCAGAGGAGAGAAAGGGAAGCCAGCGAAGAAGCAACGAAGAAAGGGGAAGTGACAGAGGAAGAAAAAAAATACCAGAGAAGAAGAACAGCCACAACTGCCACCGTGCTTCCTCTCCACCGCCACAACACGTCACCTGATCGCTGGTGACAACCCCAAAGACACAAAGGAGAAAAATATAGGATAACAGAAAAAAACAGAGGAGAGGGGGCTAAGAAGAGAAACAGAGGAGATAGGAGAGAAGGAAGGAAAATCGTCGCCGCTGCCACCGCCACCTTCCACCACCGCTGATGACCGCAACCGTGCTTTCCCGCTATAGGTAATTTTCCCCCCTCCCCTGCAGTTTTTTATTGGTTCATTTTCATTTGCATGCAGAACGTGAGCAATTCACGTTCTGCAACAAATGAAACTTAATTAGCTAGTTATTGTGTTGTGCATAGTAACTAGCTAACTAAGTTTGCCTGGTTACTGTGCTGCGCACAGTAACCAGCCCTTTTGTCTTTTGGGCTGGAACATCAGCCCAGCCGCGTCCAGCCTTGTAGCTGGGCCAATACGACCCTACCCCTATAATTAGGCCGGGTCCGGCCCAATTCATTTTAATGCTAGAACATCAACCCTGCCAATGCGGCTGGGCTGAGTCTAGCCTTGTAGCTGGGTCAATACAGGCCTAGCCCCAACAATTGGGCCGGGTCTGGCCTAGTTCATTTCATTTTTTTTTTTTGTTTCAAAAAATTTATTTCCGAAGAAATTGCGATTTCCCCGCGTATTTGTTTTACGCCATTTTGATTAATATCAATATGTATTTTTATATCGTAAAGATACAAATTTGGTATTGAAATAACTGGTTTTAAAAAAAAAATTTGTTTTCATGCATGCGGCCCAGTCTCTCAATGCTAAAAAAGAGAGAGAGAGAAATCATCTTGTATTTTCATACAACAAAGAAAACTTCAATATATATATATATATATATATATATATATATATATATATATTAGCATGCATTTTGGCTTTAATAATCTGTTTATTAAAGTCACGAGAACTCGGCCAATATTTCAAAAAAAATAATAAAAAAATTTTGTTTTGTTTTAATGTCTGGAATTATGAATTTATACGTAAAACGTATTCCCGATATTAAAGAGGTAGTTCTTTTATAAACATTAGAACGATTAGGTTTTACCCCATAAGATAAGAACCTCCTTACTGAATAGGACTTTTCTTGAACCATAGACGGACCAACATGATAAGACTTTAGATTTTTTATCAGACAGTAAAACAATGCAGCTTACCTTAGGTAGGGAGGGCGTATTTGGGGTGCTAATACATTTCCTTTACATAACCAGTCTTCGTACCCGATCTCTAAGACCAGTTAGGGTTCTTAGTAACCAAAATACTAGGTAGCGACTCCTATTCCATTTTTTTTCACTGCTAAGAGACAAATAATTCATTGTCTCCCCATATTTGCCAAGATAGACATACCACACTTGATAATGAGGATGGTGGGCGATCGTCGCGACGCCGCACACGTGCGACACCAACAAAAGATATGAGACTGGACTGATGTATCTCTGACAAAATTTGTCTTCACTAAGATGCAGACTTCTTTACAAGATAACACCTTCTCTATTTTTTATTTCTGCAAATATTCTTACTTCTATAACAAACTGTCAACATGCTTTGATTTGGCCATGGCTACCATTGACTAATAGAACCATCGAAAAAAAAGGAAAAAAAAACAGCCACAGAACATAATTAAGATAATAGTACGGTAAGAGTACTTTACAGCCTTTTCAAATTAAAATACGAAGCATTTCAGTACCAGAACAACACGAGGCTGGAGCTCTTACATAGAGATTTAACTTGGTGACATATATAACCAAGTTTTTATTTAAACAATACAGTAAAATACATCACACACTTAATTAGGAAAAAATCATAGAATCGAGTTCACTGGATAAAAGTTATCCTAGTGATTATTTATTTATTTATACCTCATGACTAGGTGATATGTATATTGGCGGCCAAATACTTAATTTCTCGTCCATCAAGCTATATTCAATCGCTTCAAATATAATGGTACTGGATTAGCCGGTTGGTCCCCAAGGAATTCTGTAAACCAATGTGATGAGAACTTCGCTATTCTTGTGAAATTAGACGTACGGTTTATGTACACCAAACCGAATCCTATGGTATATCCATCTGTAAATTCGAAATTGTCGGCAAAGGACCACACAAAATAACCTTTGACTTGAACTCCATGATTTCTGCCAAAATTAGTTCAAATGTTAACAGTATGGTCTTGTAATAGCAGATTTTAAGTGCATGCTCACGGTAACTAAGACAACAAAGCAAGAAAAATAAAATCCAAAAGTGTAAACTCACTTGATAGATGCTAGAACATTCCTAAGATGAGTACAATGATATTCTACCCTTGGAAGATCCATCACGGTTCCATCATGTAGTTCTACATCTGTCTTAACGACTTCACCGTAGCCTGAACAGACGAAAGAAATGGAATCAAGAATCGATGATGAGTTTGGCCATTACAACTTTGACTAGCTTCAATTAATTATAGAGCCAAAAGTTTTGTTTTTTCAAATACCATTTTCAGTGATGTAAATTACTGGATTATTGTATGTGTCTTTGATGTGATTCAACATATACTGCAACCCCTCTGGATAGATATACTGCCATGATACCCCAGCCTGCAATTTGTGATAAGAATATTTTTTAGTTTCAATTCTGTAAAAAATAATAAAAAAAAGAGTTTGAAAATTTGTATTATTTGCATACAAACCTGTGGGCCGATGGGTTTGTCATCTCGTTCTCCTGAAAAACATTAATGGGTAAAATTTAACCACCTTATTGGAAGATTTTTTTTGGATTAGATCCTCGTTTTTTTTGGCGAAAAATGTACAAATTAAACAAAATCTCTGTATTAAGTGATGGAAGTAGTTAAGGGAAACCTTGGCAAGGGAAGTAAACCTTCATTTCTTTTAGGAACATAGTTTGTAGAAATTAACGAATTAACCTGTGGCATTCCTGTGATAATTATCCATGGCTACAATGATGTTTTTCGTCCCTTACAATAAGACTAAAACGAAAATATTCTTTCCTCTTTTTCCTCTTTCGTTCTCTTATATGTATATATATTATCATCACATTTTATGAGCATACCTGTAATAATGCAATTAGAATCTGTTTGGTATCTACAAGGGTCTGGACTAGAAGAATTCGCATTTGCTGCATAATATGCAGTATAGTAATTCAATCCAACAAAGTCCAACGATCCTTTGAGATTTATAGAATCCAGTGGAGAGAATGTTGGTAGCCTATCATTAACTAGTTCCCGCATGCTGCTCGGATAGTCACCATATGTTATAGGGTTCAGGAACCTAGAAACGTGAAATGTTGGTAAAAAATCTACACATAATTATATTGAAATAGCTAATGAAGATAATTTAAGGCATACTTGTTTATGTTTGGAGAAATACATACCAACCAAGCATGAAATCAAGAGATCTTTTATAATTTAAGGCATACTTGATATATGCATAATGATGGAGCACAGCATGTTAGAGCATGCTAGGTGACAACTTACACAATATTATCACTGAGAAAGCCACCGTACTTGTCATCAAGTGCTTGAGGAACATCCCAATGAAAGAGAGTTGCATAAGGCTGACAAATTTGCATTCATTATTTGAAATTTGCATGCACATATGTGTTGATGAGTTATGAGTAATGAAAATGTATATATTTGATTTTAACAGATTAGAATTTTATGTAATAAATAAATTCCATTTTCATCAAATTCATACCTCGTAGCGATTGTAGAAATCAATTCCCGTGTCTCCGTTGCAGCCATCAGCTATCCTTTCTGAATGTTTTCATAAAAATCATTGATGCAACTGTACATTAGTCATTCATGCAAAGTATAATGGTTTATCTCTCTCAATTTTATTTATTATTTATTTAGTGTTTTAGATGGGATCCACCTCTGTGTTATCTTTTGGGCTTTTATATTTTTTTCTCCGGCCCAAGTTTTTTTCTATATTTTTAAATCTTTTTGATCCGTGAAGCAATGCTTCAGAACATGCATGAATATGATATGAATCACCCCCATGACAATTCTAAAAATAAAAAAGATATAATACTTCGTTTCTTAAATTAATAAAAAATTACCATAATTAATACAATAATAATCATATATGTGTAATCGATTGAAATATAAGAATATATAAAGTAATAAAGAAGAAAAATATGCGTCATTTTATCTGTATTGGATTTGAAATTATAAATTTAATTGAGATATAAAAATTAAATTTTCTTAATCACAATTGTTGTGATTACGAAATGATAAACTATAGTCTCATCTTTCCTCATGTAAATTTAATTATTGTTGCTTATCTCTCTTTTAATATATTATTTTATAATAAAATAAATATTTTTGGTATCAATATAATTATATCATGACTTTTAAAAAATATATATTAAAAAATGAAAAATTAATTTTTTTTATTTACCTTTTAATTAAAACTCCCTTGATGTATATATGGATACGATCCTTTAATCATTGATTTGGACGATAAATCCACAATTTCGACATGTTTTCTGACTTCAGATTATAATCCTTTGAATTTCATCTCTACTCTATATTTTTCAATGTTTTTAACTGTTTATGCTTCTTTTAAAATAGATTCTATAAATAGAACAATTAACTCACTGAGTGTCAATTTAATCTTTTCATAGTGTGTGTTTTAATCTTACAGTAAAAACTTGTTCGCTTTGTCCCAATAGTAGAAAGACTTTTCTCCAAGGGAAGAAAAAATCTCTTGCAAGCCCGTGCGTGCATGCATATTATGCCGAGGTAGGAATTTTTTCTGTCTGGATTATTAAATAAATATATAAATGTTTTTTAAGATTAATTATTAACTTATATACATAAATATAAATATACTAAGCTTCGTTCATCATAAAATTTTAACCAGATTTTATTCAATATATTTTAAAATTCCTTATAAAATATCAACTTAATCTGATGGTCGAATTTAAAATTACATCAAATAACGTAAAATTAATCAAATTATGATTTTTATTAAATTTCTAAATTTCTTAAAAAAATTCTAAAATTTTAACCCACACTAAAGTATCATAGTAGAAAGCTCCACCTAAATTTTTTAAATTTTTTCATAACTAAATCGATAATTATAAATTTTTTTAACATAAAATTAATAAAAATATATTGATAAAATCTTGACCTGAGCTATAGCCCACACAAACTTTTAACATGTCTCCGCTTTTGTGTATATATATGTATGTTTGTATGTATATGGGTCTTTTATAAGCTCATATTATAATATTTTTGCATCCAAATTTTGAAACACCTAATCCATAGGCCATTCAGAGTTCAGAATCGGAATTATATTAGTGTGGATTATGATAAAGTCTCATCTGTGAATGTTCTTAAGGATATATTTTCCTTGTCAATTTCATACATTAAAAATTAAAAAATATAAAATTCTGATATTAAAATTCTTATTAAAAAACATAGAAAGAAAACCCATCTATTTAATAATGGGATGTGTAACAATTAGCTCATAATTTTATAGATTAGATCAACAAATATAATCGATCTAAGAAGTTATCCAAATAAGTAGTTTTATTCAAATTATTCATAAATTTTTATCTCACTACGAAGACTAGAGTCAAGTTATAGGTGAAGTTTTATTAAAAAAAGGTACTTGAAACGTACAATGTGCTTGGATTGAGTTTTTATTAGCACCCAAAATATTTGGATCAATTAAATTTTCCAAATTATATGTGAAAGCCCTCAAAATTGCATTGGATTTTTTCTGAATAAAAAAAGTAGTACTTTTACAATTTTTGTTATCTTCTACATGATCTTAGGGTTTAAATGTGTGTATCCAGAAGCTGGCAGCTGCCTCCTCACGCAAGCCATGCTTGTTCCTTGGTACTTTAGAAGGCTACTTCTTTCTTTTTATTTACTTCCGCAGCTCCCAATCGACGTGTCAACTGGTCCAAATCGGTGATATTTATTACATGCCACCACTGTTCACTCTAACCTAAAAGGCGTTCACAGGCGGCTTCTTTTCTTTTCTAGGTGTGGATCAACCTTCTCTGTCACATGATAATCGTCCGGACGGTTGAATAATATATTTGTTTTATTTTATTTATTTTAGGATAAAATAGTATTTTTAATTTAACTTATATATATTCTTTTTGTATTTAGATTAAAACAAATATTTTAGAATAAATAGATTAATGATAATTTTAACCTCCTCTCTTATGTTCATATTTATTTTGTGTTAATTTGAATTACTTTAACATGGTATTAGAACTGATTTTATGGAAAGAGCATTTTTTTTTTTTGGAGTGATATTGGTTATGTTTCTGCTAATCTGGTATTTTATCTTTCCTTTAGCTTTTGTAATTTGGTATTTATGTTCTGTTTCTGCAATTGTTTTGGTATTTCGTCTTTCCTTCAGTTTTTGCAATTCGGTATTTGTGTTCAATTTCTATAATTTTTTTTGTGTTTTGGAGCAATCGTATAACTACAAGAAGATGTTTGTTCCGTTTCAGCGATATCTATTCAGTTTCTGCAATCTGGTACTTTGTCTTTCACTGCTTTTGCATTATGGTTGTCGCACCCCAAAAAAATCGGGCTCGCGGCATTGGCTGGCGATTTAAGTCTCGTTGTCATTGCATTTGCTTGAATTGTTCGTTGGAGTCGCCACCTAGTAATTTATTGAAGGCTACTAGGAAACCGGATATACTGGTCTGGTCAGAGATTCACGGGTAAGGGACTGGTTGTGGTTAGGGAAGGTATTCGCACCCCTAACGCACCCTACCTGAGGTAAGCTGCTTCGTGGCTTTGACGTGTTAAAGAAGTTTTAATAATTGTCTTTTCATCGGAAATTAGAAATATCACTTACGTATAAGTTAATAATTCTTAACCGTGATCCGATCAAAATATTAAATTCTTCTTTAATATATTTGCAATTTTATCCTAAAAATATATATATATATATATATATATATATATATACAAATAAGTAAAACAAAATACAAACACACACATTCACTATTTTCATTTCTTTTCTTTTTCTTTTCTTTTTCCTTTTCTTTTACATCCACAATACAAATACAAATACAAATACAAATTCAAATTCAAAATAAATAAATAAAAATACACCAACACACACATCCCCTTTGTTATTATTATTTTCTTTTCTTTTCTTCTTTTTTTTTTCTTTTACATTCACATACTACAAATTTAAAATAAATAAACAAAAATTACATTAAAACTTTAAAATTTACAAAATGGTCCCTAAACAATCCATAACAGTACTGGGAAACCCTTCAGGAACAGTTCTGGGCTGCCTGAACAGTAGCGGCGCGTGGACCCCACGCCCCGCCGTGATTGGCGGCGCGTGGGCTCACACGCCGCCCCGAAAATCAGGCAGCGTGAGGGGGGGGCTGTAATGCTTCCTCCTCTCTTCGATCTCTTCACCTGCAAATCCAAAAAAAACACACAGCCAGGGCAGTCGATTTTAAGTTTTTCTTAGTTTTTCAAATCTGTTTTTTTTTGTTCTTTCTTTCTCCGCCTGCTGCTTCCTCTTCTTCTTCAGATCGTCTTCCCTGTACAGGCGACGACTGCTGGAGCCCGGAGCAGCGGGTGGCGCCGCTGGGGAAAGGAGCTGCTGCGGTTGGCTTCGGTGGGCGCTGGGTTTCGTCTTCTTCTCCTCTACTTCGGGTGGCAGATCGGTGGCTTGGTGGAGGATCTGGAAGGCGGTGGCTTGCTTCTGTTCGGCCGCCGCTGGGGGAGGAGCTACGGAGTGGGCGGTCCTTTCACGGTGGCTGAGAGCTTGTGCTCGGCGGAGAGGGAAGAGGAAACCGCAGGGGAGAGGGAGCAGCGGCTTGTGTTGATGGAGACGAACTGCCGCTGAGAGGGAAGAGCTGGAGACGGGGCTGTCTTGTGTGGCTGTTGGAACGGCTGAGGGAGAGGGAGGTCTGGTGACCGGCAGCTGGGGAGTGAGGGGGCTGAGAGAGTGGCTGCTGGTGAGGGAGAAAGGAAAGAAGAAAAAAAAAATAATACGATGGGGGCTTGGGGGCTGTTTGGCCGGTTGTGGGTGAGGGAGAAGAACCAGGGGATCCGGTGTGGAGAAGAAAAAATCAAAACCCCAAAGGGCTGGCAGCTGTGTTTCTGTGGGGGAGAAAAAAAAAATTTGTGTGGGGGACGGCGGCTCTTTGAAAAAAATGGGAGGAGAAGATAGGTTTAGGGTTTTTTTCTTTTTGTATTTTTCTGGTGTTTCCAAAATTAGCCCCCCCTTTTGCAAGTGTTGGAAACCAGTATTTATAGGCAAAAATGTTGTCAAGTTTTTCAACTTGGTCCCTCAACTTCTTTCTTTTTGTAAATTTTGATTTTTCTTATTTTTTTTGTATTTTTTTGAAAACGAGCAAATCAACGTCGACTCAACGAGGAAAATCAATGTTTTTTAAAAATGACGCGTGAAAAGTCGAACGCGTTTGAAAATCTTTTAAAAATTTAAATTTTTTTTTTAGACGACGTTGAAAATGCTAAAAGGACGAAAATATATTAAAAAAACATATTTTTTGGATTTTCATTGTTTTTCTCTATTTTTGGATTTTTTGAAAATATATCAAAAACATGGGTCAAAAATTGGGTAGCAACAGATGCCCCATCTTTACAATGCTTACGAAGCGAAAATCCTCAAAATTTTGCATAATAAGCTTTGTAAAGAAAACAAAAGGAAAATGATTTCATTATCTTGGGCGACCTGCCCACACACTCACACTGGTCTATTTTCACGGGCGACCTGCCCACACATACTCACTCTGGTCTATTTTCACGGGCGACCGACCCACACTCTCCCAATGGTCTATTTTCACGGGCGACCTGCCCACACATTGGGTTTACCTGAGATCCCATCTGGCGACCTCATTCAACTGGAACAAAAATATTGTGTAACTCGGTTAACTTGAAATCCCATCTGGCGATTCCCTTTAACCAAAGCTACATGAGATCCCATCTGGCGACCTCATTCAATTGCAACGAAATATGCGTAACTCGGTTAACCTGAAATCCCATCTGGCGATTCCCTTTAACCAAAGCTACCCGAGATCCCATCTGGCGACCTCATTTAACCAAAACAAAAGAATGTGTGAAAAATGGTCTCATTGTATGGGTGACAAACCCCAGAAAAAAAATGATGGTCTCATTGTATGGGTGACAAACCCTAGAAAAACGATGGTCTCATTGTATGGGTGACGAACCCAAGAAATATGATGGTCTCATTGTATGGGTGACGAACCCCAGAAAAATGATGGTCTCATTGTATGGGTGACGAACCCCAGAAAAAATGATGGTCTCATTGTATGGGTGACGAACCCCAGAAAAATGATGGTCTCATTGTATGGGTGACGAACCCAGAAAAATGATGGTCTCATTGTATGGGTGACGAACCCCAGAAAAATGATGGTCTCATTGTATGGGTGACGAACCCCAGAAAAATGATGGTCTCATTGTATGGGTGACGAACCCCAGAAAAATGATGGTCTCATTGTATGGGTGACCTACCCAAATGGAAAAAATGTGAAGTGCGGTCTCATTGTAATGGGTGACCTACCCACGTGAAAAGAATATGAAAAAGTGGTCTCGTTGTGATGGGCGACCTACCCAAATAAAAAGAATGTGAAGTGCGGTCTCATTGTAATGGGTGACCTACCCAGATGGAAAAAATGTGAAAAACGATCTTATTATGATGGGCGACCTACCCAGATGGAAAAAATGTGATATGACAAGTGTGAAAAATAGGACTTACCTGGCGAAGTTCTGAAGGGATGACAGAAGAAAGGGCTGGAAAACTTGGTGCTTCCTGATAATTCTCGATCATAGGGTTTGAAAACTCGGTGTTTCCTGACTGCAAGGGTTGAAAACTCGAGGCTTCCCGATTGCAAGGTTGATCTTTTCATTTCTTTGGGATTTTCCTAATGGTAGGGTTCATCCCATCGTCCTTTTATTCCATGATCAAAACCGATTCTTTATTTATCATCACCACAATGCTTCTTTCTCTTTCCACCATCTTGCTGGACCCCATTAGGGATTTTCCTGTAACAATTCAAAAATACGTGCAAATGTTTTTTTTTTTTTGTTTTTTTTTGTTTTTTTTTTTTTGAGGTTAGATGATATGCATGCATCCTTACCTGATTTGAAATATAGGTCCCCCCCTATTTGATGCTCCATCGTCCTAGGATGCCCTTGTTTGTATCCCAAAGCTTTCTTTGTTCTTCCGATGTATTGGCTCATTCATGTGTTAGCCATCCACTCAGCTGTAAATGCAATGCCCATCCCGGGCTGTCTTCGACAATTACTGCTTGCATCGTTCATGAAGCTTGACCCTGCCCCCAAGTGTGGTACTGCTTGATTCATCATGAGAGATTTTCTCTCCTGGCTTCTTTTGAGAATTATCCTCTAATTGATTGTGTGCATCATGCCAACACCCATCAAGATTGTTAATCAGTCATGAACTTGCCTTCGGTTGAAACACCATTCAAGTATGTATGGTCACCAGCCTTCATGGAACTGCCAAGTCATCCAGACATGGATCTCATGCTTTGCAGTAAACAACTCATCATTGTAAGCGCGATGTCTTTCTCTATGGATTCCTCTTAGCTTGTCAAATCAGATTGTGAACATAACTGCTTTGGCATCATGAATGGTGTTCATGTTATCACCCATATTTGTCGCACCCCAAAAAAAAAATCTTCTTTTTTCAATTGCGGGTTCGACTGGCGAATTTTTTTTATTTTGGTTTGATTTGGTTCTTTGGAGTCGCCACCTAGTATTTTGGTCACTAGGAACCTAACTGGTCTCAGAGATCGGGTACGGAGACTGGTTGCGTAAAGGGAAGGTATTAGCACCCCAAATACGCCCTACCTAAGGTAAGCTGCATTGTTTTATTGTCTGATAAAAATAAAAACTAAAGTGTTATTGTGTTTTCCTAGTTGTTGGTCTGTCTAGGGTTCAAGAAAAATCCCCCTCAGTAAGGAGGTCTTTATCTTATCGGGTAAAAATCCTAACCGTTCTAACGTCCATACCAAAATTTTATTAATAATATTTAGGAATACGTTTTACGTATAAATTCGTAATCCCAAATACTAAAAGAAAACAAAAAGATTTTTTTAGAATTTTTGAAATATTGGCCTAGTTCTCATGGCTTGAATAAACTGGTTATTAAAGCCAAAATGCATGTTAATACATATATATTTTTGAAAATTTTCTTTGTTGTGTGAAAATATGATGATATAATATTTATATATATTAGAGAGACTAGGCCGTATTTTAAAACAAAAAAAAAACAATCTTTGGAAAATATTATTTTTTTTATGCTTTGACGAAAATCGGGTATTTTAATACTGAGCTTGTATCCTTACGGTATAAAAATACAACCCAATATTAATCCTCTTTGCTAAAAATATGCAGAAAAATCAATAATATTTTTAGGGACTTTTTAGAATTTTTTTGAAAGCAAAAACATTTTTTATTCTGAAAATCTTTGATGTTTTGACGAAAACCGGGTATTTATAACACTGATTTTGTATCCTTACAGTATAAAAATACAAACCAACATTAAACCACTTTGACAAAAATATGAAGAAAAATCACAATATTTTTAAAGATTTTTTTTTTAAATATTTTTTTTTTATAAATATATTTTATATATATATAACATATATACACACATATATATATATATATATTATAATAATATATAATATATTATAGGGCTGGGCCGGCCCAAATAAATGGGCCAGGCTCAGCCCAAAAAAAAATAATAATAAAGGGGGCGGGCCGGTCTCGGCCCGTAACTAACGTGGGCCGGTCTCGGCCCAAAAACTTCTACAGTCTGGGCCAAGACCGGCCCAGACTTGCAAGGCTGGGCCAGCATCGGGCTGGCCCAGTGCCTTACAACCCAGCGGGGGGGGAGAATTATTTCCCCCCCCCCCCGCCTCCTGCATGCAACATGCAGGAGGCCAGGCGAAAACAAGAGAAAAAAAATGCAAGGGGGGGGATGTGCACCTGGCGTGGAGGCGACCGTTGGTGGAGCTGCGGTGTCGTGGCCTCGAGGACGGCGGCGCTGTGGTGTTGCTGCGGCGGAGAGAAAAGATTTCCTTCCTCTTCCCCTCTTCTTTTCCTTCCTTTCTCTTTGTTTTCTGTTTTCTTTTCTTTTTGTTTTTCGTTTTATTCTTTTCTCTTCCCCTCTATCTCACTGGTTCTATCTCTCTCTTCGGTCTCGTCCCTCTCTTTTTTTTTCTTCTTCTCTCTCTTCGGTCCCCTCTCTCTCCTCTTGGCCTCTCTCTATTTATAAACAAAAAAGGAAACGACATGCCTTCGTTAGTGCGCCTTCAATCACGCAACGGCTGGTCGGCCATTCTTGCTTTCGGTGGTGGTGGTGGGGGCGAGGAGAGAGAGAGAGGCGGGAAGTTTTTTTTGAAAAAAAGAAAAAAAAGGTTTTGTCTCTGTTTCCGCGGGGGGAAAGGAAGAAGACGAACAGTGTCGTTCAAAACGACACTGTTCTGTCTTCTATATATATATATATTTTTTTAATATATATATATATGAAACGGCGTCGTTTTGGATAAAACGCGCCGTTTCATTTAAATGGGTCAAACTTCAAGTCAGTCCTCCGAACTCGGTCCTCGCCCCTCTTGTTGGCCGCCTTTTTCACTTTGGTCCTTGGCATCTGATTTATGCAATTTAGCCCTCAATTGATTAATAAACTTTCAATTTCTTCAATTAGGCCCCTGAACCGAATAATTTCAGCCCCCTTATTTACGTGCCTCTTGCAATTTGGTCCCTGGTTTCGAATTTTCTTACTTAAATCCCTAATTGGCCCTTAAACTTCAATTTTTATGCAATTGAGCCCCTGATTTGACCCAATAAATTCCTAAAAAATATATTTTGGCCCCAGAACTTAAATTTCTCCAAATTAAAGCCCAAATTGACTTAAAAATCAATTTTTCTTGGAATCAAATCTTCTATAAATTCAAATAAAAATCCAATTAAGTCCATAAAAATCCAATTAAGTCCATAAAAATCCAATTAAGCCCATAAAAATCCAAATTCAAATTTTTCTTCTCAATAGGGCTTTCATCCTTCAAGAATATACTGTCAAAAATTCAATCCTTGTATTTTTAAATTCCTTGACCAATTTTCTGACTGTTTTCCGGGCGCTTCTGCCTCCGGTTATTTTTCTAACCTCTTTTGGCTATTTATTTTATTTTTCAGGGGGACCCAAAAATGGGTTACAACAGATGCCCCCTCTTTATAATACTTACGGAGCATGGGTTTTGCGCAGTAAGTGTTATAAAGATAAACCCAAAACGGAACTCCCGAAACTGATCTGGTCGAAGCTTGATTGATCTGAAACTTTGTCCTTTATAACAATCCTCCTTAGCCCCAAAAAACCATGATCGAAACTTAGTCATCTCGAGATCCTTATCCAGCGATCCTCTGAATTCTTATTTTAGTTTGATCAACATGGAAATCCATCCGAGATCCTATCTAGTGATCTTCTTTAACCTGGAATCCCATCCGGCGATTCCTTTACTCATAACCAATACAAAAAATGTGTGTGTGGTCTCATTATGATGGGTGACCTACCCGAGTGGAAAAGAGAAAGAGTGGTCTCATTCTTTGGGTGACCTACCCAGGGGAAAGGATGGCCTCATTATTATGGGTGACCTACCCAAGTAAAAAAAAAATGGAGAATGGTCTCATTCTTATGGGTGACCTACCCAGAAAATATGGTCTCATTGTGATGGGTGACCTACCCAGAAAATATGGTCTCATTGTGATGGGTGACCTACCCAGAAAAAGGAAGAGTGGTCTCATTCTTTGGGTGACCTACCCAGGGGAAGGAATGGCCTCATTCTTATGGGTGACCTACCCAGATAAACAAAAAAATAGAGAATGGTCTCATTCTTATGGGTGACCTACCCAGAAAAGTATGGTCTCATTGTGATGGGTGACCTGCCCGAGGAAAAAGGAAGAGTGGTCTCATTCTTTGGGTGGCCTACCCAGGGGGAGAAAATGTGATGAAGTGATCTCGTTGTGATGGGCGACCTACCCAAATAGAAAGAATATGAAGTGCGGTCTCATTGTAATGGGTGACCTACCCAAATAAAAATATGGAGAAAATGGTCGCGTTGTAATGGGTGACCTACCCAGAAAAATGTTGGTGAGGGCTCAAAGGCGCACTCGAAAAGAGGTAGGGTTTAGAAAACGCACTACCTGAGAAGTGAGGGCTCAAACGGCGCACTCGAAAAGAGGTAGGGTTAGAAAACACACTACCCAAAAAGTAAGGGCTCAAACAGCGCACTCGAAAAGAGGTAGGGTTAGAAAACGCACTTCCTGAGAAATGGTGATGAAATCCCGATCTGACAAATGTTGAAAGCAATATATTATGGTTAATATGCATGTATGTTTTTGTTACCTATCTTGGAAACATAGGTCCCCCTTTCGTCGTAAGCCTCTTTGCTCTTGTTTCAAGCTTTTCTCATGAACCGAAATATCCTTCATGTCCTTTTAGTGAAGAGATCTTTGGTTCCTTATGGGGCCCTTTCTTGCTCCATTGAGTTTTGCGTCAAAGGAAAAAATTGGTTTTGTTCATGAAAACTAAAACTTTTAATATAATTAGCAGATTTTATAAAAGATGCCTTTTTTAGAAGTTTTTATTATGATATCCCTTTTGGGCTTGGGTTTACTTTGGACCCTTATGTGCATATCGTGCACCTTTTGCCCCCTAGTGTGATGTGCAACTATATGTCAAGTAGATTTGATTTGGTTCACCAATTGATGGAGTCATCTTCTTAGTCATGCAAAAAAAGTTCTTTTAAACGAAAGATTTCAAATGTTATGAGATCATATGTTATATATATAAAAAGGACTCTTTACAAAGAGAATTCATGGCCGAAATTTATTTTATTGAACGGGAAATTACGAAATACATCAAGCGTAGTATTTCTTTACAGAGTCGGAATTCACAGGCCTAGCTAAATCTTCTCCATCCATTCTAGACAGTAACAAAGCTCCTCCTGAGAATGCTTTCCTCACCACATAAGGTCCCTCGTAGTTAGGTGCCCATTTACTCTGATCTTCTCCAGGTAAAGGTAACATTTTCTTTAGTACAAGATCTCCTTCGTGGAATCCTCGAGGTCGAACCTTCTTGTCATATGATTTAGCCATCCTTCTTTGGTAGAGTTGATGATGACAGATCGCGGCTATCCTCTTTTCACTGATCATATTCAACTGTTCATATCTAACCTTTGCCCATTCTATCTCTTCCAGCTCAGAGTCTAACAACACTCTCAATGATGGGATTTCCACTTCTAAAGGCATCACCGCCTCCATTCCATATACCAACATGTACGGGGTGGCTCCAGTTGAGGTTCGGACTGCAGTGCGATATGCATGAAGGGCAAACGGCAACATCTCATGCCAATCCTTATAGGTGACTACCATCTTCTGAATAATCTTTTTGACATTCTTGTTAGCAGCTTCTACCGCACCGTTCATCTTTGGCTTATATGGCGAAGAATTGGAATGCTTGATTTTCCATTTAGTGCAGAGCTCTATTATCATCTTGCCGTTGAAATTCTGGGCGTTATCAGTTATAATCTTTTCTGGTGGGCCATACCGACATATCAAATCTCTCTCAATAAATTTCTTCACCACTTTTTGCGTCACATGAGCAAATGACCCAGCTTCTACCCATTTTGTGAAGTAGTCGATAGCCACGAGAATAAACCTATGACCATTGCTGGCTTTTGGATTTACCGGTCCAATCACATCAATTCCCCACATCGCGAAAGGCCATGGAGATGTTAAATTAAACAGAGGAGCCGGAGGAGCATTGATTTTGTCACTGTATACTTGGCACTTATGACATTTCCGGACATAATCGATACAATCCTTCTCTAACGTCATCCAGAAGTACCCGGCTCTTTGTATCTTCCTGGCCATCACATGTCCACTAGCATGAGTTGAGCAAATCCCTTCATGGACTTCCCGTACTGTGCTTTTTGCCTCAAATTCATCCAAACATCTCAACAAAGTCCCGTCAAATGATTTCTTATACAAAATCTCCCCATCAAGATAAAAATCCATTGCCAATCTTCTCAAGGTCTTTTTGTCGATTTTGGATGCCCCAGGGGATATGCCTGGTTTTGGATGAAATTCTTGATATCATAGTACCACGGGTTTCCATCCACTTCTCTTTCGACTGAGCAACAATGAGTGGGGTTATTTCTGATATTGATGTGTACTGGCTGTACCTTGTGCCCAAAGTCTATCTTGGCCATAGATGCTAGTGTGGCCAAAGCATCTGCAAACTGGTTCCCTTCCCTTCCCAGATGGGTGAACTCTATTTCCTCAAATTCTTTAGCTAGCTGAGACAGGTATTCTTGGTAAGGCCTTAACTTCTCTTCTTTGGTTTGCCATTCTCCTTTTACTTGGCAAATGATCAACATTGAGTCTCCATACACATCTATCTTTTTGATGTTCATCTCTAATGCAGCCTTTAAACCAAGAATGCAAGCTTCATATTCAGCCGTGTTGTTGGTGCACCCGAACTGCAGCTTAACTGAAACCGGATACTGCTTCTTATCAGGAGAGATTATCACTGCCCCCGCTCCGTTACCACATACATTTACAGCACCATCAAAGTACATAACCCACCAATCTGATTTTTCTTCCTCGATTGCAAACACATCTTCATCGGGAAAGTCAAAGTTTAACGGCTCATAATCTTCCATAGCATGGTCAGCCAGGTGATCGGCAATAACACTCCCTTTCACAGCTTTCCTTGTCATATACACTATGTCATACTCAGCCAAAAGAACTTGCCATCTTGCAATTCGGCTAGATAGATAAGGTTTCTCACAAATGTACCTTAATGGGTCTAACTTGGAAATTAACCATGTAGTGTGATACAACATATACTGACGTAATCTCTTTGTAGCCCAGGCTAGTGCGCAGCACAGCTTCTCAATCACAGTATACCTAGACTCATATTCCGTGAACTTCTTGCTTAGGTAATAAATGGCCCTTTCCTTTCTTCCGGTTTCATCATGTTGCCCAAGCACACATCCCATTGCTGTTTCGGTTACTGTTAGGTATAAAATCAATGGCCTTTCTGGTACGGGAGGAACAAGCAGAGGTGGATTTAGCAAGTACTGCTTGATTTTCTCAAAAGCTTTATCACACTCTTCATTCCATATTCCAGGGTTCTTCTTCCTCAACAAACGAAAGATCGGGTCACAAGTCGCGGTTAAATGGGATATAAACCGAGCGATGTAATTCAACCTTCCTAAGAAACCTCTCACCTCCTTCTCAGTCTTGGGGGGTGGCATAGATTGAATAGCTTTTACTTTTTCAGGATCCACTTCTATCCCTTTGTCACTCACCACAAATCCCAACAGCTTACCGGATTTCACCCCGAATGAACACTTTGCTGGGTTAAGCCTCAACTTATATTTCCTTAATCTTTCAAATAATTTCTTCAATACTTGGACATGATTCTCTCCCTCTTTAGATTTAGCAACCATGTCATCCACGTATACTTCAATCTCTTTGTGCATCATGTCGTGAAACAAAGTCACCATAGCCCTTTGGTAAGTGGCCCCGGCATTCTTTAAACCGAATGGCATGACTTTGTAGCAAAAGGTTCCCCATGGTGTTATAAAGGTTGTCTTCTCCCTATCCTCTGGCGCCATTCTTATCTGATTGTAGCCTGAAAACCCATCCATGAATGAATATGTGGAACTACGTGCTGCATTATCAACTAATATATCTATGTGTGGTAAAGGGAAGTCATCTTTAGGGCTAGCCCGGTTTAAGTCCCTAAAGTCCACGCAAACTCTGATTTTACCTTCCTTTTTGGGTACCACCACTATGTTTGACACCCATTGTGGATACTTCACTACTTCCAAAAAACCAGCGTCCCATTGTTTTTCAATTTCCGCCTTTACTTTGATTAAGACCTCCGGATGAGTTCTCCTTAACTTCTGCTTAGTCGGCTTGCATCCTTCCATCAGTGGTATTCTATGCACTACAATGTCCGTATCCAGACCAGGCATATCTTCGTAGGACCAGGCAAAGACATCCACATAATCCTTGAGCAGTGCAATCAACTCTTGCTTTGCTTCGGGGGTGATCAAAGTCCCTATCTTCAGCTCTCGCTTGATTTCTTCATTGCCTACATTTATGGTTTCAAGTTCCTCCTTAGCGGGCCTCCAAGCCTGTTCGTGTTGTTCTATTAATTTTGTGAATTCCCATATGTTTTCCTCCTCCCATTCCTCATCTTCTACAGCTATGTATTCTTTAAATTTTGGCCATTCATTCTCAATGTAAAGTGCAGGTGTTGTTGTGGAGGATCCACTTTCAGGGTTCCTGAAAGCGGAAAGTGATGTGTAAATGCATAGTAAGACATCAAGATGAATTTTGAAAATGCATGATCTCATTGAAAATAAAAGATTGGCTCACAACAAAAATAAAATCCCATTGACATCTTGAGCCTCGATTGTCAATGAATAAATAAAAAAAGAACAGAAAAGAAAGGCAAACAACATAGATAAAAATATAATCCAACCATCATTGTTGATTACATTTTAAAAACCAATGGTGCTTCTTGGGTCTCCCAATTCTGGAACTTTTCCCCTTCGGCTAGCTTCCGGACAAAAGTCTTGACGGTGACTTCTTCCAAAGTGTGGATGGTCAATTGTGGCATCTCTTCAATCCTCCTTTCGGACTCGATTTTCTCAGCAATGTCCTTGACTTGATTTTCCTCCAGAGTGTTTATGTTCATTGAAGAAAGATTTTGAAAGAGGTCTCCATGTCTCCCATCAGGTTGTATCACATATGCGGCCTTTGGAAATGAAATCCTGATTGGAGGGATGACTAAGTTTTCTTCTACAGGCTTCCTTCCATCCTAGCCATTCTCTTCTCCCTTCTTGCACCAGCAGCTCGTTTATAATCCTCTTTCTTAGGCTTATATCCAAGCCCAAACCTCTGTTCTGCAGCTTTCAATTTGATTATACCCCTCCATTCAGGCCTTCTTTGCTCCATATCATATGGGAAAGGAATCTTGTTTTTCAAAAAGATTTTAGCTGCCATTTTAGTGGCTTCAGAGATTTCTGGCTTCCTCAACACAGTGTTCTCGGGCACCCACTCGGTATTCACAATCTCAAATGCATGAAGGTTTCCGTCCCTACAATCTTCTGCTTCAATGAATGGAACCGCCACATTTCTTACCATCGATATAGTCTCCTCAGCCTTAACAGTAACCAGGACACCGTTGGCAATGTACTTTAAACATTGATGTAGCGAAGAGGTGACAGCTCCCGCAGAATGTATCCATGGCCTTCCTAACAGCATGCTATAAGAAGGGTGGATATCCATCACTTGAAGGGTTACTAGAAAGACTTGTGGACCCACAGCTAGTTCAACATCAATTGACCCTATAACTGGCCTTGATGAGCCATCATACGCTCTCACCGTTATCACACTGGGTTGCATATGTGAGGGATCTATCGGCATTTCATCCAGCACATGCCTTGGTAACACATTCAGGGCTGAGCCGTTATCAATGAGAACTTTGCCGACGAGACAATCCTTGCATCGGATCGTGACATACAAGGGCTTGTTATGTCTAGTTCCTTCAGCGTCAAGTTCATCTTCCGTGAAATACAAGTAATTGGCAGCATGAATCCTCCCTACTAGATGTTCCATAGTTTTTTGCTCGATATCTTGGGGCACATAGGCCTCATTCAATACTTTTTGCAAAGCATTACGATGTGGCTCCGAGTTGAGTATTAAAGACATGATGGAGATCTTAGCAGGGGTTTTCTTCAACTGATCCACTATACTGTACTCACTATGCTTCATCAGTTTCAAGAACTCATCTGTTTCTTCCTCAGTCACAGGTTTATTCACCTCAAACTCTTTATCGAGGTCCAGCACCTCCTTGCCTTTAGCCTTTCTTTGTCTTTCTAGCTCTTCAGGTGTGTAACAACGACCACTCCGAGTTAGCCCACTTATCTCCGTTCGGAACAGCGGCAAAGGAGCTTCAACATTCGAGGTATAACCATAATCTCCAGGCATCGCTCCATAGTTTACTTTGCTTGCATAGGAGGGCCTAGTTAATACCAGTTTTGAGCGACCATTAGCTGTTGATTGGATTCTACATTTCTCTATCATCCCTACCTCTTCATTGTCACTTACATCCTCAATCCTCAACTCTCCTAGAGTTAGCATTCTTGCAACTTTTTGATGAAATTCAATGCATTCATCAATGTGATGCCCTTCCTTTTTATGGAAATGGCAAAAGTTACTTTCCCCTGTGCAGTACTCAGTCGTTTCTTCCAAATGTCCAGACTGTACCAACATCAAGTATAGCTTGGCCATGGTCACCTTCAACACCCTCTTTTTGCTACCCATCTCCATGGTATTCACTCCTCCCCTTCCATCAACATGTTTAGGTAAAGGGTTTGAATTCTGATTAGGCGAATCCTCAAAAGTGACCCATCCCACTTTGATCAGTTGCAACACCTTTCTTTTAAAAGCGAAGCAAGACTCAATGATATGGCCTGCGTGACCAGCATGGTATTCACAAGTCACCTCGGGGTTGTACCAGGCAGGGAAAGGTGGCTGCATAGGTGGTATGGGTAGGGGAGCTATCTGCCCAATACTCAACAACTTGGCATACAACTCTTTTAAAGTTATGGGAAGAGGAGGTAGTTGTTCTTCTGACGGTTGCTTATCTTTTCTTTGGTAATTGTTGTGGTTATTTGCAGGGAATTTTATTTGATTGGGCTGATTTGGAGTGGGGGGTTTGGAAAAGTTAATACTAGTGACTCGAGGGGTAGGTATTTGGTAGTTTTTGCTTCTTCTTTCTAGGTTGTTCACCTCAATTTCTTTCTTCCTTCCAATGAAACCTCTCTTCTCTAGAGGTTCTGCTATTCTCCCGCTTCGGATCCCTTGTTCAATCCTCTCGGCGATCCGCACGACATCATAGAAATGTTGTGCTGAACTACCCATAAGGTGTTCATAGTATGGAGCCCTGAAAGTATTGGCAAACAAAGTCACCATTTCTGTCTCTATCAGCGGAGGTTGCACATTGATAGCTTGGTCTCGCCACCTTTGAGCATAAGCCCTCACGGACTCTTGACTTCCTTTCTCCATGCTGATCAGACTGGTCCTATCAGGAGTAATCTCTAGGTTAAACTTGTATTGCTTCAAGAAAGCGTCCGCCAAGTCTGTCCACTTCCTGATCCTAATATTGTCTAACCTCATATACCAACTGAGGGCCGATCCGGTCAGACTATCCTGGAAGAAGTATATTAACATTTTGTCGTCGTGGATAACCTCTGCCATTTTGTTATAGTAGGAGCGGAGATGGGTCTTCGGGCATTCCATCCCAGTATACTTAACAAATTCCGGCACTCTGATCTTTTTTGGAATGACAATATTAGGTACTAAACATACCTCAGCGGTCCTAATTGGGTCAAACAAATCATTTCCTTCAATTGCCCTTAGCCTCTCTTCTAGGGCAGTCCACTTATCATCTCCTTCATGATTAGAGAATTTAAAGTCATGTGGATCTTCGTTTGTTAAATCCATTGTAATAGGGATTTGGATGGGCCGAGCAGGACTCTGCTTAGTTGGTGTGTTTGCCCCTATGTTTATAGGTGCGACAGGAATTTGAGATGCTGCTGGTGCTTCATTAGGTTGAGTAGATGTTCCCGCTCCATCTCTGGCTCTTAATAATTGCTCTAACATACTGGTTAGGTGCGCCACATCATTCCGAACTCCTTCTAGTTCTCTTTGGTACTGAGATTCCGGTTGTGACCTTCCTTCGTTTTCCATTCTTGCTCTTTGCCGAGTGTAGTGGACTTTGGAAGGGGGACCTATGTTTCACGATCTGGAATGCATATGATAAATTAAAAACAAAAACGTGATGAGAATGTGATGCATATGAAATGTGTATATATGCATATTTTACGAGCTGATTCATGACTTTCGTAACCTTTAAGCAAGATTTCTGAGTTGACCTGATTACCATAAAGGAGGGTTTGCCAAGTTCTTATCATAGTGGCTTACCAAACTCATCAAGAAAGGAAATACGTCATGGACTTCTTATAAATAACAAAAATTGCTCATACAAAACAAATAATGGGAAAGAGAGTCCTATACATTGCTACCTCTAAAAAGCATTTCCTCTATTAGCTAAATCCCCAATAAAACCGGCCATGGCCCCCATGTATTCTCGATACTTTGAAGCATCATTTCCAACTTGGGTGGCTTGTTGTTGCAACCTTTCTGCGTAACGGGCTACTTGCTCAACCTGTTTTTCCATGTGTCTTATTCTGGCATGGAATACGGTGTTATCTTCGATTATTGCTTCGTTGCTGGCTCCTAAGGCTTCGTTGCTTCTTTCCAATACTCGCACCATACCCTCTGATTATGCCAACTTATCTCTTGTCCTTTGTAGCTCTTCCTTGGCGATATCCAGCTCCGCTATTTTGGAATTGATCTGAACTGCAAAGCTGTCCATGTAGTCTTGGCATTCTTGACGCTCTTGCTTAGCCTTACTCATATCTTCTTCCATCTCGCAGTAGTGGCTTCTCAACTCCCTTAACTCTTCTTCTCGTACCTCGCTCTCCGCTTGTAAAGCCCTCATCCTTCCTTTTGAAGACTCAGCTCTCTTCTGGTAATCTCTCATGTCAGACTCAGCGGCCATTCTCGCACTTCTTTCTTCCTCTAGCTGCACCATGTATTGAGCTCTAACCTTCCTTTCTTCTTCTATGTCGAGGTTGGCTAGACGATTCTTCTCCTTCTCAACTTCTATTTTCTTTAAAAGAAGTTTCCTTCCCTTCTTCAAAGAATCCATCGTCTCCTTATCATCATTCACGCCTTTTGTTGCCCTCTTAACCTTAGCCAATTCTTTTTCTGCTATCCCATTCTTCTTGACCAACTCATCATAATCGGCTATTCGATTCCTTAACTCAGCCTGGACCCCCGTCGTTATGTTTTCAGCTACCTCAGCCCTTTTCTGCCATTCCTTTAGAGACATTAGCTGCTTCTCTTGTTTTTCTAACCGCTGATTCAAAAAAACCCTCATCGCATTTTCCTCCTCTAGCTGGTTCTCTAACAATTGTTGCCGCCCCTTACTTTTGCTGAGTTCTATTACACACTGATCTAGCTGCTTTCTTAGATCTTCTTCGTCATCCTTTCTTTTCCTTTTCTGTGTTTCTATCGCTGCCTCTGACTGTTCTTGTGTAGAGAGACCCTTTACTTCAGAAAAATCCTCATTCCTCCAAACTGTATAATTATGGCTGAATGAGGTTTCAAAACTGCTTCCTTCTTCTCTTTTCACCTTCACGGGCCTTTCCCAATCCTGTCGGATAAGCTCCATTTCTTTGATGAACGGTTGGTGCTTGAATAACCCAATGAAATCAGCTAAACCCAAGGTTCTTGGCGTATATTGCATTCCGCCTAACTGCCTTGTTACGAGGGCGGGCGCATAGCTGATGTAACCAGTTACACCAATTAAAGGAACCCATATCTTGCTTCCGCAGCTCATTGTGCAAATAACGTTGTTCATCCACGGTGCTTTCCATTTGAAGTTGCTACTTGGCAATGCTGCATACTTATCCCTCCATGCCTTCTCATCCCAATTCTTCCAAGTCTCATCTATGGTGATCTTTAACGGTCGCAAGTCAAACCACCAAAAGTTGTTGAAGATGTCTCTTGGTGCTTCGATATGACTGATTATCCATAGGTACAACATAGGGACGCAGCACCTCATAGCTCCTTTTCCATGTGTTCGGCAGTGATTGAGAGATAACATGGTTTCCCCCAAGATGGCTGAGGAAGGATTGATCCGGTCATGCTCATATTCGATGAAGACACTCGCTGCTTCTAAACTGATGACCCCAGTTTCAGAAGGGAACAACACTAGCCCAAAAATGGCGAAGGCCACCAACCTATATCGTTCGTCTCCCAACTTGCCTTCTTCGGCATTTTTCTTCATTCGAGCTTCAATGACCTTCCACTTAAAACCCCCTTCAGCACTTCTACACTGGCTGATCTTTCCTAAGCCTAATAAACTGCCTACTTCCGAAGCTGTGTCTTCAAATCTGCGTCGGCGGTAGATTCGGCAGCTGTCATTTGGAAAATCCAGGATTCTCTCATATTCTTCCAAGGTGGGTGTCATATCGATGTTTCCAAAGGTAAAGCAACGATAACTGGGATCCCAAAAATTCAGAAGGGCTTTGATCGCCGCTGCTTGTACAGGCAACTTCATTATATGTGCAATCCTCCCATATCGCCTTTCAAACAGGGTCTCGTCAACATATTCCATAATAGGCAATAACTTTCCTAAATCGTTTACCATGTGATTTACCTTGGTAATGCATGGTAACCCACTAGCATCGATTCTTGGACATTTTCCTTCGGCGATCTGAGCCAACTCAGACTCTTGCCCATATTCTTGGAAAGAGAGGTACTTAGTCATGATTTCAGCTCAAAACCTGAGTTGATGAAATTAACAATTAATCGTGATGCAAATGAAAATAAGATTCATAACCTAAAGACAAACTCTATTTATTAAGTGAGAGAGGGTAGTTTTTCTATCTGGTCTCGAAGGGTCTCATATCTGCCCAGTGACATTCTTCGTAAAGAAGTATGGGGGCGTTGCAAGGAACAGTTAAGACACGTATGCCCACCATTACCAAGCAGGCACTCAGATATGAGTTGGGTGTTTCACACATTTAAACCCTGACCAATAGTCTTAGGGTAAATCGCTAATTCCCCACTTAACTTAAAGCTTGTGTGTGCTTTTCAAATTTAAGGCAAGTGATGCATGAAACAATTATATACAATGCATGAATAATATGCGTAAACTAAAAAATAAATACGCAAATAAAAGGAAGGGCATATTAACAATAAACACACAAAAAACCAACAAATCAGACAAAAACAAAGCTTAGTCTACATGGTCCCTAGTGGAGTCGCCATTATGTCGCACCCCAAAAAAAAAATCTTTTTTTTTCAATTGCGGGTTCGACTGGCGAATTTTTTATTATTTTGGTTTGATTTGGTTCTTTGGAGTCGCCACCTAGTATTTTGGTCACTAGGAACCTAACTGGTCTCAGAGATCGGGTACGGAGACTGGTTGCGTAAAGGGAAGGTATTAGCACCCCAAATACGCCCTACCTAAGGTAAGCTGCATTGTTTTATTGTCTGATAAAAATAAAAACTAAAGTGTTATTGTGTTTTCCTAGTTGTTGGTCTGTCTAGGGTTCAAGAAAAATCCCCCTCAGTAAGGAGGTCTTTATCTTATCGGGTAAAAATCCTAACCGTTCTAACGTCCATACCAAAATTTTATTAATAATATTTAGGAATACGTTTTACGTATAAATTCGTAATCCCAAATACTAAAAGAAAACAAAAAGATTTTTTTAGAATTTTTGAAATATTGGCCTAGTTCTCATGGCTTGAATAAACTGGTTATTAAAGCCAAAATGCATGTTAATACATATATTATTTTGAAAATTTTCTTTGTTGTGTGAAAATATGATGATATAATATTTATATATATTAGAGAGACTAGGCCGTATTTTAAAACAAAAAAAAAAACAATCTTTGCAAAATATTATTTTTTTATGGTTTGATGAAAATCGGGTATTTTAATACTGAGCTTGTATCCTTACGGTATAAAAATACAACCCAATATTAATCCTCTTTGCTAAAAATATGCAGAAAAATCAATAATATTTTTAGGGACTTTTTAGAATTTTTTTGAAAGCAAAAACATTTTTTATTCTGAAAATCTTTGATGTTTTGACGAAAACCGGGTATTTATAACACTGATTTTGTATCCTTACAGTATAAAAATACAAACCAACATTAAACCACTTTGACAAAAATATGCAGAAAAATCACAATATTTTTAAAGATTTTTTTTTTAAATATTTGTTTTTTATAAATATATTTTATATATATATAACATATATACACACATATATATATATATATATTATAATAATATATAATATATTATAGGGCTGGGCCGGCCCAAATAAATGGGCCAGGCGCAGCCCAAAAAAAAATAATAATAAAGGGGGCGGGCCGGTCTCGGCCCGCAATGATATCGGGCCGGTCTCGGCCCGTAACTAACGTGGGCCGGTCTCGGCCCAAAAACTTCTACAGTCTGGGCCAAGACCGGCCCAGACTTGCAAGGCTGGGCCAGCATCGGGCTGGCCCAGTGCCTTACAACCCAGCGGGGGGGGGGAGAATTATTTCCCCCCCCCCGCCTCCTGCATGCAACATGCAGGAGGCCAGGCGAAAACAAGAGAAAAAAAATGCAAGGGGGGGGGGATGTGCACCTGGCGTGGAGGCGACCGTTGGTGGAGCTGCGGTGTCGTGGCCTCGAGGACGGCGGCGCTGTGGTGTTGCTGCGGCGGAGAGAAAAGATTTCCTTCCTCTTCCCCTCTTCTTTTCCTTCCTTTCTCTTTGTTTTCTGTTTTCTTTTCTTTTTGTTTTTCGTTTTATTCTTTTCTCTTCCCCTCTATCTCGCTGGTTCTATCTCTCTCTTCGGTCTCGTCCCTCTCTTTTTTTTTCTTCTTCTCTCTCTTCGGTCCCCTCTCTCTCCTCTCGGCCTCTCTCTATTTATAAACAAAAAAGGAAACGACATGCCTTCGTTAGTGCGCCTTCAATCACGCAACGGCTGGTCGGCCATTCTTGCTTTCGGTGGTGGTGGTGGGGGCGAGGAGAGAGAGAGAGGCGGGAAGTTTTTTTTGAAAAAAAGAAAAAAAAGGTTTTGTCTCTGTTTCCGCGGGGGGAAAGGAAGAAGACGAACAGTGTCGTTCAAAACGACACCGTTCTGTCTTCTATTTTTTTTTTTTTTTTTTTTTAATATATATATATTTGAAACGGCGTCGTTTTGGATAAAACGCGCCGTTTCATTTAAATGGGTCAAACTTCAAGTCAGTCCTCCGAACTCGGTCCTCGCCCCTCTTGTTGGCCGCCTTTTTCACTTTGGTCCTTGGCATCTGATTTATGCAATTTAGCCCTCAATTGATTAATAAACTTTCAATTTCTTCAATTAGGCCCCTGAACCGAATAATTTCAGCCCCCCTATTTACGCGCCTCTTGCAATTTGGTCCCTAGTTTCGAATTTTCTTACTTAAATCCCTAATTGGCCCTTAAACTTCAATTTTTATGCAATTGAGCCCCTGATTTGACCCAATAAATTCCTAAAAAATATATTTTGGCCCCAGAACTTAAATTTCTCCAAATTAAAGCCCAAATTGACTTAAAAATCAATTTTTCTTGGAATCAAATCTTCTATAAATTCAAATAAAAATCCAATTAAGTCCATAAAAATCCAATTAAGTCCATAAAAATCCAATTAAGCCCATAAAAATCCAAATTCAAATTTTTCTTCTCAATAAGGCTTTCATCCTTCAAGAATATACTGTCAAAAATTCAATCCTTGTATTTTTAAATTCCTTGACCAATTTTTTGACTGTTTTCCGGGCGCTTCTGCCTCCGGTTATTTTTCTAACCTCTTTTGGCTATTTATTTTATTTTTCAGGGGGACCCAAAAATGGGTTACAACAATATTCATGCGGCGAAGTGCGCATTTGGGCTTCAGAATAGATGGTCCCATAGTCAATCTTAGTGGTGTGCATATGTTCGATGTTCATCCAAATGCACTTACCCGATAACATCTGTCCGGAGTCATAGCCATGTTTTACAGGGTAACCTAAGATGAAGATATGAAAATATCTTTCTAGTGCAGCGTTGCTCATCAATTGCTGCTGAGGTGCACTAGATCATGGATTGTCTTTGAACAACATTGGCCTCAGTATGATCTGAAGGTTCATTCATCGGTTTATACTCAAGAAGGTTTTTCTTTGTCATTGTCAGATGCTAAACATAACTTTGATGAACTTTGACGACTCATCATCGGATTCTTTCTTTGCCCCCAGCTGATCTGGATACTGTTTGCTTTCCTTCTTAAGGTCCACTGTATTGCCCCCAGCTGCTCAACTTTTCAAAGAGTGTCGAGGACTTCAATGTCATTTCAATCAACGATTTTGCATACTCAATCAATGTTCTTCTGTGTTTGGTAATCTTCCTTGTTCTGGAATCAACTCTCATATTTCAAAGATCATGTCTATTCAAAGTCTAGTTTGTTGAAATGAAATCAGAGATGTCCTTTTTGAAAATCTTTTGGAAATCAAACTTTTTTTTTTTTTATCAAAGACCCAACACACGTTATTTGAAATACACAGTCCTTTGATTGTTTTGTATTTTGAAAACAGAAATTGACCCGTTGTAAGATTTAAAATGACTTTTTCATGGTTCTTTGTGTCCACTTTAAACTCTGATTTTGGGTATATCTTTTGATGGTTTATGGTGAGGTGACCTTCTGTGAATTTCAAGGAAAACAACAGGCTCAAGTCAAAACTTGAGGATTCATGAAGGAAAAATGTTTTGTTTTTAGCAATAATTTTATCAACATGCATAACGACCGGTAACTTAATTCATGAAGCCACGACTCTTATGGAAAAACTCTTCAAGTTTTGAGAGCGCCATTTATCGGTTCAAGTTGCTTGCTTGATTAAAAAGGGCTTTTAAAAAGCATGTAATGCAGGCTATGGTTCATGGCTATGAAAGAAAGGAATTTCACAGGCTCAAAAGGTGTTTGAGGGTTTCAAAGACCTAGGATCAACATCAACTATTCATCAACTTGTTTTCTATTGTTGTCTTTATAGAGGAAACGATATATAACCTTGTTAACCTCAAAGTTCAGACTTTTCTTAACATAAGTCATAATGCAAATCCAACTTTCTTTGAGGAATAACCAACCTTAATCATCTGATAACATCGTAGGTTTTATAATGGATACCAAAAGTCAACGCTTATAGCTTAGTCTTTTTCTGGTATTGACTTTTGTTGTGCCTTTCCTTGATTGAAATTTCTTTTGCTCTTCATAGACTTGATAGGCGTTCTCCTTCTTTTATCTTTGACTTGTATTTAAGTGAAGGCAATTTCAACTTCCTTTTTTCATTCTCTTTTTTTTTCATAGCCTTCCTCAAAATTTTCTTATATGCCCCCAGTCTATGTGTTTTCTTTTAGCTCTCTCTCAATCATTGGACTTTTGTTCTAAGCTTTTCTTTGATCCATTGGTTTTATCAGTGTCTCCAAAATATTTCTCATTTGCCCCCAGTGTGGGGTGTGATCTTAGTCAGGGTTTCCTTTTGAAAGAAAATATCTCACCAAGCTCAAAATGGGACTACAAGGGATATAATTTTTAGAAAGTGAAGAGATATCAAAGATGGCGTTTTCTCATTTCAAGCAAGGTCGGTTAGAACCGATACATTTTGACCTCATCTAGTGTAATGATTTGGGACTTGTAAGAATCATGATTCACGAGTCATAACTATTGAATCCACTACATGTCATTATGCATACTGCTAAAACTTAGCTATATGATGTGGGGTTCAGTTTCAAAAGGTATGAGTTCAAAATTGTTTGGTCACCTCATGTCATTTTCAAGCATAGAGTCATTTTTGTAATCAAAACACTTCTAATCTTTCGGATTGATAAACCTTTAGCGCATGTTGGAGTTTGATCAAAATATTTTGTCAGAATAAAATGCTAAACATCTGTTGATTTCAAAACAACAAAGAGACAAAAGCAAGGCATGTTTCGTTGAAGGATGAGATGTGATCCCAAAACAAAATGTAGAATTCCATAACAATATGATTGACTGTTCATCACCATTCTTGAATCAGCTTTTCTAGCAATATTTGTGTTTTGCCAAGCGCTTTCGATCAACATGTCATTCTGAAGATGTTCGGGGGACAATATAGCCAATGACACTCTCCTTCACCGACTCCACTTGTCTCTTGCTCACCAACTTTCAGACTCAATTCTTGCAATTCTTAAAACTGTTCACTTGAAATGGTTGAGGACCCCACCATGACATCACATCTCTTATCTGGATTATACCACCTAGAAATCGGTGGTTGCATGGGATTTGTCGGAGTCAAGCAAAATTCTGGAATCTGGCAGATGCTGGTCGACAAACTTAAATGGCAGAGGAATGTCCCATCTTGGCAAAGACATTTGAGCAATTGATGCGGCCGTGAGACTTGGCTATACCACATAATTAAGGGTTCACACCGTCGAAGTCATCTCCTGATTCACCTCTCATCGTTGTTCTGGAATCCATGGCAGATCCTTCGCTCTTTCTTCTCTTCATAGCTTGTTCAATTCTTCGGCGAATCCACACAACTTCAATCTTCCAATGTTGTTGTGGTTGGTTGAGGATTGTTTAGAAAACTTTCCAATAACTTGGTAATCTTGGCAGCGCCCAGAAACTTATAGTATCGCCACTACCGACGTGTGGAATCACACATTGTCTCTATTGGAAGAGCACCTGATGAATCTAGAACTCCTTTGTCCCCACTTCAATTTCTCACTGACAGTGCAGCAAACAAACACCTATAGAGGAAGTCCTGCTCTGTTGAAGTTTCAGTCTTCTTCTTGTTTTTCAGTCTAGGCATGTCTTTTCTCTCTACTCTTGTATTTTAATACTGACACTGTTGGAGGAAAATCATAGATGACCTGAAACTATTGTATTCCTTCTTGGACTTCCCACTTGCGGATCCACAAACAGATTCCTGCTGAGTGAGCTTTGCTACGTTGAAGTTTGATGTCTGCTCATATTTTTCAGACCAGGTCTGACTCTTCAACCTACTAAGAGGTCTTCGTGCTGAAACTGATGAGAGAAATATTTGTAGCATATGCAAGTAGTAAATCTCCTCTTGCACTCTCAACTTGTAGAGCCATAAATGGATTTTTGTAGAGAGAGCTCTGCCACATTGAAGTTCAGTGTTCAATCATGGTTTTTCAGACCATCTTGTGCTGTTGAACTGGAATTGAGCTCGTAATCGAGGTAACTTCAAAGCAGATTAATGCGCCATGTACAGGAGACCGGTAGTTGTTTGGTTCCATTAGATGATGTGGAGGCGATGAACATTTAACAATGCAACTGGATAAGAACCAGAGTTGTCATTAGTTGATGACTGAAGGCGTTGTTGCTTTTGTTCATGACGAAAAAGGAGAGATACAACTTCAATTAGATGTGAACAAGCAGTGTTCCCACAAAAGACTGTGCAGATATTCTGTTTCCATTTGATGCTCAATACTTGTTCAAGCAGATCTGAGTCTAGCTACTTCACATTTAATGCTCTCAACCTTAATCTGATAATGAGCCTCTATCTGACACCTTTCTTCACCTCCATCATTTTTCTCCAATCACGTGCAGCACAGCTTGTGTGGGGGACCTACCCTTCAACCCGGTACATGCATGATAAATGTATGAACATGTAATCTATATGATGAACTCACCCTTCGAGAGGTGACAATATGGTCGTAACTCTTGTATGATGGACAAGAATCGTGATTTTTGCCCAAACTCTACAATGAAAATTTTTCGGAGCAACGACCAATGTGTCACCCATAAGTCTTGAGTTCAAGATGCTTCAAGAAGGGTTTGCCCTTATGCAAAAAACGATAGCACATACAACCTAAGGACAGGTTCTATTCATTATGTGAACATGGGTAGGTTTTCTATCTGGTCTCAAAAAGGTCTCATATCTGCCCAGTGACGTTCTTCGTAAAGACAGTATGGGGGCGTTGCAAGGAATGGTTAAGGCACGTATACCCACCATTACCAAGCAGGCACTCAGATATGAGTTGGGTGTTTCACGCATCTGAACCCTGACCAATAGTCTTAGGGCAGATCGCTAGTTCCCCACCTAACCTAAAAGCTTGTGTGTGCTTTTAAAAATAAATACAGGTGATGCATGAGACAATTCTATAAAATGCATGGAAATAAATATTAACAAAAAGATAAAAATGCAAAAACTTAAGCACATCAAATACACAAAGTTTAGTCCAATAATCGAAAAAATACCTTCCACAGTGGAGTCGCCATTCTGTCGAACCCCAAAAAAATCGGGCTCGCGGCATCGGCTAGCGATTTAAGTCTCGTTGTCATTGCGTTTGCTTGAATTGTTCGTTGGAGTCGCCACCTAGTAATTTATTGAAGGCTACTAGGAAACCGAATATACTGGTCTGGTCAGAGATTCACGGCTAAGGGACTGGTTGTGGTTAGGGAAGGTATTAGCACCCCTAACGCACCCTACCTGAGGTAAGCTGCTTCGTGGCTTTGACGTGTTAAAGAAATTTTAATAATTGTCTTTTCATCGGAAATTAGAAATATCACTTATGTATAAGTTAATAATTCTTAACCGTGATCCGATCAAAATATTAAATTCTTCTTTAATATATTTGCAATTTTATCCTAAAAAAAAAAATATATATATATATATATATATATATACACACAAATAAGTAAAACAAAATACAAACACACACATTCACTATTTTCATTTCTTTTCTTTTTCTTTTCTTTTTCCTTTTCTTTTACATCCACAATACAAATACAAATACAAATACAAATTCAAATTCAAAATAAATAAATAAAAATACACCAACACACACATCCCCTTTGTTATTATTATTTTCCTTTCTTTTCTTCTTTTTTTTTCTTTTACATTCACATACTACAAATTTAAAATAAATAAACAAAAATTACATTAAAACTTTAAAATTTACAAAATGGTCCCTAAACAATCCATAACAGTACTGGGAAACCCTTCAGGAACAGTTCTGGGCTGCCTGAACAGTAGCGACGCGTGGACCCCACGCACCGCAGTGACTGGCGGCGCATGGGCTCACGCACCGCCTCGCAAATCAGGCAGCGTGAGGGGGGGGGCTGTAATGCTTCCTCCTCTCTTCGATCTCTTCACCTGCAAATCCAAAAAAAACACACAGCCAGGGCAGTCGATTTTAAGTTTTTCTTAGTTTTTCAAATCTGTTTTTTTTGTTCTTTCTTTCTCCGCCTGCTGCTTCCTCTTCTTCTTCAAATCGTCTTCCCTGTACAGGCGACGACTGCTGGAGCCCGGAGCAGCGGGTGGCGCCGCTGGGGAAAGGAGCTGCTGCGGTTGGCTTCGGTGGGCGCTGGGTTTCGTCTTCTTCTCCTCTGCTTCGGGTGGCAGATCGGTGGCTTGGTGGAGGATCTGGAAGGCGGTGGCTGAGAGCTGCGGAGTGGGCGGTCCTTTCACGGTGGCTGAGAGCTTGTGCTCGTCGGAGAGGGAAGAGGAAACCGCAGGGGAGAGGGAGCAGCGGCTTGTGTTGATGGAGACGAACTGCCGCTGAGAGGGAAGAGCTGGAGACGGGGCTGTCTTGTGTGGCTGTTGGAACGGCTGAGGGAGAGGGAGGTCTGGTGACCGACAGCTGGGGAGTGAGGGGGCTGAGAGAGTGGCTGCTGGTGAGGGAGAAAGGAAAGAAGAAAAAAAAAATCCGATGGGGGCTTGGGGGCTGTTTGGCCGGTTGTGGGTGAGGGAGAAGAACCAGGGGATCCGGTGTGGAGAAGAAAAAATCAAAACCCCAAAGGGCTGGAAGCTGTGTTTTTGTGGGGGAGAAAAAAAAAATTTGTGTGGGGGACGGCGGCTCTTTGAAAAAAATGGGGGGAGAAGATAGGTTTAGGGTTTTTTTCTTTTTGTATTTTTCTGGTGTTTCCAAAATTAGCCCCCCCTTTTGCAAGTGTTGGAAACCAGTATTTATAGGCAAAAATGTTGTCAAGTTTTTCAACTTGGTCCCTCAACTTCTTTCTTTTTGTAAATTTTGATTTTTCTTATTTTTTTTTGTATTTTTTTGAAAACGAGCAAATCAACGTCGACTCAACGAGGAAAATCAATGTTTTTTAAAAATGACACGTGAAAAGTCGAACGCGTTTGAAAATCTTTTAAAAATTTAAATTCTTTTTTTTTTTTAGACAACATTGAAAATGCTAAAAGGACGAAAATATATTAAAAAAACATATTTTTTGGATTTTCATTATTTTTCTCTATTTTTGGATTTTTTGAAAATATATCAAAAACATGGGTCAAAAATTGGGTAGCAACAATGGTTTTCTTTATTTGTTAATTATGGCTATCGAAAGAGGTGATTCACTTCATTCTGTGAGTGTGAGGTTGGATAGAAAGAATTATTTGTATTTGAGTTATGTAATGAGAAATGTACTTAAAGCTAAAAATATGTGGGAATATGTTAGTGGAACTTATGTGATACCCAAGAATACAGAGGAGGGGGATGTTGCTTTGATAGATACATGGAAAGCAAATAATATAAAGATTATTACTTGGATCAATAATTCTGATGAGCATTCCATAGGTACGCAATTGGCGAATTATGAGATAGTAAAGGAGGTTTGGGATCATCTGCAAAGGTTATTCACGCAATCAAATTTTACAAAGCAGTATCAAATAGAAAATGGCATATGAGCTCTTCATTAGAAGAATATGATTATTCAAGAGTTTTATTCTGCTATGAAATCTAAGAGATCAATTGGCTTTAATAGAATCGACAGAATTAAAGGCATGTGGCACTTATATTGATCGTAGAGAGTAGTAACGATTACTATAGTTTTTAACAGCATTTCACAGTGATTTTGAAGGACTTAGAGGTTCAATTATACATTGTTCTCCACTGCCTTTTATTGACTCTATTGTCAGTGAGCTATTGGCTGAAAAAATACGTCTTCAGTCTTATTCTGAAAAAGAAATTATATCTACTTCGAATCCCTCTATACTAGCAGTACCATCTAAGCCATTCTTTAATCATCAGAATAAGCCTTATACAAGGATTGCCTTCGACGAGTGTAGTTTCTGTGAGCATAAAGGTCAATGGAAGACTTAGTGTCCCAAGTTGAAATAGTAGAATCAAGCTTGAAAGCATGACAGTTAGTCACAATCTAATGCTTATAAACCACATCAGGGTTATAAACCACCAAACCATAATACTACAGCAGTAGCTTCATTAGGCTCTATCACTGATCTTAGTACTCTGGCTAAGAAATTTTAAAAGTTTCTCTTCTTACAGCCATAAATAATGTCTGCTTCGCCTTTCATAGGTTAGTTGCCTCATAGTTCCTCAATTATATCACATTCTGAATGGGTCTTAGATTCTAGTGCTTCACATCATATGTCTCCAGATTCTTCGTCTTTTACCTCTTCACCCTACATCGGTTATCTACATGGTTATAGAATTGTGAAGAACATTTCTCTTACACGAGTAATGATCTTCAAGTGCTCGTTACATTCATAGATGAACAAATGACAAAATACCATGTTGATTCTTAGTATGGTGTTTTTGTAGCAAGTTGTAGGCTTCTTTTTTTTTTTTTTTTATCAATCTTCGTTTTCTTTTCTTTTAGTTATGTCTTTACATGTAAAAACTATAAATTTTCATGATCGCCATCCTCTAAATGGCTAGCATGATATTAATAATTATTAAAAAAAAAACCTAGATATAAGCATGCAAGTTCCTAGGGGTGTGCAGGATCTGTAAGATTAAGATTTTGCAAATAAATTTAATAGGTGAATGATTTGAGAGGTGGTCTCCATAAATTTTACTCTTACTTCGGGACAAAATTATATATGATTTTGTATTCATCCTTTGTTTTCTTTACAGGATAAGGAATTCTTGCAATACCTAGCTATGGCAACAAATAAAATAACATATATAAAAAAACAAATCAGAACCGCACAGGCCACCGCCATATGGCCCTTCTTCATCTTCCTGGAATGGAATTTTCTACAGGCGAGAGAGATATGAGTTCACGGGGAAGTAAGAAGCCACGATCGGAGCACCTGATGATTTTGATTTGCTTTTAGGAAGCTCTGCCTTATTATGGGCTTCATCTCTAACCCTTGAAGAAGCCGATGGAACAAAGCAACTAAAAATGGCTGAGAAATGACCCATTTCTTGCTTTCTGTTGTTATCTAAAACAGTTTTCGATGAAGTAGTCTTGGTGAAGACACTGTAGGGCAACTAGTTAACTTTCTTTTGCTGAAAAATGTTAAGTGGGAGTTTCTTGATGATCTTCAAGGCAATGCTATCAATTTATAGTGAGCAGATATTTCGAAGTTGCTTGGACAGTCTTGTTCTGCAAGGAAATACGATGTTTCTTGGTTTGTGGCTGCTTTGACTAATAGCCAAAACACAGGTGAACCCACGTTTATCTTTTGTGCCTGCTTGGAATAAAGACATCAAAGTCTTTCAATTGTCACTTTCTATTTGAAAATTAAGCCTGTCGTAGCTCGGTGGACCGGTGTAGCAAACACCGGCTGAATACACGGTTTCAGGATTCAATGTACGTGAGAGAGCTTAATTCAACTGAAAAAACTAAAAAATAAAATAAAAAGCTGCTATGTTAGCCACGGAATGATTACGCTGACTAAGTCTATCATTTTACTCCTAGACTAGATCAATGAGTATAATAAGACAAATACATGGAATTCCTATATGTCTTATATTTATCATCCTAGTTTGATGCGATAAACTTTAGGGTATATTTAGAAATATCATATAAGTTATTTTTTAAAATATATTTCATTTAAAAATAAATTAATTTTTTAAAAATAAATTATTTTTGACATTAATATTTTAAAACAATCTAAAAACACTATTTTTTTAATTTAAAACAAATTTAAAAATAAAAACTTATTAAAAAATCAATTCAACCAAAACTCCAAGCTCAAAACATGAGCTTATTCTATATAATAATCCCAAATAGCCATAGCCTCTAGATCATGTATGTTCTATAGTGATGGATTTATGGTTGTCAAATTAAAAAAAAAAAGCATAAATATATGGATATTGTGATTTGAAAAAAATTGTTTTATAAAAAGTACTTTTAGTTGAGGTTGGTTTGAAAAAATATATGTTTGGTTAAAACTGTGGTTGAAATTGAGGTTGAGTAAAAAGTAGTTTAATGTGTTTAGTTAATAATGCTTTTGAAATTGAGGTTATAAAATAATTTTAAAAAATATATATTACTATTGATGATTTTTAATTTAAATATTATAGATTTAACTATTGTTATTACATTATGAAATAAATAATACTTTATATAAAATATTTTTTATTGTTCTATTAAACTATCTACAATTCCATCATGTATGAATTACATCCGACAAAGACTACAGTTTTTTTGGTTTCTTAAGCGTGTAGCAACATCAAGTAAAATATAATCAGGAACAAAATTGAGATTGCGATCAAATTATGCAAATGCTACGTCATCAAGCGATCTCTGTCTAATTTATGTAGTGTCATTGAATAATGTTAAACACTAGTTTTTCGAATAAAACACAATTAAAAAATAAAAAATAATTTTTATTTTTTATTTTACTAGGTCGAACCGGTTCAATGCATTTTGAGCTTTGAACCAGAACCGGTTCGGCTAGAACAGTGGAGCTAGCTACATTGTTCAATAAACAGTGTAGCCAGCTCCATTGTTCATGATAATTAATTAGCATGAAAAGTGCGCAGGAAGCAACATTTGCTTACTTTTCTTTTCCCTGCATTTCGGACGCAAAAATGTTGTGGAACCTGTCGCATCCGACATCGTGGTGGCCCTAAAAATAATTCTCTGAATTAATTATGGAAAAAGAACAGATTTCTGGCATCTTGTTCTTTTAGGGAAAAATATCTTGTTTAAGGAGTCGCCACTTAGTATTATGATCACTAAGAACCCTAACTAGTCAACAAATATTCTATCGTTCGTGACTGGTTATGTAAAAGGGAAGATATTATCACTCCTTAAACGTTCTGCCTAAGGCAAACTACATTGTTGTTTTTGTCTTAAATTGCTAAATTTTTATCGGTTTACACTCTAATGGTTTATTCACAATATTCCTGACTCTAGCGTTAGTGAATATTCAACTACGGATAATTCCAACTCTGGCGTTGGTAACTATAAAATAAATTTAGATCAATTTGTTTTTATTCCTGACTCTAACGCTGGTGAATAAACAAATAAACTAAATTCATTTTATTATGCGTTCACATATTTTTTATTTCTTATGTGGTTAAATAAAAAACAAAAAGAAAACAATTAAATTAGTGTTTTTATTCCTGACTCTAGCATCAGTGAATAAATCAATAAAATAAATTTTTATTTTTCATACATGCACCTATATTTTTTTATTTTTTCTAGCTAAATAAAATAAAATACAATGAATAAAAATAATATAAATTTAAACCGGTATTTTTATTCCTGACTCTAGCGTCAGTGAATAAACCAATAAATTTACATTATTTTTATTCATGCATACACATTTTTTTATTTTTTATTTTACTTTTTTTTATTTTTTTGTTTTTCTATTTTTTTTATTTTTTTTATTTTTTGGGCTGGGCCCAACTCAGCCCATTCTGGTTTTTCACTCACTCTCCAGTTTCTCTTCCTTTTTTTTTCCGGTCTTGTGATTCCTCCTCCCTGTCTCTGGTTTTTTCACTGTCTTTTTGTTTTTCTCCAAGGCTTTTTCTTCTCTGGTTTTTATCCCCCCTTAGAATATCATCGGTCGATTGTGCCTCTATTTCAATGAAGGAGCAAAGGCAGCATTTTTTTTTTTTTTTCGGGTGAAGAAGATGAACAGTGTTGTGGTTATTTTGCATTTTGGTCCTTGATGTGTTGAAAGTTTGCAGTTCAGTCCTTGGGTAAATTGCAATTGAAACCCTGCATCTCAGCACCATTTACACATTGATCCTTGGGTTTTAATTTCTTGCACATTGGACCAGAATCAACCCTATACTTTGATAGTTTTTCAATTACGTCCTTGATTTCATTAATTTAATTAAATCCAAAGTCCAATTAAGTCTAAAACTTATCAATTCTCCAGTTAAGCCCCTGATTGGATTAATTAAATTAATTCCAAGCTTAATTAAGTCTCAAAACTTATCAATTCTCCAATTAAACCCTTGATTGGATGAATTAAATTAATTTCAAGCTTAATTAAGTCCTAAAACTTATCAATTCTCCAATTAAACCCTTAATTGGATTAATTAAATTAATTCCAAGCTCAATTAAGTCTCAAAATTTATCAATTCTTCAATTAAACCCTTAATTGAATTAATTAAATTAATTCCAAGCTTAATTAGATTAATTCTAAAGTTTAATTATACCCCAAAATTTCCAATCATGTTGTCCTTAACCCAAATTTTAATTTATTCTTCATTTATTTCATTTTACTTGTTTTTTCATCAATAGTATTTTTTTTCATCATCATTTTTTTTATCCTTTTCAGTAAATAAAATAATAATAATAATTAAAATAAAATGGTCAAAAATTGGGTTATGATAGAACCCATGAACAGTAAACTACTTTTTTCCTTTACCAAACGGGTTGCATCTGCGTTTTGTTTAAAACGCAAAGGCAACCTCGTTACCAAACAACCACTTAAGCCAATGCTAAAGATCCAGGGAGACAAAAGGATTTTGTTACCATAGTTGTTATTTTATAAAGCAAAATCTTACGCCTATGTTACTTGGAAGGTTGTCTTGGAAGATTTCTTGAACATTTTTTTTTTTATATGAGTTATTATGAGAAAATAGTTATTGATAATGTACATAGTTTTAATAAAAATATTTCGAGATTTATATCAAAAGTGAAACATTAAGTATCTTAATTCTTCACCAGCTCTAAAATAAAGATTTTGCAAGGTCATGGACAATCGAGGGCTTGGATTAATGAATAGGCATCATCTTTACCAAAAAATCTAAACTATTAGGTGTCGGTTTCGTTCTTGCATATAAACTACTTATGATGTCTATAAACATGCTTACAAACAAAATTAAAAGAATTATGTTATTAACAAATTTAACCTTCTAAAGACATAAAGTAGCTCTATATCTTAAAAGATGATCAGACCATATCAACGGTCTATGTGAGAGTTAATCAAAGATAGTTTAACAATTAAAACAAACCAATCAATCAATTCATAAATGTTTTGACATCAGTGGGAACAAAATTAGGTGAAAAGCTCCTTACTCTGTTGGGGATTCGGACCGGTGATGTTCTTATCATTGCCTATTAGAGGCTTAGCACACTAGCACACAATATTCAACGTGGTTCAGCAAATCGCCTACACCCACGGGAGAAACCAATGTTATTAGAGATAGATATAAAAAGGGTTACAACACACATGGAGGAGGAGGATCACTTCACTTAACTCAACTCTCATCGCTTTCACACACATTGTTGCACTGCACAAGGCAACAAGGCTGCTGCCATTTGGCAGTAGCTACTCTTTCTCTCCTCATGTATTTCTCTCTTGTTATCTTCTCATTTTGCTCTCTAAATGATGCCTTTATTTATAGGCTTCAATGGCAGTTTCTCTTACTCCTTTGTCAACAATGTTGGCCATCTAACATTTGTCTACTTTGTGACTTTCGGTTGCTGCACTAGTAGCCCTCTTTGACTCTTACAAGCTGGCATATTTATTTCCCACCATTTGTAGCCTTCTTTCTTTGTCAATGGCAGCCATCCTCTTCTAGAATATGGGCTGCAGATGCTAAAATATAAGTGGCAATATCCTTATCGCACGTCACCCGCGCGGCTTTGGCTAACAATTTTCTTGTTATGTTGTTTGCTTTGATTGGTTCGTTGGGAGTCGCCACCTAGTAATTGATTGAGGGCTACTAGGAAATCAGATATACTGGTCTTGTCAGAGATTCGCGGGTAAGGAACTGGTTGTGGTTAGGGAAGGTATTAGCACCCCTAATACACCCTACCTGAGGTAAGCTACTTTGTGGCTTTGACGTGTTAAACAAGTTTTAAAAATTTTGTCTTTTCATCGGATATTAGAAATACAACTTACATATAAGTTAATAATTCTTGACCGTGAGCAAATCAAAATATTAAATTCTTCTTTACCTTTGCAATTTTATCATAAAAAAAAATGAAAAAAAATATGTCGCACGTCAAGAAAAAACCCGCGCGCGGCATCGGTTAGCGATCTTTTCTCGTTGTTGTGTTTGCTTTGAATTTGTATGTTGGAGTCGCCACCTAGTAATTGATTGCGGGCTACTAGGAAACCAGATGTACTGGTCTTGTCAGAGATTCGCGGGTAAGGGACTGGTTGTGGTTAGGGAAGGTATCAGCACCCCTAACGCACCCTACCTGAGGTAAGCTGCTTCGTGAATTTGATGTGTTAAAGAAGTTTTAATAATTATCTTTTCATCGGAAATTAGAAATATCACTTACGTATAAGTTAATAATTCTTAACCGTGATCCGATCAAAATATTAAATTCTTCTTTCATATTCGCAATTTTATCATTAAAAAATAAAAATAATACAAATACAAACACCCACATTCACTTTTAGTATATTATTTTTGTTTCTTTTCTTTTCTTTTCTTTTCTTTTCTTTTACATCCACAATACAAATACAAATACAAATTCAAAATAAATAACTAAAAATTACATTAATTAATTTAAAATTTACAAAAATAGACCTAAAACTCAAAAAACAATTCTGGGAAGCATTCTGGGTCTACTGAACTTCGGCGGCGCGTCTCCCCACGCGCCACCGCCACTGGCGGCGCGTGGGTTCACGCGCCGCCGCAGGAAAAACACAGCAATTGGGGGAATCGACTTCTTCCACTCATCCTTTCGTCGCCGGCGGTGACCTGCAAAGCGAACCTCAACACACAACAAACAGTTGATTTTAATTCCATTTTTATGTCTAGATCTGTGCTGATTTTCCCCTGTTTTAGATCTATTCTTTTCTGTCTTTGTTCTTCGTGCGTCTGTTCTTTCCTTCTTCAACAGGTGGCAGGTCTGGCGGTTATGGGAGGCGTGCTGGAGACTGGGGGGCGGAGCTGCGGGTGCAGCCGTGCGTGGTGGAGGAGCTACTGCTGGGTCGTCTTTGCTGCAGGAGGTAGAAGACGGGAAGATCTGTGGTGTCGGCCAGGTGAGGGAGACCGACGGTTCTGAGGGGAGAAGCTGCGGTGAAGGAGAAGCTGGGTCTGCTCGGGTCGTTCTGGTGGGAGAGAGGGAAAGAGAGGAGAGCAGCGATGGCCCGGGGGAGGAAGAAGATTGCAGAGGAGGCTGCTATGGTCTCCGTTCGGTTCGTCCCTTGCTCCTGCAACTGAGAGGGAAAAGAAGCTTTGGTGGTCCAAAGGCTAAAGGAAAATGAGGGCTGAGTTGGGAGGAAGACGATCTGGTAAAGGGGTGCTGGTGTTGGGAGATTACAGCGGTGATGGGGGATCGGCTATGGCTTTCTTTTTTCAAAGGCTGAGGGTCGCCGGCTGGGAATTGGTTTTCCCTGGAGGTGCTGCTATTGAGAAGGGAAAGGAACGGCCGGGGATTGGAGAATGATTCAAACCGGGGAGGGGTTGTTTGGCCGATGTCGGCTGTGAGAAAAAAAATGGCTTTTTTAGGGGGGGTGTGTGTGTCGGCTGTTTGGAGAAAAATTTAGATAGGTTTAGGGTTTTTTCCTTTGTATTTTTTTTTGAAGTTTCAAAATTGCCCCCCTTCCTTGTAAGTGTTGGAAACCAGTATTTATAGGCAAAAATATTGTCAAGTTTTCAAAATTGGTCCCTTAACTTTCTTTTTTTGTAAAATTTGATTTTTCTTGTTTTTTTTGTATTTTTTTAAAACGAGCAATATCAACGTCGACTCAAATGCGGGAAATCAATGATTTTAAAAATGACGCGTGAAAAGTCGAACGCGTTTAAAAAGCTTTTAAAAATTTAAATTCTTTTTTAGACGACATTGAAAATGCTAAAAACGATGCAAATATATTAAAAATATATTTTTTTTGGATTTTTGTTGTTTTTTTGCTATTTTTGGATTTTCTGAAAATTTTATAAAAATATAGGTCAAAAATTGGGTAGCAACAAAATCCATAAATAAATAAAAAAAAATCAAAGCACACACATTCACTTTTACTATATATTTGTTCTTTTTTTTTTCTTTTCATCCACATTTACAAAATACAAATAAAAAACTCAAACTAAACACATATTACATTAAACAATTTGAAAATTACAAAATAACCCCTCAAAAATCCATAACAGTGTTGGGAAGCCTTCTAGAACCGCTGGAACAGTGGCGGCACATCTCCTCTACGTGCCACCGTCACTGGCGGCGTGTGGGTTCACGCGCTGCCGCAAAAGACAGGAATAGGTGGGTTTGCTCAGCTTCTTCTCCCTTTCCTTCTTGCACCGGCGTTGACAACCACTGTCACTTGTAAAAAGAACAAAACGCAACAACAAGCTATTTTAATCTTCTTTCATTATTTTTGGATTTGCCTCTCTCTTCTCTTTTAGATCTGCTTCACTGTAGATCGGCTTTTTTCTAGGTTTTGTCGTCTTCTCCTCCACTTAAGTGGCTGGCAGAGCTATTGTTTTGGTCTTTGCTGTTGAGAAGACCAAGGAAAAAGATGCTGCCGAGGAACGACTGGAGGAGAGGAGACGGTGGCTTGCTTATACGGAGGCCAATCTGCGGGGTGATGAAAAAGAGAACGAGGATTGCCGGGTCTTCACGAGCTGGCGGATGATTCAAGAGAATGGGTTGTTGGGTCTTCATGAGCCAGCGGATGATTCAGGACAATGGGCTGTTGGGTCTGCCGGATGGAGATGGGAAGAAGGTGGCTGGCTTCTGGAAGGAGGAAGATGAGGGAGTAGGGGGTAGTTGTGGGTCGGCTGTTTTGGAAGAGGGAGGTGAGCGGCGACCGTACCTTGTTTATTGACAGAGGGAGATGAACGGCTATTGGGTAAGGGAGAAGAAGATGGGGCTACAGTGTCTAGAAGAAAAATGCAAAAACCGGGGGTGGGGGGGGGGTGGGGTGGCTGTTTAGGTTAGAGATAGGTTTAGGTTTAGGTTTAGGTTTATGTTTTTTTTTTTTGTATTTTTCTTTCCAAATCAGCCCTCCCTCCATTTGTGTGTGTTGAAGACCAGTATTTATAGGCAAAAATATTGCTAGGTTTTCAAACTTGGTCCTTCAACTTCTTTCTTTTTGTAAATTTGATTTTTCTTATTTTTTTTGTATTTTTTGAAAATGAGCAATATCAATGTCGACTCAATGAGAAAAATCAATGATTTTAAAAATGACGCGTGAAAAATTGAACGTGTTCGAAAGACCCTTGAAAATTTAAATTCTTTTTAGATGATGCTAAAAATGCTAAAAACGATGCAAATATGTTAAAAAAAAATTATTATTTTTTTATGTTTTTTTGCTATTTTTGGATTTTTCTAAAAAATTATCAAAACATGGATCAAAAATTGGGTAGCAACAATCCTAACAATCACCCCCTTTTCCATCTATGTGGGCAATTGTCCCTTTGCTTCTTCAGCACATGCTTGCATTCTGCAGCTCTTCCGAGCTTACCATTCTGAGAGCATCTCCGACCAAGTTTGCAGGTACATGCCATACCTTTCAATCACCAGAGTCACTAAAGCACACCTTTTCTCATACCAAAGGATAACTACAATCAGATGGTCTGCCACATCACATCTGAAGAGTGTTAATGCTTATCTCTGGGACGCATAATATTCCCCTTCAAGCTTATCAATCATGCTCAGTCCGGAATGATTCATCAAGCCTCACATCAAGGCTTACAACACCCCTTCAAACAGAAATTTCTATTTTCAAGTGCGACAGTCATTATCTGAATATCTCAATATGATTACGAGCTCACAACTCTTCCAATAGTCTACTCATCCAGGAGTTGCATTTGCCCTTTGTTCCACCTTAGAAACCACGCCTTACTTCTTCGTGAGTTTCGTGCTCTTAGTCCTAAGAGTCCTGGTAGCTCTCCACCTTTAACCATGGGGGCAGCCCATTAAAGGTTGATCCATATCTGTCTTGATACTCTAAGTAATACAATGCCATTACTGAGCTCACCACCTTGACAAGAGTCAACTTGTTTTAGGAACCTGTGTATGCCCTCTACTCCTACATAGTAGTTGTGTCTTAATGCTCCATAAGTCATCCACTTATTGTCCAAGGCAAATGTTATCTAGCTCATTGATCTTTAACATGGGGACAATATCCATCAAAGTCAATCCGGCATTTGTTTTCATACTCATCATAACCATTTCATTGGCTATCCTTACACTTGTCCACTCATATATAGCCAGCACATTGGCTCTGGGAATTCTATAATGGGGCTCCTTTCATGGCCCTCACACCTTCTCTAAGGTGTTTTCACTCGTTGTCATAGGGCGGTCTGAACTTGAGCTCATATCATGGCCCTTACACCTTCTCTCTAAGGTATCTTCACCTTTTATAGGCGGTTGCATCCTTCTTTAGCTGAGATGCTTCAATGTGGCTTTAAGATTCTCTACCACTATGTGAACTATATGAGAGTTTACTGCCACTGATCACATAGAAAGAGAGAGTTGTGGTACACTCCTCGCAATCCTCTATCTTAATTTCTATGTTTGGAGCTTCTATGCCTTTCATCATTGCGCTTGACAACTCCACCTACACTAACTCTCTTTGGTGTCTTCGCCTTTAATTATAAGCGGTTGCCTTTTATCATAAGCGTTTGCACCCCCTTAATTAGGTGTCTCTGCAACAACTTTCTTTCCATCGTTGCATGCATTGGAAAGGTCTTTGTCTATTGTCTTTATCAAGAGCATAAGAGACTTCTTGTTGTACAATTTCTACACAGTCTCTGCTCTAAGCTTCATTTGGGAACACTTCATCTCCTTGCACTTGTTGTCTCATTATAGTACCAGATCAGTTCCTATGGGTACTCTTGCACAATCTTCGTGTACCTTCGTCCAATTTTTGTTCTCGAGATTTCTCCCTATTCCTTGCTTATGTTTGACAGCAGCTCATTCTGTCACAACACCTATCCAAGTCAAAATAGGGTGCCAATCTTTTATCCCCTTGTTGTATTTCTCTTCCATTATCAAGGTCTTCATCAATTCTACCCTCAAGAAATCACAATCACCGAATCTATAATTTTTTTGTATTTTGGAGCAATCGTATAACTACAAGAAGATGTTTGTTCCGTTTCTGCGATATCTATTCAGTTTCTGCAATCTGGTACTTTGTCTTTCACTGCTTTTGCATTATGATTTTCTTTGTTTGTTGATTATGGCTATCGAAAGAGGTGATTCACTTCATTCTATGAGTGTGAGGTTGGATAGAAAGAATTGTTTGTATTTGAGTTATGTAATGAGAAATGTTCTTAAAGCTAAAAATATGTGGGAATATGTTAGTGGAACTTATGTGATACCCAAGAATACAGAGGAGGGGGATGTTGCTTTGATAGATATATGGAAAGCAAATAAAATAAAGATTATTACTTGGATCAATAATTCTGATGAGCATTCCATAGGTACGCAATTGGCGAATTATGAGATAGTAAAGGAGGTTTGGGATCATCTGCAAAGGTTATTCACGCAATCAAATTTTACAAAGCAGTATCAAATAGAAAATGACATACGAGCTCTTCATTAGAAGAATATGATTATTCAAGAGTTTTATTCTGCTATGAAAATCTTTAATATCAATTGGCTTTCATAGAATCGACAGAATTAAAGGCATGTGGCACTTATATTGATCGTAGAGAGCAGTAACGATTACTATAGTTTTTAACAGCATTTCACAGTGATTTTGAAGGACTTAGAGGTTCAATTATACATTGTTCTCCACTGCCTTTTATTGACTCTATTGTCAATGAGCTATTGGTTGAAGAAATACGTCTTCAGTCTTATTTTGAAAAAGGAATTATATCTACTTCGAATCCCTCTATACTAGCAGTACCATCTAAGCTATTCTCTAATCATCAGAATAAGCCTTATACAAGGATTGCCTTCGACGAGTGTAGTTTCTGTAAGCACAAAGGTCAATGGAAGGCTCAGTGTGCCAAATTGAAACAGTAGAATCAAGCTTGAAAGCATGACAGTTAGTCACAATCTAATGCTTATAGACCACATCAGGGTTATAAACCATCAAACCATAATACTACATCAGTAGTTTCATCAGGCTCTATCACTGATTTTAGTACTCTGGCTAAGAAATTTTAAAATTCTCTCCTTACAGCCATAAATAATGTGCGCTTCGCCTTTCATAGGTTAGTTGCCTCATAATTCCTCAATTATGTCACATTCTGAATGGGTCTTAGATTCTGGTTCTTCATATCATATGGCTTCAGATTCTTCGTCTTTTACCTCTTCACCCTGCATCGGTTATCTGCATGGTTATAGAATTGTGAAGAACATTTCTCTTACACGAGTAATGATAGTGATGGTTACATTCATAGATGAACAAATGAAAAAATACCATGTTGATTATTAGTATGGTGTTTTTGTAGCAAGTTGTAGGCTTCTTTTTTTTTTCTTTTTCTTTTTTTTATCAATCTTCGTTTTCTTTTCTTTTAGTTATGTCTTTACATGTAAAAACTATAAATTTTCATGATTGCCATCCCCTAAATGGCTAGCATGATATTAATAATTATGCCTTTTTTGAACGTTGAATCTAGAACATATATTTGCTTTCAAATTGCGTGTCAGAAAGAGATGTTTATTTGCTTGGAACATTTCTGTTATCCAGCGGAGTCTTGTTTTATTGACAAAGTCCAATTGATCTAGCTTAATTCTCTTAGAAAAGTATTTGAACGTGTTTTATATATGATGCACTTGTCATTTCCTAATTCCCAGATGTAAGCACTTACATCAGAGACCTCTGTACATCTGAATTAGAGACATCAGATCATGTATTAATACAATTCCAATTTGCATGAAAACAATGGACAAAATTAATTTCATGGTGGGGTCTTTTGGTGTACACCTGATGAACTGCCGGTTTAATAGGAAATGATGGGAAATAGAAGGTTTGAGAGAAAAACATGGAAACTACTCTCATATGATATTACTTGGAATATCTGAGTCTTGTGTTTCTTTAACCCTACATCGGTTATCTGCATGGTTATAGAATTGTGAAGAACATTTCTCTTACACGAGTAATGATCTTCAAGTGCTGGTTACATTCATAGATGAACAAATGACAAAATACCATGTTGATTATTAGTATGGTGTTTTTGTAGTGTAGGCTTCTTCTTCTTCTTTTTTTTTTTTTTTTTTTTATCAATCTTCGTTTTCTTTCCTTTTAGTTATGTCTTTACATGTAAAAACTATAAATTTTCATGATCGCCATCCTCTAAATGGCTAGCATGATATTAATAATTATTAAAAAAAACCTAGATATAAGCATGCAAGTTCCTAGGGGCGTGCTGGATCTGTAGGATTAAGATTTTGCAAATAAATTTAATAGGTGAATGATTTGAGAGGTGGTCTCCATAAATTTTACTCTTACTTCGGGACAAAATTATATATGATTTTGTATTCATCCTTTGTTTTCTTTACAGGATAAGGAATTCTTGCAATACCTAGCTATGGCAACAAATAAAATAACATAAATAAAAAAATAAATCAGAACCGCACAGGCCACCGCCATATGGCCCTTCTTCATCTTCCTGGAATGGAATTTTCTACAAGCGAGAGAGATATGAGTTCACGGGGAAGTAAGAAGCCACGATCGGAGCACCTGATGATTTTGATTTGCTTTTAGGAATCTCTGCCTTATTATGGGCTTCATCTCTAACCCTTGAAGAAGCCGATGGAACAAAGCAACTAAAAATGGCTGAGAAATGACCCATTTCTTGCTTTCTCTTGTTATCTAAAACAGTTTTCGAAGAAGTAGTCTTGGTGAAGACACTGTAGGGCAACTAGTTATCAATTTATAGCGAGCAGATATTTGGAAGTTGCTTGGACAGTCTTGTTCTGCAAGGAAATACGATGTTTCTTGGTTTGTGGCTGCTTTGACTAATAGCCAAAACACAGGTGAACCCACGTTTATCTTTTGTGCCTGCTTTGAACAATTTTTGTTTACATTCTGCAATCTGCATCTAGTCATGAATAAAGACATGAAAGTCTTTCAATTGTCACTTTCTATTTGAAAATAAAGCCTGTCGTAGCTCGGTGGACCGGTGGAGCAAACACCGGCTGAATACACGGTTTCCGGATTCAATGTACGTGAGAGAGGTTAATTTAACTAAAAAAACTAAAAAATAAAATAAAAAGCTGCTATGTTAGCCACGGAAGGATTACGCTGACTAAGTCTATCATTTTACTCCTAGACTAGATCAATGAGTATAATAAGACAAATACATGGAATTCATATATGTCTTATATTTATCATCCTAGTTTGATGCGATAAAACTTTAGGGTATATTTAGAAATATGATATAAGTTATTTTTAAAAGTATATTTCATTTAAAAATAAATTAATTTTTTTAAGAAAAAAAATTTATTTTTAACATTAATATTTTAAAACAATCTAAAAACAGTATTTTTTTTTTAATTTAAAGCAACATTTTAAAAAAATTTTATTAAAAAATCAATTCAACCAAAACTCCAAGCTCCAAACATGAGCTTATTCTATATAATAATCCCAAATAGCCATAGCCTCTGGATCATATATGTTCTATAGTAATGGATTTATGGTTGTCAAATTTTAAAAAACATAAATATATGGATTTCATATAGTAATATTTTTATATGAATAGATGTTGAAACAAAACATGAATTATATGGGTATTATTGGTATTACGGTTGCTGTTGTGGTTGTAAAAAAAATGTTTTATAAAAAGTACTTTTAGTTGAGGTTGGTTTGAAAAAATATATGTTTGGTTAAAACTGTGGTTGAAATTGAGGTTGAGCAAAAAGTAGTTTAATGTGTTTGATTAATAATACTTTTAAAATTGAGGTTATAAAATAATTTTAAAAAATATATATTAATATTGATGATTTTTAATTTAAATATTGTAGATTTAACTATTGTTATTACATCATGAAATAAATAATACTTTATATAAAATATTTTTTATTGTTCCATTAAACTATCTACAATTCCATCACATATGAAATACATCCGATAAAGATTACAGTTTTTTTGGTTTCTTAAGCACGCAACAACATCAGGTAAAATATAATTAGGAATAAAATTGGGATTGCGATCAAATTCTGCAAATGCTACGTTATCCAGCGATCTCTTTCTAATTTATGTAGTGTTATTGAATAATGTTAAACACTAGTTTTTAGAATAAAACACAAATAAAAAATAAAAATAAAAATAAAATTTTTTATTTTTTATTTTACTGGGTCGGACCTGGTTTAATACATTTTGAGCTTTGAATCGGAACTAGTTTGGCATGAACAATGGAGCTGACTATACTGTTCATGCTAATTAATTAGCATGAACAGTGCACATGAAGCAACATTTGCTTACTTTTCTTTCCCCTGCGTTTCAGACACAAAAATGTCATGGGATCCATGAACAATAGACTGCTTTTTTCCTTTACCAAACGGGTTGCATCTGCGTTTTGTTTAAAACACAGACGCGACCTCGTTACCAAACAACCACTTAAGCCAATGCTGAAGATCCAGGGAGACAAAAGGATTTTGTTACCATAGTTGTTATTTTATAAAGCAATTTCTTACGCCTATGTTACTTGGAAGGTTGTTTTGGAAGATTTCTTGAATTTATTTTTATATGAGTTATTATGAGTAATAGTTATTAATAATGTATAGAATTTTAATAAAAGGATTTCAAGATTTATATCAAAAGTGAAACATTAAGTATCTTAATTCTTCACCAGCTCTAAAATGAAGATTTTGCAAGGCCATGGACAGCTGAGGGCTTGGATTAATGAATAGACATAATCTTTACCAAAAAATCTAAATTATTAGGTGTCGGTTTTGTTCTTGCATATAAACTACTTATGATGTCTATAAACATGCTTACAAAAAAAATTAAAAGAATTATGTTATTAACAAATTTAACCCTCTAAAGACAGAAAGTAGCTCTACATCTTAAAAGATGATCAGACCATATCAACGGTCTTCGATTCATCTTTGAATATGTGAGAGTTAATCAAAGATAGTTTAACTATTAAAACAAACCAATCAATCAATTCATAAATGTTTTGACATCAATGGGAACAAAATTAGGAGAAAAGCTCCTTACTTTGTTGGGGAATCAGATCGATGATGTTCTGATCATTGCCCATTAGAGGCTTAGCACACTAGCACACAATATTTAACGTGGTTCGGAAAATACCTACATCCATGGGAGAAGCCAATGTTATTAGAGATGGATATAAAAAGGGTTACAACACACATGGAGGAGGAGGATCACTTCACTTAACTCAACTCTCATCGCTCTCACACACACTGTTGCACTGCACAAGGCAGCAAGGCTGCTGCCATTTGGCAGAGCTATTCTTTCTCTCCTCATGTATTTCTCTCTTGTTCTCCTCTCATTTTGCTCTCTAAATGATGCCTCTATTTATAGGCTTTAATGATAGTTTCTCTTGCTCCTTTGTTAACAATGTTGGCCATCTAACATTTGCCTACTTTGTGACTTTCGGTTGGTGCACCAGTAGTCCTCTTTGACTCTTACAAGCTGGCATATTTATTTCCCACCATTTGTAGCTTTCTTTCTTTGACAATGGCAGCCATCCTCTTCTAGAAGATGGGCTACAGATGTTGACACATAAGTGGCAATATCCTAACAATCACCCCCTTTTCCATTTATGTGGGCAATTGTGCCTTTGCTTCTTCAGCACATGCTTGCATTTTGCAGCTCTTCTGAGCTTACCATTCTGAGAGCGTCTCCTGCCAAGTTTTTAGGTACATGCCACACCTTTCAATCACCAGAGTCACCAAATCACACCTTTTCTCACACCAAAGGATAACTACAAACAGATGGTCTGCCATATCACATCTAAAGAGTGTTAACGTTAATATCTGGGACACGCAACATTCCCCTTCGAGCCTATCAATCATGCTCGGTCTGGAATAATTCATCAAGCCTCACATCAAGGCTTACAACACCCCCTTAAATGGAAATTTCTATTTCCAAGTGCGACAGTCATTATCTGAGTATCTCAATATGATTACGAGCTCACTACTCCTACAAGAGTCTACTCATCCAGGAGTTACCCTTTGTTCCACCTTAGGAACCACGCCTTACTTCTCAGTGAGTCTCTCGCTCTTAGTCCTAAGAGTCCTGGTAGCTCTCTACCTTTAACCATGGGGGCAGCCCATTATAGGTTGATCCATATCTGTCTTGATACTCTAAGTATTACAATGCCATTACCGAGCTCACCACCTTGACAAGAGTCAACTTGTTTTAGGAACTTGCGTATGCCCTCTGCTCCTATATAGTAGTCGCGTCTTAATGCTCCACAAGTCATCCACTTATTGTCCAAGGCAAATGTTATCTAGCTCATTGATCTTTAGCATGGGGACAATATCCATCAAAGTCAATCCGACATTTGTCTTCATACTCATTATAGCCATTTCATTGGCTATCCATACACCTGTCCACTTATATCTAGCCAGCACATTGGCTCTGGGAAATTCTATAGTTGGGCTCCTATCATGACCCTCACACCTTCTCTAAGGTGTCTTCACCGGTTATCATGGGGTGGTCTGAACTTGAGCTCGTATCATGACCCTCACACCTTCTCTCTAAGGAATCTTCACCTTTTATAGGCGTTCGCATCCTTCTTTAGCTGAGATGCTTCAATGTGGCTTTAAGATTCTCTACCACCATGTGTACTATATGAGAGAGTTTACTGCCACTGATCACATAGAAAGAGAGAGTTGCGGTACACTCCTCACAATCCTCCATCTCAATTTCTATGTTTGGAGCTTTTGTGTCTTTCATCATCGCGCTTGACAGCTCCACCTACACTAACTCTCTTTGGTGTCTTCGCCTTTCATCATAGGCAGTCTCCTTTCATCACAAGCGTTTGCACCCCCTCAATTAGGTGCCTCTACAACAGCTCTCTTTCCATCCTTGCATGCATTGGAAAGGTCTTCGCCTGTTGTCTTTATCAAGAGCATAAGAGACTTCTTGTTGTACAATTTCTACATAGTCTCTGCTCTGAGCTTCATTTGGGAACACTTCTTCTCCTTGCACCTGTTGTCTCATTATAGTACTAGATTAGTTCCTATGGGTACTCCTACACAATCTTCGTGTGTCCTCGTGTAGTTTCTGTTCTCGAGATTTCTCCCTATTCCTTGCTTATGTTTGACAACAACTCATCCTATCACAACATCTATCCAAGTCAAAATAGGGTGTCAATCTTTTATCCCTTTGCTGTATTTCTCTTCCATTATCAGGGTCTTCATCAATTCTACCCTCAAGAAATCACAATCATTGAATCTAACTTCTTTGCAGAAATCACCACTCCATCAGATCCTTGAACATACGGAACCCAACTGTTCCTTTGTGTCGTCATCTTGCTAGTCTTCAACCGTTTCATTACAAACTGTTACATATACGAAAATAGTATTGTATGGATAATCCTTCCACTAAGTAAGTTCTCAGGTAAGATTAGAGGGGTCACACTGGTCCTGCTTAAAACCCAATCTCCTAGCCAGAACTTATTAGGCCATATCTATCCATCGCACTGTCTTTCTGTATATACAAACATTTGCTAGCTTTGTTGCGGCTTTTCTTTACAAGTGATCTGGAATATCCTGGTTTAATACCTGATTTCTCAACATCTAGCGAGACTACCAGTGCTTAGATTCGTCAAGATTGGTCTTCATCAATTTCCACTCTACACCTCTAATTGTCCACATGATCGGTTGTCTAAAGTGTCCCAATTTTGCCTTCATTCATGGCAATTAAAATCTCCCCACTTAGCAGTTCAACACATGTAATTGGGTAAACATGTGTGACTTCTTCTTCTTTATCTCCATTGACCACCATGATAACCTTCATATGCCTACTAATCGGGCAATCTCTCTTAATAATTCACCACCATCACTTTCAATATTAATTTCAATGATCGGACCTTATCATTGCATCCAGAACGATCAAATTAACTGGAAACAAGTCTGAAATCATCCAAATCGCATTTCAGACAACTAAGATTTGATCATAACTATTTTGGCCTGAAGAACGACCTAGATTCAATCTTAGATCTGGTTGCATGTAGGATCAGCCACACTGGATCAAATCCCTCGGCTCATGGCTCGACTCAAACTCAGCTCGACTCAACACAGCTAGGCTTTTGGGCTGAGGACGTGGCATGTGGGTCCAACTATGCTGACGTGTCAGATGACTAGGCGCTGACATGGCATGCCAATTGTGCATGCTGACACCGTGATTACATCATGATGACATCATCCTTATCCCGGTCAGTCAAATGGGTCCGGTAATCTGGTATTCGGGTCGGGTTAGTCCATCCGGGCGAAGAAGATGCGTGGTGCAAGTAACTTGATAAAAATAATATGATCAATTTCTCCAAAATTGTGTTATTCTTAGTGGGAATATTGTGACTTGGTTGACCCTCTAACTAAGTTGTGGGCTGCAAGTAACTAGATAGAAATAATATGATCACTTCAAATAAATTATTTGATCAATTTCACAATTACAAAAATAAAATTTTCTGAGAATTACAAAATCCTGTTCATCAAATCTCATATCATGCAGCTAGCAATCAAAGAACATTAAGAAAGCAATTGGTGTCATCTTTATCCTTTCCACTTCACAATGATGCATCATCAACCAAAGTGAGTGAATGCTATAGTTTCCCAGGGCTGGCTAAATATGACTAATTACACCTGATTTTGTTGGCAAAATTACTACAAGCGAGATGGATATGAATTAACAGGGAAGTAAGAAACTACAATGGGAGCTCCTGATGATTTTGATTTGCCCTTTGACTTCTCTGATTTGGGCGCTTTTACTTCTGGAACTGAAACGTTGTCATTGGAGACTCGTGAGGAAAAAGAGGAAACAAAGCAGCTGAAATTGCTGAGAACTTAGCCATTGTGGCTTTGTATTGCTAGCTTGACGTTTCTTTCTCCGTGAAGAGAGGCACTCGGTGTTTTTTTTTTTTAGCTTAACAATTAGGAATCGCTAGTAAGAGGGCAACGAGAGGGAAAAAACAAGCTTAGAGAAGGTCCGTTGGAATGTTGATGAATTGTAACGCAAAAGAATTGGCTATTTATAATGAGAAAAAAATGAAGCGTGTGAGAGAAGTTTATGCTATACTTGCAAAGAAAGGAAAACCAATTTTCAGTGGCTGCTTCGACCACAATGACTAGTGACACTTATAAGGGGAAGATTATTATATTTCGAGCTTGCAGAGCAAGGAAGATCTTTATATATATCTACTAATAACTTAATGTGTCCAAGTCTTAGTTGCGTATATATTATAAAAGCTAGGGAACGGTACGACTTTTTTTTCATTATTATTAATATGAATAAATTATGCATACTTCCACTAAGTCCTGAAAGTCTAACTTATTTTATACTATGATTGTTGTGTCCCTTACGCTTTTGAAACAATGGTAGATAATCGTTACCTATGCCTTTTGTGAACGTTGACTCTTGAGCATATATTTGCTTTCAAATTGCGTGTCAGAAAGAGATGTTTTTGTTTGCTTGGAACATTGTCTGTTATCTAGCTGATTCTTGTTTTCATTCTAATCCAAAAGAAACAGAGAGGATTGTTGGGCCAAGATCAGCCCAACTCTTTTGGTCTAAGTCCGGTCTAGCCCACATAATTATAATGTTATATATTATATATTATAATATTTTATTTTATTATATATATATATACATATAAAATTCTGAAAAATCGTTTCAAAAATTTGTGATTTTCCTGCATATTTTGTTTTTATCAATTTTGTTTAATATTGATTTGTATTTTTATACCGTAAATAAACAAATCCGGTATTAAAATATCTGGTTTTTGTCAAAACATTGCAAAAAAATTTATAAAACAAAAAAATATTTTGTTTTCATACATACGACAAAATCTCTCAAAGATAAGAAAAAAATCATCACATCGTATTTTCATACAACAAAAATATATATGTTTTAGCATGCATCTTGGCTTTAATAACCAATTTATTAAAGCCATGAAAACTAGGTCAATATTTCAAAAATAACCAAAAAATATTTTGTTTCTTTTCTTTTAGTATCTGGATTATGAATTTATATGTAAAATATATTTCCGATATTATATATATAAAAGAAAATTCATGTTTTTGACGTTAGAACAATTAGGTTTTTACCCGATAAGATAAGGACCACCTTACTAAGGAGGAATTTTCTTAAATCTTAGATAGACCAACAATTAGAAATACAATAACACTTTAGCTTTTTATCAGACAATCAAACAATGCAGCTTCCCTTAGGTAAGACATATTTGGGGTGCTAGTACCTTCCCTTTACGCAACCAGTCCCCGTACCCAATCTCTGAGACCAATTAGGGTTCCTAGTGACCAAAATACTAGGTGGCGACTCCCTTTCCTGTTTTCCACTGATTAAAGACAAGGAATCCTTGTCTCCCCATATTTCATATTTGATAGATACCTAGATGAAGTGGAACACTTGCCGCGACGCCATACACGTGCGACAAAGAAGACTAACCACTTATCCTCGAAGGGTAACTCAACTAGTCAGGTTTAGTGTTTGCTTCCAGGAGATCACTAGTTCAAGTGTCACAAACCTCAGGACTACTAGAGATTTACATGGTTATTAACTTCAGGGCCTATGAGATTAGTCAAGGTGCGCGCAAGCTAGCCTAGACACCCACGTTAATAAAAAAAAAACAAGTAAAAGACTAACCACTTCAAATCCACCCATATTTCTAGTTTTACCTTTGGAGGCGTACGTGTGGTTCCACTCGCTGCCATTATTCCCTCAGCCCCTGGAATCTTCTAGCACTATTCCTAAGTTTCAACAACTTCTTCATATTATTTTTACATTGGGAAGGTTCATTTTGTAATTTTTAGATGTTTAATGTGTGTATTTAAATTATTATTAGAATTTGAATTTTTGGTGCTTTTTAGGTATATTAAATTTTTAGGTGTGTAAGTAAAATAAAGTAAAATAGAGAATATGTGAGTATGCTCATTTTCTTTTTATTGCCTTTTTTACTTTGTATTAAATAAATGATAAAAAATGGGATAAATAAAAAGATAAAAATAATAATTAACAAAATGTTTTATTTGGATACGGACAAGTCTCTCAAAAATAAAAATAAAAATATATTTTGCTTAAATAAAATAAAATACATGGTGTTTTAGTATTTTTATGCAAAATTCAAAGAATAAATATTTTCATGCATTTTGGATTTAATTACCATTTTACTGAATTCATAAGAATTTGGCTAATATTTCAATAATCTCTAAAATTTTAATTCATGAGAATTAATGGTCAATATCCTAGTATAAATATTAGACCTACAAATAGGTTGATATTTAAATATCAAAAGTTGAGAAGAAAATTCTCAGAATTATTTTCAATATTCATCAATTTTTATTGGGAGTATTTCTTGCCACAACACACGAGTTATAGAAAACCCTTCCATCTTCTAAGATAGATGAACCCCGTCAGGGCACCTACATGGATCCCTCTCCATAAGAATTAATTTGGGTACACGAGCCTATAATAAATTTAAAATGCCAGATTTATTCACATGAATAAATCTCCATCATAAGTCATAGACAGGCCACCGGTTAAGAACCCATCAAAACCTTTAAACCACATTTAAACCACACAATGCATTTTACCTCAAGTAGGGTGCGCTAAGTGTGCTAATATCTTCCTTGGCAACAACTTGTCCCTTAACCTTTGAATTTCTGATAAGACCATTACACTTGGGTTTTCTAATGACCCTAAACTAAACAACTAGGTGACACCTTTCACGACCTCTCGGCGTCGTGCGTCCATGTGCAACATAATAACAATTCCATTTGATAAGATATTGTTTCTAATAGTATTGGACTAGGCTTTGTGTGTTTTATATAGTTTATTTGTTTTCATATGTTCACATTTTTTTCATTTGGCTTTAATTTATTTTATTTATGATTTAGCATATTTTATCCTACATATACATGTATGTTTTCATGGATCATTAGTTTATTTGTGATATATCGCTATGGGATGAGCATATAGAAACTTCATGTTAGGTGGGGGAGTAGCAGCTTACCCTATGAATTTTAGTCAAGGTTTAAGCTTGTGAAATCATTTGACTTTTTGCTTAGTGCTTGGACTGGTAGTGATTGGTATACGTGCCATCTCATTACCTACTGAGCCCCTTTATTGCCTTCATGAGGGTGATCAAAACGAAAGGTTTTTTTTTTAAACCAAGTAGAGAACCTACCCCCTGTCTCACGTAAAAGGATTAGAACTTGCATTTAGAGTGTATACTCCCTACATATTATTTTGCATTAAAGCAAGCCATCATTAAAAGCATCTTGAGTTTAGGACTTACCGGTAACACAATGGTCGTCACTCAGGAAATTTTCATTGTAGAGTTAGGAATTGATCAAAATCTTTAAACCACATTTAATTCATACAATGTAGCTTACCTCAAGTAGAGTGCGCTAGAGGTGCTAATACCTTTCCTAGCCATAACCAATCCTTTATCCCTTGAATTTCTGATGAGATCATTACACCCGGGTTTCCTAGCGATACAACTAGGTGACAACTTCCATGATCCCCTAATGTCGTATGTCCACGTGCAACAATTCCCTTGCCCTCTTTTTTTGGTTCGTTGGTTGATGTTGTCCCTTTTATAGATGGATGTTGACCCGACCCCCTATTAAAAGAAAAAAATCACTGCTTTTTTTAGTATAAAATCCTTGAAGATAGTCATAGAAATCAACTTAGGTATTGGCCATTGATTCCTCTTTACTTGAGTCATGGAGAAAGGATCAAATTTTGAAAATTGAATCTTGCATAAGAATGGAAAGGCTGGGCTGTGGTTCTTGATAAAAGGCTGAATGAGAGGATTTGTTTGACTCAGAATTTGAAGTGGATCCTAAGACTTAAACCCTGATTTCTCGCACCATGATTGTAGCTGACAAATTAGAGACATGTTTCTCTTGTTTTTGTGCCATCAAGGAATTCAATTACAATCAAGATTAACCTTAATGTTACATGAGAGGTAGCTATCTCTACTTTCCTTTATATGTCCAGGAATCTATAAAAATAAAATCTAGAACAATGTCATTATTCTATAAGCTTTGTTGGGATCACATTGACCTAGCTAAAACTACTAAATCGTATGCTAAGAAAATATTGTGGAATGATAGACACATTTTATTTTAGTATTTTTCTTACAATTCTATAATTTTTTTTTATTCATTGTTTTTTTTATAAGAATATCACTACTAAACAAAAAAATTATATTTTTACAATAAAACAAGAGCATAAAATTATTAATATACATAAAATTTAAACAAAAAAATATTTACTCGGGTTTAAGGTTGATTTTTAAGGTAGAAAAACACCAAAAAAATGTTGGAAAATACCACTAGGACAAATTTTGAGAGTGTGGCTCACGCACTGGCGGATTAGATTCTCTAGAATGTGATGCGCGTGTGTTACCCGCGCATATATTAAAAGCCTCCATGAATGAGGGGAATAATAAACTACAAAGAAAAGCTCCAAAACAAACTATTCTCCTCTTCCTTCCTTAACGAATGCTCCGGGTATGAGTGAGGTTTTGTCTAGAGGAGAAACCCACGACGAATGAGGGTAGATTTATAGTTTGTGATAGGTTTCAAGGTGGTTTCTTGGCTATGGACTCAGATTCAATCAATTGAATTTGTTGGGATGTTGTCTTCGGGTTTAGAGAGAAAAAGCTAAGTTGTATTTGGGTTATAGGTTTGGAGGATAGATGGACTGACGGGCTACAAGAGTAGCTGTTAGTGTGGTGTGCCAAGTTTGATGGTTGAGGTGAGGGTTGTTTCTTGGGTTTGTTATGGGTTACAACCATGGGTATTTGAGGGTGGTAGGGGTTACTATCGTGGGTATTTAGGAAGAAAAAGTAATAGTTTTAGTTTTTTTTATTAATGTGGGTGTCTGGACCGATTTGCGTGTATCTTAACTAATCTCATGGGCCCTAAAATTAACAACCATGTAAGTTTCTAGTGGCTCTAAAGGGACTCGAACTCGTGATTATTGGGAAGCAAACTTAAGACCTGACAAATTAAGCTACCCCTCAGGGTTAATAGTTTCAGTTTTTGTTTGGATGATTTGTTGAGGTTTAAGAGCAGATCAGCTTTGATCAATTTATATGGGTTTTGGTTTTTAGTGGTGGTGGGTTCACGGTGGTGCTCTTACTGGGTTGTTTCAAGACTTGAGGAGGTGAAGAATGATGGTTAGAGATAGGTTGTTTGAGTTGAATTGGTTTCGGATGTGATAGTGTGGGTTTGTTGTTCGTTGTGTCAGTGAAGAAGTTGATGAGGAAGACAATGGTGTTCTAGGAAGAAATTGGGTTAGGTGACAGTGTATGGTGGTGAATCAATGGCCACGGGTTTTTGTTTTGGGACTAGAATGGCTTGAAAATTCGGTTTGATTTTGGTAAGGGTGATTTGAGAGGCTTTGTCCTTAGTTGTGTCCTGGGTGCTTGGGAGGTTTTTTTGTGTGTTGTCTTTCTGGAATCAGAGGCTGGTTCTTCCCCTCCCTTTTGGAATTCCTTGCTTTTTATGGAGAGAAAAGGCTGAAGTTTTGAATGATTTAGAGGCTTGATTTATAGAGATTAGACTGGAGATAATTTGGGTTGTGATTAAGGGATTTTGAAGCTGGAATCTTGACAGAATGTCTAGGATTTGAGAAGCCAAAATTGAGGGACTGTGATTGTGGATTTAATTGTGAGGATCTTCGGTTTAATTGCTCATAAATTTTGTTTTGAAGAGCTATAAATGGGAGATTGCAATCTCTAGTTTAATTGTTTGGAATTAATTTGGGACTAAATTGAATTAAATCAATTCAATTGGATTGAATTGGACTGGATTGAGACAAATGAGACTGAAATGAAGTTATATAAATAGCCATTTAGTCCTTGGAATGTTTCCCCCTTTTCATTACAATCCTTGAATTTTTAATTTTTCTAATTATACCCAAATATGGTTAAATCTTGAAGTCTCTCTCAATTTAATCCCTATGTCTCACTAGGACATCGCGACGACTGATTAAAAATAATCTCGATTGAAAAAAAACAAATATCTGGCATCTTGTTTTGGGAGAAACGGTCTAGTTCAAGGAGTCACCACCTAGTATTATGGTCATTAGGAATCCTAATTGGTCAACAAAGATTCTAATGGTACGAGACTGGTTACACGAAAGGAAGGATGCTATCACCTCTTAAGTGTCCTACCTAAGACAGGTTGCATTGCTGGTTTTGTCTAAAATTGCTAAGAATATGTTCTCCTTTTTCTTTTTCTCCTTTTTTTTTTTTATTCTTCCTCTCATGTTCCTGACTCTGGCGTCAATGAACAGTTCATACGAATATTCCATCTCTAGCAATGATAAATATTGCACAAACATAAAAAAAATGTAATATTCCTGACTCTGGCATCAGTGAATAATTTTGCAAAAAAACTGAATTTGAAGAAGAATTTTTCTACGTCATTTTCTCTTTGTTTATCCTTTATTATTATTTTCCCTTTTTAGATGGAAATAAAAAAGCATTGCACAACAAATTTGGATTTAATAATAAAAGTCCGCGGATTGAGCACATAGTAGAAAAAAATACAAAATGCAAAGAAAAAAAATAAAACAAAGTGAGAGGGGCCTATATATAAATAAATCAACGAAGGTCCCCAAATATTTTTGGAATTTTTTGATATAAAAAAAGGGGCTCATGTGGCCAAATATCAAACTAGAATGGACATAAAAATTATGGCCAAAGCATAAGGGTGTGTTTTTCCAAACACACCTTAGGTAAATGCAATTTGGGCCGGATGGGCCTAAAGCCCAAACCTGACCCACTCCTCTTTTTCTTTTTGTGTTTGGGTTGGGTCTAGCCGACCTGGTCACTGGCCCAAGCCAGTGACCCAGCTAGGCAGTAGGCACGCGTGAATTAACTCACGCGTGCATTGCACAGTGGGAAGGTAATTAATTACCTTCGCACTGTTTTGTTAGAGTTACATTGAAACAGAGCATGAGAAGAAGACTTTACCTAGCGAAGATGAAGACGAAGGTAACGGTCCTAACACCGACTAGATAATACTTTCCTCTTCCTCCTCCTTTCAATCTCTCTTCCCTCTACTCTTGTGTTTTTCGTTATGGGTTCTCTCCTTTGTTTTCTCTTCTATTGTCCCTCTACTTTTTTCTCTATGCTTTTTGCTCTCCTCTGCTTTCTCCTTCTGTTCGTTTTCTCTCCTTGTTTTCTGCTTTTTTTCTCTGTTTTTCTTCTCCCTTGCTTCCGTCTCCAAAGCTTTGTATTTATAGGGGACATGCATGGTCTTGTCTCTGTGCATAACTTGTCTTTGGATAAGCACGGTTGGGAGGCACGCGTTAGTGTTTCACTAGGAGTTGGATACCTAAGCTTGATCCTTATCTCCCCGGGGTAGTGATCTTTATGTGGATAGGGATTAATATTTGTGTTTTAGTAGGACTAGGATGCTGGCATTTCACATTCTTTCTCTTCTTTGCAGGCGGGTTTTCAGTGCTTGAAGATGAAGATGAAGAACAACGTCTGATTGAAACGACGCTGTTTTTGGGCTGAGAATGCCATTTTCAATCTGGTCCTTGAAGTTTTTGAATTCTTGCATTCACACCCCTAGTCTTTTAATTTCAGATTTTAACCCCCTTATCATTAAATTAAACAGCAAAGGGGTCCAAATTTGGATTACAATAGTTGTCCCCTCTTTACAATACTTACGCTACAAAGGCATTGGAAAATTCATTTTCTTTTGGCTTTGTATAGTAAGTTTGTAATGGGTGACCTGCCCAACTGGAAGTATACAAAAAAGGTCTCATTGTAATGGGTGACCTATCCAAAAAAGAAAGGTCTTATTGTAATGGGTGACCTACCCAAGCGAAAAAAGGAAGGGTCTCATTGTAATGGGTGACCTACCCAAGAAAAGATCTCATTGTAATGGGTGACCTACCCAAGAAAAAGAAAAGGGTCTCATTGTAATGGGTGACCTATCCAAGAAAGGGTCTCATTGTAATGGGTGACCTACCCAAGTGGAAAAAAAAGGGGTCTCATTGTAATGGGTGACCTACCCAAGTAGAAAAAGAAAGGGTCTCATTGTAATCGATGACCTATCCAAGAAAGGATCTCATTGTAATGGGTGACCTTCTCAAGTAGAAAAAGAAAGGGTCATTGTAATGGGTGACCTACCCGAGTGGAAAAAGAAAGGGTCTCATTATAATGGGTGACCTACCCAATAAAAAAAAAGGTCTCATTATAATGGGTGACCTACCCGAGTGGAAAAAGAAAGGGTCTCATTGTAATGGGTGACCTACCCAAGTTGAAAAAAGAAGGGTCTTATTGTAATGGGTGACCTACCCAAGTGGAAAAAGAAAGGGAGGTGAGGGCTTGAAACCACACTAGAAATGAGGTGGGGTTAAGAAACACACTACCCTGGATGATCGAGGGCACAAAAGTGCACTCGAAAAGAGGTAGGGTTAAGAAACGCACTTCCTTGGATTGTCAAGAGCTCAAAAGCGCACTTGAAAAGGGGGTGAGGGTTAGGAAGGTGCACTTGAAAGGGGGTAGGGTTAGAAAACACACTATCTTAGATGATCAAGGGTTTGAAGTCGCACTTGAAAGAAGGTAAAGTTAGGAAACGCACTACCTTGGGTTGTCGAGGGCTCAAAGGCACACTTGAAAAGGAGGTGAGGGCTCGAAGGCGCACTCAAAAGGAGGTAGTGTTAGGAAATGCACTACCTTGAATGATTGAGGGTTTGAAGGCACGCTCAAAAGAAGGTAAGGTTAGGAAACGCACTACATTGGATTGTCAAAAGCTCGAAGGTGCACTTGAAAAGAAGGTGAGGGCTTGAAGGAGCACTCGAAAGGAGGCAGGGTTAGGAAATGCACTACCTTGGATGATTGAGGGCTTGAAGGAGCACTCGAAAGGAGGCAGGGTTAGGAAATGCACTACCTTGGATGATTGAGGGTTCGAAGGGTGGACATTTTTCATCCTTAAGGTGTTAGGAAATACAACACCTTAAGGATGAAAAATAAAGGGTGGTGGAAAAATACAAAGTTTTTTTTTGGTGGCCTACTTCTTACGGGTGGCCTGCCCATGTCATAAATTTCTCAAACGCGAGAAACGTTTAAAAGAATTCCATTTTGATGGATCTCATCAGGGATTTCTCTTATGAAATTTACAAAACTCATTGTCTGATGTCTCAAAGTTTAGATGATATGTGTACATCTTTACCTTATTTGAAATATAGGCGCCCATTTCTTCTTAATCTTCTTGTTGCTTGATTGGTGAGGAGTTGCTACCTCTGATTTGGGTCATCTTCGTCGTTTGGCTTCTAGCCCACTCGAGTTGGCCCATGTAAGTCTCTTCCCAGATTTGTTTACAAAGCTCAACCTTCATGGTGCCCATCATGACCCACTTGCTTGCTTAGAGATTTTCTGTCATGTCAAATAATTTAAGAGGATCATTCATTACTCCCTGTCTCACTTCTAAAAACATTCGGCGTACTTGCTGAAAGGATCAATGATGCGATCCAACTATCAAAGGATCATTGGAGGTTCCAATTGGTCTAGTTACTAGGCTTAGGGCTAAGAAGTTCAAAGAAGCTTTCAATGGACTTCTTCAAGAGACATGGGCTAAGGTGGACTTCAAGAGGATTTGTAATAATAAAGAGCAAGCCTTGATTAATCTGATTCATGTTCAAGAGGGGCTTGTTTGTGGAACTAAGACCATTACATAAGGATTGGGAGAAGAAGACTAGATTCAAATAGTTTGACCTTTCATTACTCTTTTGGTCATAACAGGAGCTACATATCAAATGTTTATGTGATTCTAGTTGGGCTGAAAACTAGACTTACATATCTTTCCAACGGTATATAGTATGACTTCTAATTCATTACAATAAGAGAGAACCATCTGTTTTAAGTTGGACTTTTGCTGTTGCCAGACAGAATGCGGAAACAACGAACTTGTCTTATTTAATTGTTAGGCTATCAAACTTTATTTATTTTGAGAGGAGATATTTTATTTGGGTATTAGACTTGTTTTTTTTTTTTTAATTATTTTGGGCTAGTGTTAGCTTGGGTTGATTATTATTTAAATTGGGCTTATGTGAGACTCATTAGAGAAACTAGGGTTTTTGACTTGGAGTTTAAATATTCTTTAGGAATAATTTTAGGGAAGATTTTTTATGATATTTTCAGAAATGTAGCCAACTTTTTGGTTGCTCAATCTTGGTTTTTGATTGAACTTTCAACTCTTTGAAGAACTGACCTTTCTTTGTTGTGAATTTATACTTCATTTGCTCATCTCAAGGAGTAGGCATTGTGATCGAGTTGGTTTATAGTCTTGTTGCCTTGGAGCAAGTCTTCCATTGTGATAAACTCATTCAAATCTCAACAAACTTGGATTAGATTGATCTTGGGGTCGCGAATTCCATTAAATTTCACTAGGGTTCGCATCAATCAAGCTGTCTTTTATAAACCAAAATGCCCCTTTGTCTTGTATTGCAACTCCTTGATTATGTTTTTCTTGGAAAAGAGATGATTTGCTCTTGTGTTGGCAATATTTGTCATTGGTGAAAGTACATCATGAGGTGACTTTCTGTTTTTTATGGGGTTTCAAAGTGAAGGGTGTTGTAACCCATTTTTGGGTCCCCATGAAAAATAAAATAAATAGCCAAAAGAGTTTAGAAAAAAATAACAGAAGGCAGAAGCGCTTAGGAAACAGTCAGAAAATTGGTCAAGAAATTCAAAAATACAAGGATTAAATTTTTGACAGTATATTCTTGAAGGATGAAAGCCCTATTGAGAAGGAAAATTTGAATTCTGAGGAGAAAAGCCCAAATTTGGATGTTTATGGACTTAATTGGATTTTTATGGACTTAATTGGATTTTTATTTGAATTTATAGAAGATTTGATTGCAAGAAAAATTGATTTTTAAGTCAATTTGGGCTTTAATTTGGAGAAATTTAAGTTCTGGGGCCAAAATATATTTTTTAGGAATTTATTGGGTCAAATCAGGGGCTCAATTGCATAAATATTGAAGTTTAAGGGCCAATTAGGGACTTAATTGTGAAAATCCGAAACTAGGGACCAATTTGGAGAAGGCGCAAAGATAGAGGGGGCTGTTTGGATTTGTTTCAGGGGCTTAATTGAAGAAATTGGAAGTTTATTGATCAATTAGGGGCTCAATTGCATAAATCAGAGGCCAAGGACCAAAGTGAAAAAGGCGGCCAACAAGAGGGGCGGGGACCGAATTTGGGGGACTGATTTGAAGTTTAGCCATTTAAATGAAACGGCGCGTTTTACCCAAAACGACGCCGTTTCATAAAAAAAAAAAAAAAAACAGAACGGTGTCGTTTTGAACGATACTGTTCATCTTCCTCCTTCCCCCCGTTTTAACAGAACAGAAAATGAAAAAATTCGAAAATCTTCTCGCGCCTCTCTCTCTCCTCGCCCCCACCACCTTTAGCATTGGCCGACCAGCCGTTGCACCGCACTAACGATGGTCCCCCACGGTTCGGCCCCTATAAATAGAGAAGAAAACCGAAGCTGCAAAGGGACGGAGAGAAGAGAAAAAAACCGAAGGGAGGAGAGAGAGAGGAGGCCGAAGAGAGAGAGAGAACCGAACACCGAAGAGAGAAGGAGCCGCAGCGCCGCCCGGGAAGCCACGCCACCGCAGAGCCACTGCAGAGCCACCGCGGCACCGCCTCCTCCACGCCTGGTCACCTCTTCTCCCCCCCTTTCGTTAGTTTTTTATTTGTTTTCCCTGCATGCAGAATGAACATTCTGCATGCAGGGAGGAGGGGGGAATTAATTCCCCCCTGTTGATACGTAGCTGGGCCAGGTGGATCCTGGCCCAGCATCATTTTTTTTGGGCCAGACTGAGTCTGGCCCGGCCTTGTATCTGACGGGCCAGACCAGGTCTGGCCCATACCAGCTCTCTGGCCCAAGTCCGGCCCAGATATTTGGGCCGGCCCAGCCCGAATTATTTTTATATTATATATTATATATTATATTATATGTGTGTATATATGTATATATATATATAATATAATAATAAAAAAAATAAATATTTTGAAAAATCTTAAAAAAATATTGTTGATTTTTCTGCATATTTTTGTCAAAAATGTTTTAATTTTGGTTTGTATTTTTATACTGTAAAGATACAAAACCAGTGTTATAAATACCCGGTTTTCGTCAAAACATCAAAGATTTTCAGAATAAAAAATGTTTTTGCTTTCAAAAAATTCTAAAAAGTCCCTAAAAATGTTGTTGATTTTTCTGCATATTTTTATCAAAATGGTTTAATTTTGGTTTGTATTTTTATACCGTAAAGATATAAAACCAGTGTTATAAATACCCGGTTTTCGTCAAAATATCAAAGATTTTCAGAATAAAAAATGTTTTTGCTTTCAAAAAATTTCTAAAACTTCCCTAAAAATGTTATTGATTTTTCTGCATATTTTTTTAAAAGCGAATTAATATTGGGTTGTATTTTTATACCGTAAGGATACAAGCTCAGTATTAAAATACCCGATTTTCGTCAAAGCATAAAAAATAATATTTTCTAAAAATTGTTTTTTTGTTTTAAAATACGGCCTAGTCTCTCCAATATATATACATAAATATTATAACATCATATTTTCACACAACAAAGAAAATTTTCAAAACAATATATGTATTAACATGCATTTTGGCTTTAATAACCAGTTTATTCAAGCCATGAGAACTAGGCCAATATTTCAAAAATTCTAAAAAAATCTTTTTGTTTTCTTTTAATATTTGGGATTACGAATTTATACGTAAAACGTATTCCTAAATATTATTAATAAAATTTTGGTATGGACGTTAGAACGGTTAGGATTTTTACCCGATAAAATAAAGACCTCCTTACTGAGGGGGATTTTTCTTCAACCATAGATAGACCAACAACTAGGAAAACACAATAACACTTTAGTTTTTTTTTATCAGACAATAAAACAATGCAGCTTACCTTAGATAAGGCGTATTTGAGGTGCTAATACCTTCCCTTTACGCAACCAGTCTTCGTACCCGATCTCTGAGACCAGTTAGGGTTCCTAGTGACCAAAATACTAGGTGGCGACTCCAAAGAACCAAATCAAATAAAAATAAAAATTTTTTCGCCAGTCGAACCCGCAATTGAAAATTATTATTTTTTTGGGGTGCGACAAAGGGCTCGAGAAAAAACTCGAGGTTTTGTTCGAGAAAAACTTGTCTCTTTTTGAACACTCGTTTTATCAGCATGAATAATAATGAGTAGTTTGTTCTTGATGCCATGACTCTTATGAAAAATTACTCTTTACATTTTGAGCGCATTGTTTATCGTTCCAAGTCATTTGCTTATTTGATTAGAAATGACTTCTGTAGGCACGTAATGTAGGCTATGGTTTTTGGCTATGAAAGAAAGGATTCATAAGGCTCAAAGAGTGTTTCAGGGTTTTTAGAGATCGAGGATCACTATCATCAGTTTCACTCCTTATGTCTTTCGTCTTTTCGTTTGCCGCTCTTCTTTGACTTGCCCCTCTCTTTTTTTCATTGCTTTGCTAGGGCATACTCACTTTATCTTGGTTATCACTCTTTCTTGTGATTTGTGCATGCCCCCAAACATTTGAGTTTCTTGGGATCTTTTATCTTTTTGGCTTTCTCATGGATTTTTCATCTTTTCTCATTGGAATTTTCACTTGCCCCCAGTGTATGGTGTGATCCTAGTCAGGGTTTTCATGAACGAAAAATTTCTCACGCTTAAAAAGGACCATAAAGTATATATTTATTTTAGAACATGAAACGAATAACAAAGATGGCCTTTCCTCATTTCAAACACAATCAGTTAAGATCAATAAACTTTGGCCATAAAGTCCAATATGATGGTTTGGTCTTTGCAAGGAGATACATTTCATGAGTTTATAAGTAATGAGTTCAGTACATACCATTATTCATAGATTTAAAACAACATGGCTCAAGAGTCATGGTGTGAGGATGACAGTTCATTTTCTATTCGTGAACTTTGGTTTAGAGTTTAATCACCTCAATGAAGAAGTTGCTTGATTCATGTGTCATTCTACAAGTAGAATATAAAAAATATCGTTTTAAATAAACATCAAATCATTTTTGAAATCAAAATTGCAAGTTTAATTTTTCAAAACTCTAATGGGGAAACAAATTTTGGTAAAAGAGATGAATTGTGTCTATAAGTTTATGCGAGGGTTCAAAAGTGTATTTGTGAGCTCTTAAAGGGAACCCCTTTCAAGATATTTTGGTTGTAAATCAAAGGATGAGGCTCAATTAAAGAAAAAACTCATTATTTCATTGAAATTATATAAAAAAAACAAAGACCTTGTACTAGGAAGGTGACACATGAAAGGGCTAAACACTTAGCAATCATTGATTGGAATTTCTGGAATCTTCCAATCATCCCTCTCTTATGAATTCCTTGACAAAGGGCACCTTTCTAATAATCAGTTAAGGTCACACATAGACCAGTCTTGGTCTAATGACATTATAGCTTCGTCTTCAGGATGAGTGATCTTTAGATGTCTTTGTTTTTGTAGCTCTTTCTCTCGTTTTTGTAACCACCTTTGACATTATAAACCTCGGTTTCTTTCTTTTTTCTAGTGAAATGTTTCTCCTCAGTTGAGTCAGCAATCCTTCTTAAACGGATAGCTTGTTCAATCCTCTCAGCTATAGCAAACAGGTTAGAAAAATGTTGTGCAAAGCTTCTGATACGAACCCTAGCAGAATTTAATGGAATTCACGACCCCAAGATCAATCTAATCCAACTTTGTTGAGATTTGAATGAGCTTATCACAATGGAAGACTTGTTCCAAGGCAACAAGACTATAAACCAACTTAATCACAATGCCTACACTTGGAGAAGAGCAAAAGAAGTATAAATTCAAAACAAAGAATGGTCAATTCTTTGAAGAGTTGAAAGTTCAATCAAGAACTAAGATTTAGCAACCAAAAAGTAGGCTACAATGCTGAAAATATCATCAAAAGTCTGCCATAAAATTATTCCTAAAGAGTATTTAAACTCCTAGTCAAAACCCTAGTTTGTCTAATGGGTCTCACATGAGCCCAATTTAAATAATAATCAACCCAAGCTAAAACTAGCCCAAACTAATTAAAATAAACAAAATAAACAAGTTTAAGACCCAAATAAAATGTCTCCTCTCAAAATAAATAAAGTTTGATAGCCCAACTAATTAAATAAGACAAGTTCATTGTTTCCGCATTCTGTTTGGCAGCAGCAAAAACCCAACTTAAAATGGATGGTTCTCTTTTGTCTTAATGAATTAGAAGGCGTTCCATATACAGTTGGAAAGGTATGGAAGTGTAGTTTCCAGCCCAACTATGTGAAGCACATAAACATTAGATCTGTAGCTCCATTTATGACTAAAAGAGTAATGAAAGGTCAAACTGTTCGAATCTAGTTTTCTTCTCCCAATCCTTATGTAATGGTCTTGGTTCCACCAAAAAACCCCTTTTGAACATGAATCAAATTAATCAAGCCTTGCTTCTTATTATTACAAATCCTTTTGAAGTCCACCTTAGCCCATGTCTCTTGAAGAAGTCCATTGAAAGCTTCTTTGAACTTCTTAGCCTTAAGCCTAGTAACTGGAACCTCCAATGGATCCTTTGATGGTTGGATTGCATCATCCCCTCTCTCCTAAAAAAGATTCGACCTCGAATCATCACTTACATCAAAAAAAGAAAGATCAGAAATATTGAATGTAGCATTAACACCATACTCACATGGTGGATCCACTTTGGAGGCATTATCATTAATCATTTCTATGATATGATAAAGACCATCTCCTCGAGGCATCAACTTTGATCTTCTTTATTAAGGAAGCCTTTCCTTCCTCATATGCACCCAAACCCAATCACCTGGTTCAAATCTCACCAATTTTCATCCCCTATTGGCTTTGTTTGTATATTGTTCATTCTTCTTTTCTATTTGTTGCTGAATGTTTGCATAGAGATCTTTCACCACATGTGCTTTTTGATTACCATCAAGACTAACCCTTTCATCAATAAGTAAAGGAATCAAATCTAATGGTGTCAAAGGATTAAAACCACACACAATCTCAATGGTGAATAATCAGTAGTAGAATGTACACTACGATTATATGCAAATTCAATGAATGGCAAACAATCTTTCTAATTTTTAAGATTTTTTTGAATGATAGCCCTTAACAATTGAATCAAAGTCCGGTTAACAACTTCAGTTTGTCCATCTGTTTGTGGATAATAAGTATTAGAATATAAAAGTTTAGTTCCTAACTTACCTTACAAAACCTTCCAAAAGTAACTCAAAAACTCAACATCTTAATCAGATACAATTCTCCTGGAAAGACCATGTAGCCGAATGACCTCTTTAAAGAATAGGTCAGCTATATTTGTTGCATCATCGGTTTTATGGCAAGCAATGAAATGTGCCATCTTAGAAAATCTATCCATAACAACAAATATAGAACCTTTCCCTTTCCTAGACCTAGGTAGACCCAAAATGAAATCCATAGAAATATTAACCCAAGGTTCCTTAGAAACATGCAAAGGTGTGTATAGTCTATGAGGCATTAACGTAGACTTAGCTTGTCTACATGTTATGCACCTATCACATATTCTTTGCACATCTCTTTTCATATTAAGCCAATAAAAGTGCTCATACAGAACCTCTAAGGTTTTAGTAATTCCAAAATGCCCCATTAAATCTCTCTCATGTGCTTCCCTCACAAGTAATTCACGTAAAGAACCATTAGGCATGTCGCACGTGTGCGGCGATCGTCCATCCTCAAGGAAAAATCAGAATAATTTATTCCTGGAAAATAGGGAGAGAGACAAGGAAATTCTTGTCTCTACAAGTGAAAAATTGGAATGGGAGTCGCCACCTAGTGTTCTGGTTACTAGGAACCTTAACTGGTCTTTAGAGATCGGGTACGGAGACTGGTTGCGTAAAGGGAAGGTATTAGCACCCCAACTACGCCCTACCTAAGGTAAGCTGCATTGTTTTAATGTCTGATAAAATATAAGATCGTGTTGTGGTTTATTATTGTTCGGAATACGCATTACATGTAATGTCATACCCCGGGTTCTATTGTCCGAAAAAGAATTAAATATCCAGAATATGCATTACGTGTAATGTCATACCCCGGATACTAAGAGACAAACAAAATAAAATTTTTGTTGTTTTTTGAAATTTTGGCCAATATTCTCTTGACTTTAATAAACTGGTTATTAAAGCCAAAATGCATGCTAAATATTGTTTTTTGACATATGAAAAATACGATATGATTTTTTAGATTTGAGACACTTGGCCGTATGCACAAAAATGTTTTTTTAAATTTTTTTTTGTATTTTTTGGAAGTTTGTGACAAAAACCGGATATTGTAATACCCGATTTGTATTTTTACGACATAAAAATACAATCCGATATTAATAAAAATAACATAAATAAAAAATGGGAACATCATAAATATTTTTTCTTTTTTTATGGGCCGGATCAGGCCCAATTGCATGGGCTGGGCTAAACCTGGCCCTTTTACATGGGCTGGTTACTGTGCACATAGTAACCGGGTTACTGTGTGCACAGTAACCAGAGAATTAATCTGCGGGTTACTGTGCACATGCACAGTAACCGTGAATTAATTAGCGAGTTACTGTGCACAGCACAGTACTCGCTAATTAATCTGCATGCAGAACAAAAAAACGACGGGAAAACGCACCTGCGGTGGTGATGTTCGACTTTCTTCTCTGCTTCTTCTTCTTCTGCTTTCTTCTCTCTGTCTCTCCCTTCTCTTCTCTTCTCCTCTCTTTTCTCTTTTTTTTTTTTTTCTTTGGTCCTCCCCTGTTTTTATAGGCAAAAACAGGGGAGACGTCATGGTGGTGGCCGCCGCCCCGTCCACTATCGATCCGTGGATAAAAAGGAGGAGGCAAGTGGGTGATTGCGGGCGTCTTATTGCGCCAAATCCGGGTGAAAAATTAGGTGAAAAGGGAAGAAAAAAATCTTCTTCTTCCCCTGCCTCGCGCGTCCAGGGGAAGAAGAAGAGCTACAGTGCCGTCAAAACAGCACCGTTTTGGGCTTCTGTTTTTTTTTTTTTGTTTTTTTTTGTTTTTTTTTTTTTTGCAACAGTGAATGAAACGGCGCCGTTTTGGTCAAAACGCGCCGTTTCATTTAAAAGGAAAAGGCGCCAAAACTTGTCAGATTCAAATTGCGACCCTCCATTTGCGCGCGTTTTGCATTTTGGTCCCTGGTCTCGGATTTCTTCAATTAAGTCCCTAATTGGCCATTAAACTTCAATATTTATGCAATTAAGCCCCTGATTTGACCAATTTAACTTCCAAAAATTATAATTTGACTCCAGAAAATTAATTTCTTCTAATTAAAGCCCAAATTAACTCCAAAATCAATTTTTTTTGCAATTAAAACCTCTATAAATTCAATTAAACCTTCAATAAAAATTTAATTGAGTCCATAAACTTCTAATTTTGCATTTTTCTTCCTCAAATTGAATTTTCTTTATCATCGGGGCTCTCATCAGTCAATGATATACTGTCAAAAATTAATTTTTATATTTTTGAACATCCTCAATTAATTTTTGAGCATTTTTAGAGCGCTCTGGCATTTTTTCACTGTTATATTTTTTTATAATGTATTTTTTTTATTTGTTTTGTATTTTTTTAGTTTTTATGTGGGGACCCAGAAATGGGTTACAACAAGGCACACATAATTTATTTTCCTTAAACAAAAATCCATCATGCCTAAAATATTTATCTTTGGTCAAAACCTTGCTTGTGTTATATATAACACCAAAATCATGATTATCAGGATACAACTCCTTAATATACTCAAATCCTAGCAATTTATTATTAGATTTTGCAAAAACATTAGGGTGTTTCCCCACTTTTTCTACACACTCTTCTTTTCTCACCCTTTCTTTCTTCTCTCCAATCATTTTCTCTCCACTCTCGGCTGTCCTTTGATTTTTTTGTTCTTGGTCGTGACCCTCCCCTAATGTCCTAAGGGCCGAAACTTTTTTCCCTTTTGTTTTCAACTCATGGCTCACTTTCTTTTTTCTCTTCCTCACATCCTCATCATGTTGTTCAACTTGTTTTTCCATTTTGGTTGAATCTTTTTGTTCCTCCATTTTGGCCGAAACATGTTGCTCTTCCTTATAGCCCTTCTTCAATTGAATTTGATCTTCATACACTTGCTTTGGTGAGAGTGGGGCAAGTGTATAAATCCTTCCATTCTTCTCCAATGAATACATGTTCTTAAACCCATTATGCTTGGCTTTTCTATCAAATTGCCAAGGCCTCCTTAGTAATAGATGACTAGCATGCATAGGCACAACATCACATAACACTTCATCCTTATATTTGCCTACTAAAAAGGCATTGAAGCTGATAAGGCATCTCATGCTTTATGGTATTCAATCTCAACTTTTTAACCAAAGTAACACACAACATTAGTACAACTACCACTATCAATGATCATACTACATACCTTATCGTTGATTAGGCATCTCGTATGGAAGATCTCCCTTTGTTGCTCCATATCATCCTCCTTAGTCTAAACACTAAGCGACCGTCTAATCACCAAAACTTTATCACTAATAGTATACTCTAAATCACTAGCATCCTCAAGTGGTGGCATGTCATCATAATCAGACTCCTCACTAGTGGACACAATCTCTCCATCATCCTTTAGAATCATAACTCGCCGATTTGCACATTTTGATGCATAATGTCCCAATCCCTGACACTTGAAACAATTTATGTCATGATTGCACTTCGGTTGGACTTCTCTTTTAAGTTTTTGATCATTGGCCGTAACCTACTTCTTCATGGAGGTAGGTTTGGTATTTTTAGAAGTCAACAATGGCTTCATTGGTGCACTACCCTCTCTCCTATAATTCATTCTCCAACCCGAAGAAGACCCTGTATAAGCTCTAGATCGTGTATTACCCTTCCTTTTCAATTGTCCTTCAACCTTAATGGCTAAGTGTACTACTCCAAATCAACATATGATTGCAACTCCACAACATTAGTTATGTCTTTATTCAAGCCATTCAAAAACCTAGACATAGTCACTTCATCATCTTCATTAACATTAACGTTAATTATAGCCATCTCTAATTCTTTATGATACTCATTCACACTCTTATTACCCTATGTAATCATTTCTAAGCGATTAAACAACTCCCGATAATAGTGTTTAGGAACATACCTCTTCTTCATTATTTTCTTCAACTCCTCCCATGTGCTAACTGGTCTTTGTCTATTCCTTCTTCTTTCTACCACCAATCTCTCCTACCAAACCATGGCATAATCAGTAAACTTCACTACAACTAACTTAACCTCTTTTTTTTTCGAGTACCTATGAATGTCAAAAATCATCTCTACCTTTCTCTCCCACTCTAAATAAGCTTTAGGGTCAGTTTTTCCCTTAAATGCTGGGATTTTCAACTTAATACTACTCATATTTCAATCTATATCACCCAAATCATCAAAATTCCTCCTATACCCAGAATCCTTATTTGGTCAAAATCTACTCCTCCTTAGTCGAGTGATTAGTACTTAAAAGTGCATATTTATCAAGGTTTTATATCATCATTTTGCACTTAAAGTATCAATAACTCCTTAACTAAAACATGTTTTATAATAACACGTCTAATACTATAAAATGCATTAATATATGGTAAATTTTTATCTTAAATGCAGGCCTATTACATAAATCAAATGATTGATTGATGAGTTCAAGTATGGAAATTGAAAGGATAAAGAGAGGGCCAAACTTAGAAAAGAGATGTTGGTGCAGTCCAAACTGGAACACTGTTCTGTAATTGGGTCATATCTCGAGTTCTAGATGTCCAAATGACCTCAAATTTTTACACAGATTTGGTAAGACATAGGCCTACAACTTTAAGGTGGATTTTACAAAGCTTTTGATAATGTCTAGTGGAATTATTTAAAGTAGGTTATAAGGTATATGGGTTTTAGTGAAAAATAGATTAATTTGATCAACACTTGCATGTCTACCATAAAATTATTAGTGTTGATTAATGGATCTCCTTTCTCTGTTCCTTTTTCTAGTTCAAGGAGAGGAGTTATCTGTTTTGTTTCAGAGAGCAGCTACTAGGGGTGTTCAAAAAAACCGACCAACCAATTAAACCGAAAAAACAGAGAAAAAATTAACCGAAAAAACCGAACTGATAAAAAAAACCGAATAAACCGATTAAAAAATAAAAAAACCGACCGATCCGGTTTTAAAAAGCTTAAACCGATTGAACCGGACCAAACCGAATCGGTTTAATTATATCTAAAAACCAAAGTATAAAAAGAAAATCCTAACCCTAAAACTAAATACCCTAACCCTCACAGCAGCCGCCCCCCTCTTTTTCCCCCTTCCCCCCCTCTTTTCCCCCCTTCCTTTTCCCATAAGCCGGTTTTTCGATGATTCACAAATCTCTAGCCTGGTATGCCTGAATGTTTCAAGAAATAACCTTGAAGGTGGGATTCCAGCATTGCTGGGTTCTAGATTAACAACCCATCAGCATTTGCAGATAATCCAAGGCTATGTGGAAAGCCATTGCCTAGAAATTATATGGATGTAGAAGCAAGCAATCGAAGGAAAAGATTGATTCTGTTGATTGCTGTGGTTGTAAGTGGGGCTTGCATGTTGGCATTATGTTGCTGCTTCTATACATACAGCCTCTTGAGGTGGCGTAAGAGACTAAAACAAGGTGCTGCGGGTGAGAAGAAACGGAGCCCAGCAAGGCCTAGCTGAAATGGAAGTGGTGGTCGTGGCAGTACAAATAACGGAGGGATGAAAACATGTTCAGGAAAGAAGCTGAATTTCTAAGCAAAGTGAAGCATCGAAACCTAACAGTTCTTCGTGGCTACTATGCTGGAGCACCAGATATGAGACTCCTGCTCTACAACTACATGCCTAATGGAAACCTTGCCACTCTCCTCCAAGAAGCATCCCACCAACGGCAGCAACAAAAATGCTTCGGTTTTTCTGGTTTTGAATGCTAAAAACCGACCCGAACCGAACAAAACCGGTTTGGTTTGAACCGATTCTCGGTTCGGTTCGGGTTATATTAACAAGGAATATTATTTTTTGGTTTGGTTAAATTTTTGGGTTAAAACCGGACCGAACCGGACCGTGAACACCCCTAGCAGCTACAACTGATCTTTCAAAGGTATCCCTTTTGGAGAAAACTTTTGCCTCAGTCATCTGTAATATGTAGATGACACTCTGATTTTCATGCCTTCTAATCTTCACATGGTCAAAACAATTCAAAGGATTCTCTTGTTGTTTGCTATTTGTTCAGTTTGCACATTAACTTCCACACAAGCCCTTTAATTGGTATAAATGTTAGGGAAGATACTTGTGCTAGTATGGCATCTTCAATCTTTTGCAGATTTGGTTCCTTGCCTTGGTCTTATCTGGGCATGTCTTTAGAACCCCAAAATTGCATGGTCATATTTCCCCATCCTAAAAAGATATTTTGTCAATATTTGATCCAAACAGTGTTATTGGCTTAGTATGGCTTGAAAACATTAAATTCATGAATGGTGATGGGTCCTTCATTCTCTTTTGGTCTGATGTGTGGATAGGATCAAATGCTTTGCATGGCATTTTCCCCGGGCTTTACAAAGTTTTTGCTATTCAGAATAGTTTGGTTCATGAGATGGGTCAATGGGTGAATGATTATTGGCGATGGAATTTGGTTTGGCGTAGGAACCTCTTATCTTATAAAGAGTAGCAATATCATCAATTACTATCAATGCTAAAGCCAATGATAATTCAACACATAAAAGATGACAAAATCATTTGGCTGTGTAATTTTGATGAAAGCTTTTTAGTTAAGTAATGTTGCACCCTAATTTATAGTATCTCTTTTGCTAATGATAGAGTTTTTGAAGCCAATGTTTGGATTAAAAGGGCCCCTTTGAAAGTTCAGGTGTTCCTTTGGTTGGCAGTCTAGAACAAAGTTTGTACAAGAGCTTTTTTCCATCACCGGAATGTTTTGCCCGCCACTCAAGCTTCGTGTGTCTTTTGCAGCTTAGATTTGAAAAAATCAAAGCACCTTTTTATACACTATAACTTTTCTACGAGTGTTTAGATGAAAGTTTTGGATTGGTGGAGTATCTAATGTTGTTTACCGAGCACACTAGACTCACTGCTTATGCAGTGGTCTGAAATGGTGCAAGGCAAATTCCAAAAGTTAGCTTGGAGACTAATCTCAAGTAGTACTACTTGGGGTATTTTGTTGTTGAGGAATAATATTGTTTTTTAGGAGGGAACTATAAACTTGTTTTATTGTTTTTCCACCATCCTTTAAGGGTTGCTTACTCTGAATTCAAACTTCACTTATACAGGAAATGATCTTTTAAGATCTTTTGATGGCATTAAATTGTGGTGTAACAAAAAATCTTAGGTAGTTTCTTTGTTTTTGTTATAGCAGATTAGTTGTTTTTTTTTCCTCTCTTTTTGTTTCTCTGAGTCTGTTCCTTTATTCTTCTTCTTCTTTTGTCATGTCCTTGTATTTTACTTTGACTATTAGTTTTATGGCCTTTTCAATATATTCTCGATGATTATCCAAAAAAAGAAAAGAAAGAAAGATGCAACTGTAGCTCTTTCCACTCATAATCTCGGCATAACTCTGAAGCCATACATACTACCACATGGTTTTGTGGAGGGAGGCTTGCATAAGATAGTAAATGGTTGCATGGGAAGAACCCACATAGAATCTCTTAAACTTTCTGACATATATACACACTAATATACAACACTAATTTATATAAATAGTCCCATATATGTTGGTCAAACACTTTCTCATCCATCAAGCTATTCTTAATCGCTTGAAATATACCTTTGGATCAGCCCATTTGTCAGCAAGGAATTCCGAAAACCAAGATGCTGAGCGCTTCCCCTTTCTTGAGAAACCAGATGAACGGTTTACTTGCACCAAACCAAATCCTATGGTATATCCATCTATAAATTCGAAGTCGTCGGCGAAAGACCATGCAAAGTAGCCTTTGACTTGAACTCCATGGTCTCTACAAAAATGAGCTCCAATGTTAAACAGTTTGGTCTAATAGTTGATCTAAATCATTATTTGAACCACCCGAAACTTTTTTGGTCAGCAGCCGATTTTAAGTGTATAGATGTTCATCTTAATTAAAGGCAACAAAGGAATTAAAATCGTTTAACCACGCATGCAATAGGTAAACTCACTTGATAGATTGTAGAACATTCCGAAGATGGTTAAAATGGAATTCTATTCTAGGATGATCATCCAAGACTTTCGCTTCTGATACATCAGCACCAAGGAAGTCACTGTACCCTTGAAAGAATTAAACAAGAATCTATGAATTCGACCATTAAAATTTTACAAACTTTCCATTGTAATGTGCAGAGTTTATTTTAATACCATTCTCAGTTATGTAAATTATTGGATTTTGGTATTTGTCTTTTATGTGATTCAAAAGATATCGTATCCCCTCTGGATAGATATACTGCCATGGCGCACCAGCCTGTAATTTGTAACACATCCAGCGTAATATAATAAACATTTTTCCTCAATCTCAAGTATCGAAAAAAAGCTATGTAAATTATGTATAATTTGCATACAAACCTTTGGACCGATGAGGATCCCATTTCGTTGTCCTGAAAAAATATGAAGAGAACAACAGGGTCATAACCACCTCAGCCTGGGAGATCATTTTTTTTTAAGCAAAACGTAACCTGACATTTCTTGTGGCTATGGTCCATGGCTACAACGCACCATTTTGTACCTTAGCAAGACTAAAACAACAAAATTCTTACCTGTAATGTTGGAATTACAATCTGTTTGATATCTGAGATGATCTGGATCGGAAGAATTGGCATTTGCTGCATAATATGCAGTATAGTAATTTAATCCAACAAAGTCTAATGATCCTTTGAGAATAATAGAATCCAGTGAAGAGAATTTTGGTAATCTATCTTGAACCATTTCCCGCATGCTGCTTGGATAGTCACCATATGTCAAAGGGTTCATGAACCTAGAAGCGTGAAAAATTGTAAAAAATATACATGTAATGTTATTAAAGCGCATATAATGAAAATAATATATAGAAGGCCTAGCTAGCTACTTGCAAATATTTGGAGAACTACATACCAGCCAAGCATAAAATCAAGGGTTCTTTTTGCAGCTTCATAATCATCTGTAGTGTTAGAGTATGGTTCATACCAACGAGCATTGAGTGTTATCCCAATCTTCCCATTTTGAGAAGCCTGCATTTTCAACAAACAAAGTGATTCATACATATATTATTTTAATTTTCTAAACATCCCGTAATATTCATTAATTGTAAATTATAATTTGATTCATGTATGTTTTACAATTTTGTAAGCTAGTTTTTATAGTTTTAAGATCTGTTTGTTTTATGGAATGTAGTTTTTTGAAAACTATTTTTCAATTTTTCTTGTATTTGTTTGATATTAGAAAAGTTGATTAATAAAAAATACTTTATTGTTGTTGTAACCCATTTTTGGGTCCCCATGAAAAATAAAATAAATAGCCAAAAGAGGTTAGAAAAATAATGGAAGGCAGAAGCACTCAGAAGATGGTCAGAAAATTGGTCAAGGAATTTAAAAATACAAAGGCGGATTTTTTGACAGTATATTCTTGAAGGATGAGAGCCCTATTGCGAAGGAAAATTTGAATTTTGAGGAGAAAAGCCCAAATTTGGATGTTTATGGACTTAATTGGATTTTTATTTGAATTTATAGAAGATTTGATTACAAGAAAAATTGATTTTTAAGTCAATTTGGGCTTTAATTAGAAGAAATTTAAGTTCTGGGGCCAAAATATATTTTTTAGGAATTTATTAGGTCAAATCAGGGGCTTAATTGCATAAATATTGAAGTTTAATGGCCAATTAGGGACTTAATTGTGAAAATCCAAAACCAGGGACCAATTTGGAGAAGGCGCAAAGATAGAGGGGGCTGTTTGGAATTGATTCAGGGGCTTAATTGAAGAAATTGGAAGTTTATTGATCAATTAGGGGTTTAATTGTGAAAATCAGAGGCCAAGGACCAAAGTGAAAAACGCGGCCAACTATCGGGGTAGGGACCGAATTTGGCAGGGATGCAATTGAATTTTATTCTTAAAATTGGAAGTCGTTATGCATGCACCATTTCCTTGCATTTCACTGTTCAAGTGAAATATAATTCACTTAAACAGTGAAATGCTAATTCACTGTTCACATCAAATATAATTCACGTGAACAGTGAAATGCTATTCACTGTCCACATCAAATATAATTCACGTGAACAGTGAAATGCTATTCACTGTTCACATCAGACATATTCACTGTTCACATGAGGCCCGCCTGGACAGCCGCTCCTCGACAGCCGCGCCACGCCCACTGGCTCTATAAATAGCGCCCAACCCAGCACACTGAAGAAGGAGGCAGAGAAGAAAAGGAAGAAAGACAAACACACCAACACTGCCAACACCATTGATTTGTTACCTTCACCTTCCCACCTTCCCTGAACCGCTGCAGAGAGGAAAGAACAGCTGCTGTCACCGGGATCCCACAGTCACCGACCACCGTCCAAGTCACTCCCCGGCCACCACTACCAGCGCCTCCACAAAGCTGCCATAGAGAGGGAAGAACATTGCTGACTGAAGGAAACCAAGAGAAGAAGCAACGCCTTTGTAAAGGGGAAGAAGAAGAGAAAACAACGGCTGTCATCGAGCTTCCCAACCACTGCCACCGTCAGAACCACCGTGAGCCCCCATTGGCTTCCTGTCCACCGCCACCAGCATCACTGGGAGTGTTCGCCATCGACTTCAGCATCGTTTCTGCCACCAGGTTTGCACCCCCTTTGTCGCTGTGCATGCACTGCATTTTTACTGTTCAAGTGAAATATAATTCACTTGAACAGTGGAATGCTAATTACTGTTCGCATCAAATATAATTCACGTGAACAGTGAAATTCTATTCACTGTTCACATCAGACATATTCACTGTTCACATGATCAGCCCAGCCACGTGGGCCCCGCCCTAAAAAAAATATATAAAAAATAAAAAAATATTTCAAAAAATATTTCAAAGAATTTGTGATTTTTCTGTAATTTTATTACTGTATTTTGGTCAATATCAGTTTGTATTTTTATATTGTAAAGATACAAATCTGGTATTAAAATACCCGGTTTTCGTCAACAAAAAAAAATGTTTTGTTTTCATGCATACGGCCAATACTCTAACATGTTTTGAATGTTCTTTTTATATAAAAAAAAAATATTGGAAGTTTTGAAAATGTGTTTTCGCATAGATTTCTTAAACACAAATTATTTTCTTGCATTTTCTGGATTTTACAACATGTTTGTAAAACTCCAAAGGGTATTGGCCAATATTCCAAAAACTATAAAAATCTTATTTTGGGGGAATTCATCTATTATTCACCACTAATGTTTGGATAAAGAAATCCTTAAAGTATGAATATCCAAAATATTATTGGGAGTAATAAATCCGCACACATCCTTGAAAGAAGCCTTGATTATAATCGAGGACATTTCAAAACTTCAAATTTTTTACTCCACGGTTTACGAGCCATGAAAGTATGAAATATTAAGGCAAAAGGAGGCTTTTAAAAGCGCTTTGAATTTCCTTAGATTTCTAAATTTTTGTCCTTCCTTCTTGCGATTTACGAGTCGCAAACTCTTGAAATACTAAGGGAAAAATGAGCTTTCAAAGCACATGGAATCTCCTTGGATTTCTATCCAAATAAATTTTATTTGAATCAAACCTAGAAAAATTGATGGGATTAGAAAACACCAACACCATAGCAATTATAGAGCAAACCAAACACCAAGCAGCTTACCTTAGGTAGGGCGTACTAGGGGTGCTAATACCTTCCCTTTACGCAACCAGTCCCTTGCCTTAGAATCTCTGAAAGACCAGTTAGGGTTCCTAGTAACCAAAATACTAGGTGGCGACTCAAAAGAACCAAATCAGTAAAACAAAAAAAAAAAATTGCCATCGAACGTCGCATTCGGGATTTTTTTGGGGTGCGACAGAATGGCGACTCCACTGGGGACTCTTGGACTAAGCTTGGTAATTGTTTTTTTATTATGTTATGTGTTGTTGTTTTTCTTTTTTTACCATGAATGGTTTGCTTTGTTTAAAAGCTTTAGCATACATCTTTACATTCTATCATATATGGCATAGTCATGCATCACTTTAGTATTATTATTATGTTTTGGAGGGCACACACATGTAACTTTAAGATTAAGTGGGGGACTAGCAGTTTGCCTTATGACTTGAGTCAAGGTTTAAGTTTGTGTAAATCCCAACTCTTTGCTGAGTCTTTAGACTGATTGTGATTGGTACACGTACCATCCCACTATCTGCTAGACCTCCATATCGCCTTTACGAAGGTTGATCACTGGAACAACAAGAGACCCTCTTTTAGAGACCCAGTAGTAAACCTACCCAATGTCTCACATAAAGGAACTAGAGCCTATCCTTAGGATGTATGCTCCATAATATTTTTTGCATCCAAACAAGCCTAAGCTCAAAGCATCTTGAATCTCAAGACCTTTATTCAAAAGCTAGCCAAGGGAGAGATGTTCTAGAATTGGGAGACCCAAGAAGCTCCATTGGTGTTCAAAATTTAATCAACAATGCTTGTTTGATCATGATAATGTGTTGTTTTCCTTTTTCAACTTTTTAAATCGAGGTTCCAAATGCCTTTTCAAAAGTTCATCTTGGTGTTTTTACACATCATTTTTCTTTTCAAAACGAATCTTCCATAACTACACCTGCACTTTACACTGAGAATGAATGGCCGGACTTTAAAGAATCCATATTAGTTGTAGAAGAGGAAGAATGGTAGGAAAATAACATTAGGGGATTCATAAAAACGAACAACATGAACAAGCTTGGAAACCCGCTACAAGGTCATGCCGTTTGGGTTAAAGAACGTTGGGGGCACCTACCAAAGGGCTATGTTGACTCTATTTCACAACATGATGCAAAAAGAGATTAAAGTATACGTGGATGACATGACCTAGAGAGGGAGAGAATCATGTCCAAATATTGAAGGAATTAGTTGAAAGACTAAGAAAGTACAAGTTGAGGCTTAACCATGCAAGGTGTTCATTCGGGGTGAAATCTAGGAAGTTGTTGGAATTTATGATGAGTGAAAAAGGGACAGAAGTGGACCCTGATTAAGTAAAGGCTATTCAACCTTTGCCAACTCCCAAGACTAAGAAGGATGTAAGGGAAGGTTGAATTACATTGCTCAATTTATATCCCAATTAACCACGACTTATGACCTCATCTTCAATTGTTAAGGAAGAAGAATCTTGGAATTTGGAATGTGAAGAAGCTTTCACGAAAATCAAGCAATACCTACTGAATCCACCCCTATCTATCGAGTTGAATTGAAAAAATGGCAAGTTCTACTAGCTGAGTACAACATAGTATATATGACAAGGAAAGCCATGAATGTCATCGCCGATCACCTAGCTGACCATGTTGTGAAAGTTTATGGGCTGTTAAAATTTAATTTTTCAGATAAAGATATGCTTTCATTCGAGGAAGGGAAATCAGATTGTTGGATTATGTACTTTGAGGGTGCTGTGGTAATAGAGTGGGGGCAGTGCTAATCTTTCCTAATAAGAAACAATATCCGGTTTTAGTTAGGTCGCAAATTGGGTACACTAACAACACAACTGAGTTTGAAGCTTGCATTCTCGATTTTAGAGGTTGCATTAGAGCTAAACATCAGAAAGATAGATGTGTATTGGAGACTCAATTTTGATTATTTGTCAAGTGAAAGGAAAAGGGCAAACCAAGGACGAGAAGTTGAGACCTTGCCAAAGAATACTTGTCTAAGTGGGCTAGAGAATTTGAGGAAATAAAGTTCACCCATCTAGGAAGGGAAGGAAACCATTTTGATGTTTTGGTCACGCTAGCTTCTATGGCTAGAATAGACTTTGGGCACAAGGTACAACCAATACACATTGATATAAAAAATAACTTAGCTCATTATTGCTCAGTTTGAAAGAGAAATATATGGAAACCCTTGGCACTATGATATCAAGAATTTCATCCAAAACCAGACATATCCCATGGGGGCATCCAAAAATCAACAAGAAGACGTTGAGGAGGTTGGCAATGGATTTCTATCTTGATGGGGAAACTTTGTATAAGAAATCATCTGACGAAACTTTGTTGAGATGTTTCGATGACGTAAAAAAGTGGTGGAAAGATATTTGATTTATCGATATGGTCCACTAGAAAAATTAATAATGCCCAGAATTTCAACGGCAAGATGATAATGGAGCTCTACACTAAATGGAAAATCAAGCATTCCAATTCTTCGCCATATAGACCAAAGATGAATGGTGCGGTAGAAGCTGCTAACAAGAATGTCAAAAAGATTATTCAGAAGATGGTAGTCACCTATAAGGATTGGCATGAGATGTTGTCATTTGCCTTTCATGCATATCGCACCGCAGTTCGAACCTTAATAGGAGCCACCTCGTAAATGTTGGTATATGGAATGGAGGCGGTGATGCTTTTAAAAGTTGAAATCCCCTCATTAAGAGTATTGATAGACTTTTGAATCTAATAAGTGAAAAGAGGATAGCTGCAATCTGTCATCATCAACTTTATCAAAGAAGGATGGCCAAATCATACAACAAGAAGATTCGACCTTGAGGATTCCACGAAGGAGATCTTATATGGAAGAAAATGTTGTCTTTTACCAAGAGAAGATCAGAGTAAATGGACGACAAACAATGAGGGCCCTTTAGTGGTAACTAAAGCGTTTTCGGGAGAAGCTTTATTGTTATCTAGAATGGATGGAGAAGATCTAGTTAGACCCGTGAATTCTGACTCTATAAGGAAATATTACGCTTGATGCATTTCGTAATTTCCCAATCAATAAAATTAAAGTTCGACCATGAATTCTGTTTGTAAAGAACCTCATTTTTCATAAAACATACAATCTCCTAGCATTTGAAATCTTTTACTTAAAAGAACTTTTATGGCATGACTAAGGAGATGACTCCGAACTTAACATATTTTTTTGCACACCACACTAGGCGGCAAAAAGTGCACGAAATGCATATAGAGGTCCATAGTGAACCAAAGCCCAAAGGGGTATCATATTAAAAACTTCTAAAAAAACATCTTTTATGAGAATTGCTAATTGCATTGAAAGTTTCAGTTTTCATGAACAAAACCAAATCTTTTGAGTTTTCCTTTTGAAATAATAATAAAGCACAATACTCAATGGAGCAAGAAAGGGCCCCATAAGGAACCAGAGATCTCTTCACTAAGAGGATATGAAGTATATTTCGGTTCATGAGAAAAGGTGGAAACAAGAGCTTGAAGAAGTTTACAACGAAAGGGGGACCTATTTTTCTCAGGTAAGTATACATGCATATTGATCATAATGCATTGCTTTCAACATTGGTCGTATCGGTGTTTCATCATCATCTTTTGGGTAGTGCGTTTTCTAACCCTACCTCATTTTGAGTGCGCCGTTGAGCCCTCACTTCTCGGGTAGTGCGTTTTCTAACCCTACCTCATTTTGAGTGCGCCTTTGAGCCCTCACTTCTTGGGTAGTGCGTTTTCTAACCCTACCTCATTTTGAGTGCGCCTTTGAGCCCTTACTTCTTGGGTAGTGCGTTTTCTACCCCTACCCCTTTTCGAGTGCGCCTTTGAGCCCTCACTTCTAGGGTAGTGCGTTTTCTAACCCTACCTCATTTCGAGTGCGCCGTTTGAGCCCTCACCTCTCGGGTAGTGCGTTTTCTAACCCTACCTCATTTCGAGTGCGCTGTTTGAGCCCTCACCTCTCGGGTAGTGCGTTTTCTAACCCTACCTCATTTCAAGGACGCCTTTGAGCCCTCGCCAACATTTTTCTGGGTAGGTCACCCATTACAACGCGATCAGTTCTCCATGTTTTTATTTGGGTAGGTCACCCATTACAATGAGACCGCTCTTTCCTTTTTCTTGGGTAGGTCACCCATTACAATGAGACCAACATTTTTTCTGGGTAGGTCACCCATTACAACGCGACCACTTCTCCATGTTGTTTTTACTTGGGTAGGTCACCCATTACAATGAGGCCATTCTTCCATTTGGGTAGGTCACCCATTACAATGAGGCCGCACTCCATATTTTTTCTATTTGGATAGGTCACCCATCACAACGAGACCGCTTTTTCATATTCTTTCCACTTGGGTAGGTCACCCATCATAATGAGACCATCATTTCTTTCTGGGTAGGTCACCCATTAGAATGAGACCATTCTCCATCTTTTTTTTTTACCTGGGTAGGTCACCCATAAGAATGAGGCCATTCCTCCCCCTGGGTAGGTCACCCAAAGAATGAGACCACTCTTCCTTTTTTCCACTTGGGTAGGTCACCCATCACAATGAGACCATTATTTTTCTAGGTAGGTCGCCCATTACAATGAGACCACTTTTTCCTTTTTCCATTTAGGTAGGTCACCCATCACAACGAGACCATATTTTTTTTCTGGGTAGGTCACCCATAAGAATGAGACCATTCTCCATTTTTTTTTTACCTGGGTAGGTCACCCATAAGAATGAGGCCATTCCTTCCCCTGGGTAGGTCACCCAAAGAATGAGACCACTCTTCCTTTTTCCTTGGGTAGGTCACCCATCACAATGAGACCATATTTTTCTGGGTAGGTCACCCATAAGAATGAGACCATTCTCCATTTTGTTTTTTACCTGGGTAGGTCACCCATAAGAATGAGGCCATTCCTTCCCCTGGGTAGGTCACCCAAAGAATGAGACCACTCTTCCTTTTTTTCCTTGGGTAGATCACCCATCACAATGAGACCATATTTTTATAGGTAGGTCACTCATAAGAATGAGACCATTCTCCATTTTTTTTTTACCTGGGTAGGTCACCCATAAGAATGAGGCCATTCCTTCCCCTGGGTAGGTCACCCAAAGAATGAGACCACTCTTCCTTTTTCCTTGGGTAGGTCACCCATCACAATGAGACCATTTTTTTTTCTCTGGGTAGGTCACCCATAAGAATGAGACCATTCTCCATTTTATTTTTTACCTGGGTAGGTCACCCATAAGAATGAGGTCATTCCTCCCCCTGGGTAGGTCACCCAAAGAATGAGACCACTCTTCCTTTTTTCCTTGGGTAGGTCACCCATCACAATGAGACCATATTTTTTCTGGGTAGGTCACCCATAAGAATGAGACCATTCTCCATTTTTTTTTTACCTGGGTAGGTCACCCATAATAATGAGGCCATTCTTCCCCCTGGGTAGGTCACCCAAAGAATGAGACCACTCTTTCTCTTTTCCACTCGGGCAGGTCACCCATCATAATGAGACCACACACACATTTTTTGTTTTGGTTATGGGTAAAGGAATCGCCAGATGGGATTCCAAGTTAAAGGAGATCACCAGATGGGATCTCGGATGGATTTCCATGTTGATCAAATTAAAGTAAGAATTCAGAGGATCGCTAGATAAGGATCTCGAGATGACTAAGTTTTGATCATAGTTTTTGGGCTGAGGAGGATTGTTGTAAAAGAAAGTTTCAGATCAATTAAGCTTCGACCAGATCAGTTTCGGGAGTTCCGTTTTGGGTTTATCTTTATAACACTTACTACGCAAAACCCATGCTCCGTAAGTATTATAAAGAGGGGGCATCTGTTGTAACCCATTTTTGGGTCCTCATGAAAAATAAAATAAATAGACAAAAGAGGTTAGAAAAATAATGGAAGGCAGAAGCACTCAGAAGATGGTCAGAAAATTGGTCAAGGAATTTAAAAATACAAAGGCAGATTTTTTGACAGTATATTCTTGAAGGATGAGAGCCCTATTGCGAAGGAAAATTTGAATTTTGAGGAGAAAAGCCCAAATTTGGATGTTTATGGACTTAATTGGATTTTTATTTGAATTTATAGAAGATTTGATTGCAAGAAAAATTGATTTTTAAGTCAATTTGGGCTTTAATTAGAAGAAATTTAAGTTCTGGGGCCAAAATATATTTTTTAGGAATTTATTAGGTCAAATCAGGGGCTTAATTGCATAAATATTGAAGTTTAATGGCCAATTAGGGACTTAATTGTGAAAATCCAAACCCAGGGACCAATTTGGAGAAGGCGCAAAGATAGAGGGGGCTGTTTGGAATTGATTCAGGGGCTTAATTGAAGAAATTGAAAGTTTATTGATCAATTAGGGGTTTAATTGTGAAAATCAGAGACCAAGGACCAAAGTGAAAAACGCGGCCAACTATAGGTGTAGGGACCGAATTTGGCAGGGACGCAATTGAATTTTATTCTTAAAATTGGAAGTCGTTGTGCATGCACCATTTCCTTGCATTTCACTGTTCAAGTGAAATATAATTCACTCAAACAGTGAAATGCTAATTCACTGTTCACATCAAATATAATTCACTGTCCACATCAGACATATTCACTGTTCACATGAGGCCCGCCTGGACAGCCGCTCTCCGACAGCCGCTCCCCAACCCGCTCCTTGGCTCCACGGTGAAGCCACGCCCACTGGCTCTATAAAGGGCGCCCAACCCAGCACACTGAAGAAGGAGGCAGAGAAGAAAAGGAAGAAAGACAAACACACCAACACTGCCAACACCATTGATTTGTTACCTTCACCTTCCCACCTTCCCTGAACCGCTGCAGAGAGGAAAGAACAGCTGCTGTCACCGGGATCCCACAGTCACCGACCACCGTCCAAGTCACTCCCCGGCCACCACTACCAGCGCCTCCACAAAGCTGCCATAGAGAGGGAAGAACATTGCTGACTGAAGGAAACCAAGAGAAGAAGCAACGCCTCTGTAAAGGGGAAGAAGAAGAGAAAACAACGGCTGTCATCGAGCTTCCCAACCACTGCCACCGTCAGAACCACCGTGAGCCCCCATTGGCTTCCTGTCCACCGCCACCAGCATCACTGGGAGTGTTCGCCATCGACTTCAGCATCGTTTCTGCCACCAGGTTTGCACCCCCTTTGTCGCTGTGCATGCACTGCATTTTTACTGTTCAAGTGAAATATAATTCACTTGAACAGTGGAATGCTAATTACTGTTCGCATCAAATATAATTCACGTGAACAGTGAAATGCTACTTCACTTTTCATATTAAATATAATTCACGTAAACAGTGAAATTCTATTCACTGTTCACATCAGACATATTCACTGTTCACATGATCAGCCCAGCCACGTGGGCCCCGCCCTAAAAAAAATATATAAAAAATAAAAAAATATTTCAAAAAATATTTCAAAGAATTTGTGATTTTTCTGTAATTTTATTACTGTATTTTGGTCAATATCAGTTTGTATTTTTATATTGTAAAGATACAAATCTGGTATTAAAATACCCGGTTTTCGTCAACAAAAAAAAAATGTTTTGTTTTCATGCATACGGCCAATACTCTAACATGTTTTGAATGTTCTTTTTATATAAAAAAAAATATTGGAAGTTTTGAAAATGTGTTTTCGCATAGATTTCTTAAACACAAATTATTTTCTTGCATTTTCTGGATTTTACAACATGTTTGTAAAACTCCAAAGGGTATTGGCCAATATTCCAAAAACTATAAAAATCTTATTTTGGGGGAATTCATCTATTATTCACCACTAATGTTTGGATAAAGAAATCCTTAAAGTATGAATATCCAAAATATTATTGGGAGTAATAAATCCGCACACATCCTTGAAAGAAGCCTTGATTATAATCGAGGACATTTCAAAACTTCAAATTTTTTACTCCACGGTTTACGAGCCATGAAAGTATGAAATATTAAGGCAAAAGGAGGCTTTTAAAAGCGCTTTGAATTTCCTTAGATTTCTAAATTTTTGTCCTTCCTTCTTGCGATTTACGAGTCGCAAACTCTTGAAATACTAAGGGAAAAATGAGCTTTCAAAGCACATGGAATCTCCTTGGATTTCTATCCAAATAAATTTTATTTGAATCAAACCTAGAAAAATTGATGGGATTAGAAAACACCAACACCATAGCAATTATAGAGCAAACCAAACACCAAGCAGCTTACCTTAGGTAGGGCGTACTAGGGGTGCTAATACCTTCCCTTTACGCAACCAGTCCCTTGCCTTAGAATCTCTGAAAGACCAGTTAGGGTTCCTAGTAACCAAAATACTAGGTGGCGACTCCAAAGAACCAAATCAGTAAAACAAAAAAAAAATCGCCATCGAACGTCGCATTCGGGATTTTTTTGGGGTGCGACAATTGTAAAAAAAAAAAAAACTAGCTTAGTTTCTAAGGAAGCATTTTTCTTTTATTTTGAGTGAAAAATACTTTTCAGAAGTTGTGAAAAAAAAAGAAAAATCTTATTATTTTTTTATTATATTAAATTTGATCCTCAATCTTTTGATTGCTATATATTTTGTTTTGAATCTTTTTTTTTTCAATCTCATCCCTTAAAATTTGATTTAATTTGAATTTTATATCAATTTTAGTTCTTATTCTTTGAATTGTTATTTGCTTTTAACTTATCATTTTCTTAATTAAAATTTTTATCTATTAGATTTGTCCTTATTTTTTTATTACTATTTATTTTATTTGAAATAATTTTTGAAATTGTATTTCTTTTTAATTTCATCATCTTTCAAATATCTATCAGATTTGTTCCTTATTTTATTAATAATTTTACAAAAAAATAAAATTAATAAGTTATTGTTTTAGCTTATTTTCTATGATATAGCCAAATACTAGAAAGTGTGTTTCAACTCATTTCCGTAACATTACCATATACTGGAAAATAATCAACTTTCCAATAATTCACTTTTTATGGAAACTATTTTTTTAAAACTACAAATAAACGTGGCCAAAAAATCATTTGTAGTGTATTGACAAGAGTTGATTGTTAATTCTTCTATAAATGTAGTCGGTGAAATTAGAAGATTTTACTACAGGCGAAGAAGAAAATTAAGAAAGATAATGATTAAATTGATTATCCAAAAAAAAGATAATGATTAAATTTTCATGCAAAACTAACACAAGGATTAATAATAGGATTCAATATTTATGTCTTAAACACGAAGGATAGACTAATTATTTCGCTAATATCATAGGGATTAAATAATAGTTTATCCATTAAAAAAGTGCATTTAGTGGATACCTGATACCTTTTCTTGTATGTATCTGCTGCTGCTACATGAGAAAGGAGGAGATTGTGGGCAACTAGATAAGGTTCGGTGGCAGAGTTTCCATGTTTGCAGTACTTTTCATCCACCCATTTGGAACATCTGCCCGGTGCAAATTGACCTGAATCATAGCCGTCACTGGAGTACTTGTGTGGCTCATTTATAGTAATCCAGTACTTCACTCGGTCACCAAATTCCTGGAAGCAAAGCTCAGCAAAATCTCGAAAATCGTTCCTATAAATTAATCAGAAGAACAAAAAATTCTATGTTACAATTGTATATCCTATTTTTACAAATAAAAATGCTTGGCTTCTATTTTTGAACTATTAAATAAGTTTGATATATGTATTTAATGTTGGAACAAAAAAATGTGATAACTTACACAATATTATCACTTAGAAAGCCGCCGTACATGTCTTCAAGTGCTTGAGGAGTATCCCAATGAAAGATAGTTACAAAAGGCTGTAAACCTGTGTTATAGCGTAAAATATGAGAGAAGATTTGAGATAATAACTTCTCAAATAAAACCTTGCTCTTCTTCTTCACTTGGAAAATTATTTCTCAACAAACTATTTTGAAGAATCAAGCAGCACGGATGACTAACAACAAGATATATATATTTCCAGGGAGAGGGAGAAGATTTAAACCTTTAGCTATGGTGGCATTGATGAGCTTGTTGTAAAACTCAATTCCATCTCTGTTCACTCCTGTCCTTATTTTCCCACCTGAATATCATTAGATTTTGTTTTAGACAATAGTAAAAGTAAAAATTATCAGCAAATAACAAAAAAAAAAAAAAGCACACCATCACTGTTCTTATATCATACATACTGGGAATTACTCTCGACCAAGAGATAGAGAATCTGAAAGAATCCATATTCATGTCCTTCACTATCTGAAGATCACTCTGTCGACACGGTATGGACAATCACGTTCATTAGTAGAAGTATCCATATCCATCCAAGAAACAATTACATTATCATCAAATTGATATATACCTGGTAGCGATGGTAAAAATCAATTCCCATCTCTCCGTTGCTGCCATCAGCTATTCTTTCTGAATGTTTTCATAAAAATGATTGATGGAGCTGTACATTAGTGTGTGTGTGTGTACTTTTTGTCTAAAAGTAATAATAATATCAAGTCTTTTAATAAATATTCAAAAACAAAAAAAATAAAATTATTTACCTTTTTATTTAAATTCCCTTGAAATCAGAATATGATCAATTAATGATCATGCTACTGTATTAATTAACATCATTTAAATAAAATAAAAAAGTAAGAAATTAATCAGAAACATGGTGGAGTAAAGTTCTATTTAGTTAATGTTTTAGCTTCTTCATTCGTAAAATCAAAACTATATTTTGATATATAGTGTAGAAAGACAACAAGCTTTCGTTGAGAATATCTGTAAGAGAATATAGATTTAAAAACATTTGAATCACTTATCCTTAGCAAAGTACCCAATACAAACAGGCAAAAGCCAAAGGGTGAAATCGCAAGTAATTGAAATTCTAAAATTTGAAAACATTTCACTGAAATCCAAATTTAATGAACCCGAACCAGACCATATTTTGATATATAGTGTAGAAAGACAACAAGCTATTTTCGGTCTTTCTTCATCATCATCATCTTCATCTTAACAACGCACGCATGCACACAGAGAATAAGCGAGACAAATACCTGGGAATTCTTGAGTAAAAGTGTCCCATATGCTCTGACCTCTGCAACTTTCGTTTGCATCACCCTCGTACTTGATACCATAACACAGATTTGCTTAATCAGTTCAGGATTCAAATTTTGATACATGCTAGCTCTAAATTTTTGAATCCGAATAGCATGCATTGGCTTTGTAGCTATATTTAAGCTTGGTTTATAACTAATTGGCTATTTGTATTGAGCATTATCATCATTCCACTACAATTGTATATATTTCCTATACTAAAATTATGTTTGGTATGGGTTTAAAAACTTTATATTGTCTCAAGCGCCACCCATCAGTTTTTTATTCACTGTCAGTTTACCATGTAAATAGACATGTTATACTTGTAGGATAATATTATGTAAGATCAGAATTCTATTATTATTGTATCTAGACATGTTATTGCAGTAGTGTGCGTCACTATGTATCTAGACATGCTGCACATATTAGCATTCCACTGCAATTGTATCTAGACATGTTATAGCACTAGTGTTCATGATGATGTATCTAGACATGTTGCACACCTTGTTTTTTGTCAATATGTACTGCGGACATCATGTAACTAGAGTTATAACAGCGTGCATTTGTATTCAATAACGACATAACTGGGGGGGGGGGGGGGGGGGCCCCAACAAATAATAGTGTGTACTAAGTACTCAACTAGGGAATCCTAGAAGCTAAGTAAAGATTCAATCGATCTAGCTACCTGGTAACAAGACGAGGCTGTCCCAAATATGAGTACTCAACTAGGGAATCCTAGAAGCTAAGTAAAGATTCAATCGATCTAGCTACCTGGTAAGAAGACGAGGCTGTCCCAAATATGAAATCACTTGGAAAGGATTTACGGTTGAAAGAATTAGTGGCAAAAGGAACATTTAAGTCCATAATGTTCTTTGGCATCACTAGCTTGGCAGAAGCAAACGAGCTTACTAGGAGGAGCATTCCTAAAAAAATCCAGCCAAGATGAATTGCCATTTGGCTAGATACTAATGTGAATGGTTTGAGGGATTTATGGTTTCAATTCTCATGCTATCTCTCCCTTTATATCTAAGAGACATGTTATACATATCACCATTCTACTGCAATTGTATCTAGACGTTATAGTACTTAGTATTGCTGACGATGTATCTAGACGTTATGTATCTAGACTTGTACCTGGGATCTTGTCATGATAAATATTTGATTTATTGTGCACATCATGCCCACTTTCAAGGCCTTTTAGAATCAATTTTGATGTCATCATCGTGAAATACCATCTAAAATTGGTAATGAGTGTTGCTACCCAATTTTTGATCTATATTTTGATAAATTTTTTTAAAAAATTAAAAATAGAGAAAAACAACGAAAATCCAAAAAATATGTTTTTTAATATATTTTCATCATTTTAGTATTTTCAACGTCGTCTAAAAAAGAATTTAAATTTTTAAGGGTCTTTCGAACGCGTTCGACTTTTTACGCGTCATTTTTAAAATCATTGATTTTTCTCATCGAGTTGACGTTGATATTGCTCGTTTAAAAAACAATACAAAAAAATTAAGAAAAATCAAATTTTACAAAAAAGAAGAAGTTGAGGGACCAAGTTTGGAAATCTAGCAATATTTTTACCTATAAATACTGGTCTTCTCAACACACTCAAAGAGGGGCAATTTTGCAAAATCCAAGAGAAACACAAAAAACCCTAAACCTAAACCTACACTTATCTCTACCCATACAAACCAGCCGCCCGCCCCTCACCAATAGAAAAGCCGCCGTTCCCTGGGGTCTTTGGTTGGTGTTTTCAGAACAGAGCCAAGGACCCCCTGATTTTCAGCTCTCCATCGTCTCCCCTACACCACAAGTAGCCCCATTCCCACATAACTCCAACCGGCTCAACCTCAGCCAGCCCCTGCCTCTCCACAACTGCCCATGTCTAGCCTGCCTCGCAACCAAGTCGACCAATCTTCCCTCTTCATTTTCCCACCACGGACCGACCATCATCGTGCCCGCAGCAGCTCCCAAATCTGTCCCTTCCTCTCCTGTTCAACTGCAGCCATCGTCTCCTAGCTTCTCCACCCGAAGCTTTCCCCTCAGTAGTTTCTTCTTCTCCTTCGATCTCAGCAGTGACGACCTTCATAGAAGCAAGCCACTGCCTCCCAGCTTCTTCACCCGACCGCGAGCAACCCCACACAACGACTCCTTTCTTCCTCGGTCGACTACCAACAACAATGGAGAAGCAGCACCCATGGAGCCATCAACGCCGTCCATACCGTCAGCCACAGCGGTGACACCCACAACTCCGCCGCAACCTGAAACAAAGAAGGATGAGAAAGCAAAGGAAAAGAACTGATTTGTAGAGAGAAGCAGATCCAAAACGGAGAAGAAGACCCGAAAACAGATCTGGACCCAAACAAAACTTAAAATCAACCGTTGTTTGTGCATTGTTTCCCTTGTTGTAGGTGACGGTGACCTTCACAGATGGCGTGGGAAGACAGAGAAGAGGAAGACGACCCCTATCCACCGGTTCTGCCACCTCCAGTGGTGGCGGCGCATGGAGCAACGCACTATCACTGTTGCTATAGTGCAGAAGTCCTTCCCTGCAATTTCTGGAGTTTTTTGGGTTATTTTGTAATATTTAATTTGTTTAATGTAATATTTGTTTAGTTTTGAGCTTTTATAATTTGTATTTTAAAGTGTATATGGAAGCAAAAAAAGAAAAGGAAAAGAAAAGAAAAGAAACAAAAATATAGTAAAAGTGAATGTGTGTGCTTGTATTTGCTTTATTGATTTGTTATATATATATATATATATATATATATATATATGATAAAATTGTAAAGATTAAAGAAAAATTTAATATTTTGATTGGATCACGGTCAAGAATTATTAACTTATACGTAAGTTGTATTTCTGATACCCGATGTTGCATGTCAGAATCCGCGCGGCATCGACTGGTGATTTTTTTGTTATGCGTTGCGTGATTGGTTCGTTGGAGTCGCCACCTAGTAATTTATTGAAGGCTACTAGGAAAACGAATGTGTTAGTCTTGTCAGAGATTCACGGGTAAAGAACTGGTTGTGGTTAGGGAAGATATTAGCACCCCTAACACACCCTACCTGAGGTAAGCTGCTTTGTGATTTTGACGTGTTAAAAAAGTTTTAAAATTTTATCTTCTAATCGGATATTAGAAATACAACTTACGTATAAGTTAATAATTCTTGATCGTGATCCAATCAAAATATTAAATTCTTTTTAATCTTTACAAATTTATCATAAAAAAAACATCCATAAATAAATAAAAATCAAAACACACACACGCACACATCTCTTTTTCATTACTATACTCATTCTATTACATTGTTTACAATAACACAAACTAAAAACAAAAAAAAACATTTAACAGAAATTTAAATACATGTTCAAACATCTAAAAATTACAAAAAGGTCCCCAAAGAGTCTTGGAACTGCAGAGGACGACTTCTGGAACTGCAGGGCAGTGGCAGCGCGTCTCCTCCACGCGCCTCTGTGAGCACAACCCATCAAAGCTTTTTTTTTTTTTTATGGTTTTTTTTGTTTACATGGGCCCTAAAAATGGGTAACAACAAAAACTTTAAGGACCTATAAGACAAAATGCGGTCCAAAGCCTAATTTTTATTATCCTTATATGTCCAATACCTATTGTTTTAACAACCTCCATGAAATCTTTCTTCTTAGGGATAAACATCATTTTTTATACTCTTTCTTTTTAAAAAGAGATTGATGTTATGATTTTAAAATCAAATACGGATCATGTCTATTTCACTACAACATTTAACAGTTTTACCAACGGAATTTTTTCGTCGGCGTAGGACACATATTCCGTCGGTAATTAATTTACCAACAAAATCACCGACGGAAATGCTCCGTCAGTGAATCTTTCATCGGTAATTTTTTATCCGTCAGTGAATCTATTGGTAATAAAAAAATATTATTACTAGTGGATTTACTAATGGAAATGGTGCATAAAAAAAAATTACCCGCTTCATTCTGTCGGTATATCCCTTGAAAAATACCTTTAGTAATTATGTCAGTAAGTGTTTAAAAACATTTTTTTAAAAACTTATTTTATAAAATAATTAAATTAACATAAATCAACACTCTATAATATATACTCAAAATGCTTGGAAAAAAGAATAAGAAAATCAACTCAAACAAATTTTTAGCAATTTCAATGAAGATTTCTTTTTAGGAATTAACGTCAATATTTTTTTATGAGTTTTCTATTTTGGGGATTGATGTTATTTTTTTGACGTGTCACTGATTTTTAGAAACCGACATCAAACTTCAAAATAAATTGCAAATAATAGAAACTAACACCAACCTTCAAAATAAATTCCAAATGAACTTAGAATATTATAACATGGAATAAATTTAGAAAAACACAAATAATGGTAACCTTTTATCTGAAAGGATGCATTAGGGGTGACGTCTACCTTCTCTTTAAATATAACTACCTTAGGGCCTGAATTAATGGAAAATCAGTGTAAGTATTAGGATTTTTAATTTCTTTATCTAGATGGTGACTCTAATTCCACTACCACAATCTTACACTATTATTTTGTTGGTAATTAATTTACCAACGAAATCACTGCCGAAAATGCTCCGTCGGTGAATCTTGCGTCGGTAATTTTTTGTCCATTGGTAAGTCCGTTGGTAATAAAAAAATATTATTACTGATGGATTTATTAGCGGAAACAACGAGCAAAAAAAATATTATCCGCTTCATTCCGTCGGTATTTCCCTCAGCAAAATACCATATGTAATTCCATCGGTAATTATTTAAAAATATTTTTTAAAAAATATATTTTACAAAACTAAAAAATAATTAAATTAATATAAATAAACACTCTATAATACTCAAAATGCTTGGAAAAAAGAAGAAGAAAATCAACTCAAACAAATTTGCAACAAATAAATTCAACTAAAAAAATTCATATGAAAAAAATTAAAAAATCCTATAAATAAATCAACTAAAAATTGATCTCATATGAAAAAAAAATCCTACAACAACATTCATACAATTATTAATAACAAAAACAATAAAAAATAAGATAAAAAAAGAGATATAGTGAAAAGAAAAAAAAAACATCTTGCCTTAATGTAGTTGCAAGTGAAGCTAAGAAGAGAAAAAAAAAAAACAAATTCATAAAGTATATACTAATTAAAGAAAACTGAGAAGAAAAAATAAGAAATGAGAAGAAGACATATTTGAGCATGGAGGAGAAGAGAAGGAGTTATCAAGGACCTCATCCTTGTGTTTCATCATGTACACCCATACTCATCCTGAGAAATCATCAATAAAAGTAACAAACCAACGATTACCTCTAAGAGATTCATTCTTTGAAGGTCCCCATACATCTGTGTGAACATAATCTAGAATCCCTTTTGTGTTGTGTACTGTAGTGCCAAACTTGACCCTTGTCTGTTTTCCAAGAACACAATGCTCACAGAACCCATGCTTCCCAGTCTTGGCGCCTTTTAATAGACCTTGCTTGACTAGTCCTTGCAAAGCCTTTTCACCAGCATGCCCTAAGCATATGTGCCAAAGTCTGGAATTATCTACTTCAGCATCTTCTAAGCTTTTGGAAACAGCTGCTGTACCAGTAACGGTAAATCCATCTAGGAAATATAAGTTTCCCATCCTCGTGCCTCTTAAGACAACTAATGCACCACAGATTGCTCTGAGGACTCCACCATGCATGATAATCTTATAACCACTGGATTCTAGGACTCCAAGTGAGAAGAGATTTTTCTTCAAGTCAGGTATATACCGTACCTCTGTTAGTGTCTTGACTACCCCATTATGCATCTTCAAATGGATAGTCCCAATCCCTTTGATCTTAGAAACATCATCATTGCCCATCAACACAACTCCTCCATCGAACTCTTCAAGTCTCGAGAATAAGTGCTTGTTAAGGGACATGTGATAGGAACATGCAGAATCAAGAATCCATTCACCACAATGTTTTTCTGGTGATGAGACCATGAATGCAGAGTCTCGTTCATCTTCATCTCGTGCAACGTTCACAGTTGGTTCATCTTTTTCCTGTTTTATGATTCTCCTCTAGATTTTGACCGAGATCTCATTCGCCCTCAAAATCTTCTAGGGTTTGTTCGGCCTCTAACTGTCAATGCTTCTGACGTTGACTCCTTGTGAACAATCTGGTCCTTCTTCCGGTACTCATTGTTCACCAAAGCATTGGACACATCAATGAATTTAATCTTTTCCTTACCATACAGTAAAGTGATGACGAGATGTTCATATGTGTCAGGCAGTGAATTTAATAACAATAGAGCTTTATCTTCATTATCAATTTCCACATCTAAATTCTTCAAATCAGCTATCATTTTATTGAAATCATTCAAATGCTCATTCATGGAAGTACCTTTCTTGTGTTGAAAAAGGAAGATCCTTTTCTTCAAGTAGAGACGATTCTCTATACTCTTCTTCATAAACTTGTCCTCAAGTACTTGCCATAATTCCTTTGCAGAGTTTTGTTATGAAAAGGTGTACTTCTGATCCTTAACAAGACAAAGTCGGATGGAACTGCAGGCTAACCGATTTATCATCTCCCACCTTTTCTCATCCAAATCCTCCGGTTTATCTTCTAGAGTGAAATCCAAATTCATTTGGACAAGCATATCCATAACTTCACATTTTCACATGCCAAAATTACCTTCCCGTCAAACTTCTCCACCTCAAATTTGGTACTTGATACTGGGATGTATTGTGGAGGTATACTAGCATTCCCCGCTGATTTTTCTTCTAGAATATCAGCCATTATAACGCCTTTGGATTACAAATGGACTCCCGAAATTGTTAAAACACGCACTTTTATGCTCAAAAGAGCCAAAACAGTAACTTCGGTGTGCTGTTTCACAAAACGAACACCACGATTGCGTTCGAAATGGTTGAAAATGCTAGGAACAAGCTTGACTCGGCGAAAAAGGGCTACAAAAGCATTATTCTGTTAAGAGAATATTCTGTCACTGCCAAGGGAATATTCTGTCTCTGTTAGCGGAATATTCTGTCTCTGTCAAGAGAATATTTTGTCACTGTTAGGTGATGTGGCGGATGACGTGGCAGTCTTCTCAGGCAAGAATTCCAGCAGTCTGGTTTTTTCGGCAGATTTCCTGCGAAACTTCGGCGAGCTCTATAGGGCTGGTTTCAACTCCGATTTCGATGATCTTTATATCTCCGGACTCGTATCGACGAGAGGAATCTTCATAGGTGGTCAAAATCAAGATCTAAGAACTTTGAAAATTCTGCAACTTCGAACCGAGAGTTGAAAAACGTGTTTTTTTTAGTGTTCTAGCTTCCCTAAGGCTCTGATACCAATTTGTTGTGCATATTGGACCAAAAGCAAACACAAAAAAAACATAAACAAGCAGATTTACATGGTTCCCCAAAACCGGGTATGTCCACGGAGGCAGCAGATTGTATATTATTGGAGGAATAATACAAACACTCAACTCAACCCCAATACAATCCCAAAACCCAGTGTTTCACTCTTCACACACTCACTCTCTCAAATCTGCATTTTTCACTCTCACACATGTTGCTCTACACTTGCACTTCACATCCACTCACAACACTCTCTTGCACTATCTTTATAGGTGAATGGAGAAGCATTGGCAGCAACCCATGTGCAGCCAACTCAACCCGGGTAGAAGTCCCACATTGGCTAGAAGTGGGGAGGATCATAGGTATATAAGGATGGACAAATATCTCCATTGGTATGAGGCCTTTTTGGGGTATAGCCCAAGAGCAAATCCATGAGGGCTTAGGCCCAAAGTGGACAATATCATACCAATATGGAGATAGGTGGTGTTCATAGTCCTTACAAGTGGTATCAGAGCCTTGCCCCAGAGTTAGCCATGATGGATGAATTCTCGGAATGCCGAACGAAGGTGGTGGGCCCCAATTAGATCACGATGTAATCCGTGGATCAGCTCTATTGGATAGGCGGTGTACTCCAGATGCTTCATGGACGTGTCCTAAACCCAACACGGTGAAGAGGAGTTGACCTAGAAAGAGCAAAACTCTCAAGTCAGGTAGTGCTCTCCGGATGCTTCATGGACGTGTCCTGATCCCAACACGGTGAAGTAGAGAATGAAGAATCCTGGTTGGTAGAGAGTGGACGGATGAATGATCATTTGAGGGGAGGCTCGGTGGTCCTTTCTTCGAGGGGAGGATTGTTGGGTATACGACCAAAGTCCCACATTGGCTAGAAGTGGGGATGATCATGGTATATAAGGATGGACAAATATCTACATTGGTATGAGGCCTTTTAGGGTATAGCCCAAGAGCAAATCCATGAGGGTTTAGGCTCAAAGTGGACAATATCATACTAATATAGAAATAGGTGGTGTTTATAGTCCCTACATCTTCAAGATCACTCTGTCACAAAATATGCAAATTTACATTCATTATTTGAAATTTGCATGCACATATGAGTTGATGAGTTATGAGTAATGAAAATGTATATATTTAATTTTAACAAATTTGAATTTTATGTAATAAATAAATTCCATTTTCATCAAATTCATACCTCGTAGCAATTGTAGAAATCAATTCCCGTGTCTCCGTTGCAGCCATCAGCTATCCTTTCTGAATGTTTTCATAAAAATCATTGATGCAACTGTACATTAGTCATTCATGCAAAGTATAATGGTTTATCTCTCTCAATTTTATTTATTATTTATTTAGTGTTTTAGATGGGATCCACCTCTGTGTTATCTTTTGGGCTTTTATATTTTTTTCTCCGGCCCAAGTTTTTTTCTATGTTTTTAAATCTTTTTGATCCGTGAAGCAATGCTTCAGAACATGTATGATATGAATCACCCCCATGACAATTCTAAAAATAAAAAAGATATAATACTTCGTTTCTTAAATTAATAAAAAATTACCATAATTAATACAATAATAATCATATATGTGTAATCGATTGAAATATAAGAATACATAAAGCAATAAAGAAGAAAAATATGCGTCATTTTATATATATTGGATTTGAAATTATAAATTTAATTGAGATATAAAAATTAAATTTTCTTAATCACAATTGTTGTGATTACGAAATGATAAACTATAGTCTCATCTTTCCTCATGTAAATTTAATTATTGTTGCTTATCTCTCTTTTAATATAATATTTTATAATAAAATAAATATTTTTGGTATCAATATAATTATATCATGATTTTTAAAAAATATATATTAAAAAATGAAAAATTAATTTTTTTTATTTACCTTTTAATTAAAACTCCCTTGATGTATATATGGATACGATCCTTTAATCATTGATTTGGACGATAAATCCACAATTTCGACATGTTTTCTGACTTCAGATTATCCTTTGAATTTCATCTCTACTCTATATTTTTCAATCTTTTTAACTGTTTATGCTTCTTTTAAAATAGATTCTATAAATAGAACAATTAACTCACTGAGTGTCAATTTAATCTTTTCATAGTGTGTGTTTTAATCTTACAGTAAAAACTTGTTCGCTTTGTCCCAATAGTAGAAAGACTTTTCTCCGAGGGAAGAAAAAATCTCTTGCAAGCCCGTGCATGCATGCATATTATGCAAAGGTGGAGGTAGGAATTTTTTCTGTCTGGGTTATTAAATAAATATATAAATATTTTTTAAAATTAATTATTAATTCATATACATAAATATAAATATATTAAGCTTTGTTAATTATAAAATTTTAACCAGATTTTATTTAATATATTTTAAAATTACTTGTAAAATCTCAATTTAATCTGATGGTCGAATTTAAAATTACACTAAATAATGTAAAATTGATCAAATTGTGAGTTTTATCAAATTTCTCAAAAAATTCTAAAATTTTAACCCACGTTAAAGTATCATAGTAAAAAGCTCCACCCAAAGTTTTAAAATTTTTTGATAACTCAATCGATAATTATAAATTCTTTTAACATAAAATTAATAAAAACGTATTGATAAAATCTTGACCTGAGCTATAACCCACTCAAGCTTTTAACATGCCTCTGCCCTTGTGTATATGTATGTATGTTTGTATGTATATGGGTCTTTTATAAGCTCATATTCTAATATTTTTGCATCCAAATTTTGAAACACCTAATCCATAGGCCATTCAGAGTTCAGAATCGGAATTATATTAGTGTGGATTATGATAAAGTCTCATATGTGAATGTTCTTAAGGATATATTCTCCTTGTCAATTTCATACATTAAAAATTAAAAAATATAAAATTCCGATATTAAAATTTTTATTAAAAAACATAGAAAGAAAACCCATCTATTTAATAATGGGATGCGTAACAATTAGCTCATAATTTTATAGATTAGATCAACAAATATAATCGATCTAAGAAGTTATCCAAATAAGTAGTTTTATTCAAATTATTCATAAATTTTTATCTCACTACGAAGACTAGAGCCAAGTTATAAGTGAAGTTTTATTAAAAAAAGTACTTGAAACGTACAATGTACTTGGATTGAGTTTTTATTAGCACCCAAAATATTTGGATCAATTAAATTTTCCAAATTATATGTGAAAGCCCTCAAAATTGCATTGGATTTTTTCTGAATAAAAAAAGTAGTACTTTTACAATTTTTGTTATCTTCTACATGATCTTAGGGTTTAAATGTGTGTATCCAGAAGCTGGCAGCTGCCTCCTCACGCAAGCCATGCTTGTTCCTTGGTACTTTAGAAGGCTACTTCTTTCTTTTTATTTACTTCCGCAGCTCCCAATCGACGTGTCAACTGATCCAAATCGGTGATATTTATTACATGCCACCACTGTTCACTCTAACCTAAAAGGCTTTCACAGGCGGCTTCTTTTCTTTTCTAGGTGTGGATCAACCTTCTCTGTCACATGATAATCGTCCGGACGGTTGAATAATATATTTGTTTTATTTTATTTATTTTAGGATAAAATACTATTTTTAATTTAACTTATATATATTCTCTTTGTATTTAGATTGAAAAAAATATTTTAAAATAAATAGATTAATGATAATTTTAACCTCCTCTCTTGTGTTCGTATTTATTTTGTGTTAATTTGAATTACTTTAACATAGTATTAGAACTGATTTTATGGAAAGAGCATTTAATTTATTTATTTTTTTGGAGTGATATTGGTTATATTTCTGCTAATCTGGTATTTTATCTTTCCTTTAGCTTTTGTAATTTGGTATTTATGTTCTGTTTCTGCAATTGTTTTGGTATTTCGTCTTTCCTTCAGTTTTTGCAATTCAGTATTTGTGTTCAGTTTCTATAATTTTTTTGTGTTTTGGAGCGATCGTATAACTACAAGAAGATATTTGTTCCGTTTCTGTGATATCTATTCAGTTTCTGCAATCTGGTACTTTGTCTTTCACTGCTTTTGCATTATGATTTTCTTTGTTTGTTGATTATGGCTATCGAAAGAGGTGATTCACTTCATTCTGTGAGTGTGAGGTTGGATAGAAAGAATTATTTGTATTTGAGTTATGTAATGAGAAATGTTCTTAAAGCTAAAAATATGTGGGAATATGTTAGTGGAACTTATGTGATACCCAAGAATACAAAGGAGGGGGATGTTGCTTTGATAGATACATGGAAAGAAAATAATATAAAGATTATTACTTGGATCAATAATTCTGTTGAGCATTCCATAGCTATGCAATTGGCGAATTATGAGATACTAAAGGAGGTTTGGGATCATCTGCAAAGGTTATTCACGTAATCAAATTTTACAAAGCAGTATCAAATAGAAAATGACATACGAGCTCTTCATTAGAAGAATATGATTATTCAAGAGTTTTTTTCTGCTATGAAAATCTTTGAGATCAATTGGCTTTCATAGAATCGATAGAATTAAAGGCATGTGGCACTTATATTGATCGTAGAGAGCAGTAACGATTACTATAGTTTTTAACAGCATTTCGCATTGATTTTGAAGGACTTAGAGGTTCAATTATACATTGTTCTCCACTGTCTTTTATTGACTCTATTGTTAGTGAGCTATTGGCTGAAGAAATACGTCTTCAGTCTTATTCTGAAAAAGGAATTATATCTACTTCGAATCCCTCTATACTAGTAGTACTATCTAAGTCATTCTCTAATCATCAGAATAAGCCTTATACAAGGATTGCCTTCGACGAGTGTAGTTTCTTTAAGCATAAAGGTCAATGGAAGGCTTAGTGTCCCAAGTTAAAACAATAGAATCAAGCTTGAAAGCATGACAGTTAGTCACAATCTAATGTTTATAGACCACATCAGGGTTATAAACCACCAAACCAAAATACTACAGCAATAGCTTCATCAGGCTCTATCACTGATCTTAGTACTCTGGCTAAGAAATTTTAAAAGTTTCTCTCTTTACAACCATAAATAATGTCCGCTTCGCCTTTCATAGGTTAATTGCCTCATATTTCCTCAATTATATCACATTCTAAATGGGTTTTAGATTCTAGTTCTTCACGTTATGTTTCTAAATTCTTCGTCTTTTACCTCTTCACCCTACATCTAGTCATGAATAAAGACATGAAAGTCTTTCAATTGTCACTTTCTATTTGAAAATTAAGCCTGTCCTAGCTCGTTGGACCGGTGTTGCAAACACCAGCTAAATACACGGTTTCAGGATTCAACGTACGTGAGAGAGCTGAATTTAACTCAAAAAACTAAAAACTAAAAGAAAAGGCTGCTATGTTAGCTTGCCACGGAAATATTACTGGTGAAAAATAGTATTTTAAAAATTAATTTTAATTTTTTTTTATATTTATTTATTATTGAAAAAATTAGACTGAAAAATACTTTTTAGTTAAAAAAAAAATTAGCTTTGTTTTTAGAAAAGTATTTTCTTTTTATTTTGAGCGGAAAACTCTTTCTAGAAGTTGTGAGAAATTTATAAATATTATATTATTTGCTGATTATAAGAAATTTGATCCTCAAATTTTTGATTGTATATATATTTTATTTTGAATATTTTAGTCTTCAATTTCACCCCTTAGAATTTGATTTTTTTTTATTAACTTTGGTCCTTATTTTTATTATTGTTATTTTCTTTTTTCTTATTATTTTTTTAATTAAAATTTTTTATCTATCAAATTTGATTCTTATTCTTTTGATTATTACTTATTTTATTTGAAATAATTATGAAATTATAATTATAATTATTTTAATTTCATCATCTTTTAATATTTTTATCTGTTAGATTTGATCTTTATTATTTTTATTGTTATTTATATTATTTAAGATAATTTTTAAAATTAGATTTTTTTTTCAATTTCTTTCTCATTCAACTTTTTTAATTTGTAAGATTTGTTTCTCATTATTTTAATAAATGTTTTAAAAAATTAATAAGTTATTTTGCAGCTCATTTTCCATGACATAACCAAATACTAAAAAATATTTTATAATTTATTTTTCATGACACTACCAAACATCAAAAAACAATTCACTTTTTAGAAATCTACTTTTCAAGAAAATCATTTTTCAAAAGAAAACTAGTTTCCAGCAAACAAACAGGGCCTAAATCTATCATTTTCCTCATAAACTAGATCAATAAATATAATAAGACAAATAGATAAAACCATGTGGACCACTATATTTTATTTGATATATATATATCATTCTATTTTGATTGATTTGAAAATGTGATATAAATTATTTTTAAAGTGTTTTTTATTTGAAAATAGATCAAAATGATATATTTTTTAAAAAAATTATTTTTCACATCAATATTTTAAAGCGATCTAAAAATATATATAAAAAAATAATTTAAAACAAAAAAATATTCAAAATTTATTGAAAATTCGGTTTAATTGCAGCTCCAAATATGATCTTATTCTATATAATAATCCCAAATAACCATAGCCTAACAGGAGTGTAGGGGGGCAATTTTTTTTTTCTAGAGCATATATGTTCTATAGTAAAGGAGTTATGGTTGTCGATTAAAAAACAATTATAAATATATGGATGTCATATAGTAATATTTTTATATGAATAGATGTTGAAACAAAACAGGGATGATATTTTTGCATATTCAAGTCAGTGCTAGACAAAAGGATTTTGTTACCATTGTTATTTTATAAAGATGGTTGAAGCAACTTCTTACGCCTATATTAAGACACCGTTTGGCATTGTGGTCCAAACGGTATTTTGTCAAAATTCAATTTTGTTTTTGCTTAAATTGAGTTCGGTTTATACTTTTTAAATCGATTTGATGTGCTGATGTTAAAAATAATTTTTTAAAAATAAAAAAATATCATTGACATGTATTTCGGTATAAAAAGCTATTTGAAAAGTAACCGCTACCACACTGCCAAACACACTCTAAGCCTAAGGCATAAACAAATTAGAAGGTTGTCTGAATATTTCTTGAAAAAAGATATTATTTTTTTATAAGAATTATCTTGAGCATAGTTATTGATAATTTCTAGAATTTTAATAAAAAAATAATTTAAGATTTATGTCAAGAGTGAAAAATCAAGTATCTTAATTCTTCACCTTATCGGCTCTAAAATGAAGATTTTGCAAGGCCATGGACAGTCGAGGGCTTAGATTAATGAATAGACATCATCTTTACCAAAAAATCTAAATTATTAGGTGTTGGTTTCGTTGTTGCATATAAACTACTTGGTTGTTTTTCCTTTATTGTTTTATTATGAGATATTTTCTTACAACTTACACATGGATGTGCATGTACCTCAAGATTTTTTTTATCTACAAATAGACATCCGAAATTTCAAAACCCTCTAAAAGATAAGTTTTTACTCTTCGTATATATTCTCCACGTTTTAGTCCTCAAAATCTGATGTATCATACATAGTACTTAAAATTTTTAAAGATCATTGTTTTATCTTTGGGATGAAATCCAAACCATCGACCTGGGCTAAAATTTTGATGTTGCCCTCGAATTAATTCTCCAAAATTGTGTTATTCTTAGTGGGAATATTGTGACTTGGTTGACCCTATAACTAAGTTGTGGGTTGCTACTAACTAGATAGAAATAATATGATCAATTTAAATAGATTATTTGATCAACTTCCCAATTACAAAAATAAAATTTTTCTGAGAATTACAAAACCCTGTTCATCAAATCTCAGATCATGCAGCTAGAAATCAAAGATCATTAATAAAGCAATTGGTGTCATCTTTATCCTTTCCACTTCACAATGATGCATCATCAACCTAAGTGAGTGAATGATATAGTTTCCCAGGGCTGGCTAAATATGAGGAATTACATCTGATTTTGTTGGCAAAATTACTACAAGCGAGATGGATATGAATTAACAGGGAAGTAAGAAACTACAATGGGAGCTCCTGATGATTTTGATTTGCCCTTTGACTTCTCTGATTTGGGCGCTTTTACTTCTGGAACTGAAACGTTGTCACTGGAGACTCGTGCGGTAAAAGAGGGCACAAAGCAGCTGAAAATTGCTGAGAACTTAGCCATTGTGGCTTTGTATTGCTTGCTTGACGTTTCTTTCTCCGTGAAGAGAGGCACTTGGTGTTTTTGCCTTAGCTTAACAATTAGGAATTGCTAGTAAGAGGGCAACGAGAGGGAGAAAAACAAGCTTAGAGAAGGCACGTTGGAAGCTAAGTTGATGAATTGTAACGCAAAAGAATTGGCTATTTATAATGAGATAAAAATGAAGCGTGTGAGAGAAGTTTATGCTTTACTTGCAAAGAAAGGAAAATCAATTTTCAGTGGCTGCTTTGACCACAATGACTAGTGACACTTATAGGGGGAAGACTAGTATATTTCGAGCTTGCAGAGCAAGGAAGATATTGATATATATCTACTAATAATTGAATGTGTCCAAGTCTTAGTTGCTTATATATTATAAAAGCCAGGGAACAGTCCAAACTTATTTTATACTATGGTTGTTGTGTCCCTTTGGCTTTTGAAACAATGGCAGATAATCGTTACCTATGCCTTTTTTGAACGTTGAATCTTGAGCATATATTTGCTTTCAAATTGCGTGTCAGAAAGAGATGTTTATTTGCTTGGAACATTGTCTGTTATCCAGCTGAGTCCTGTTTTATTGACAAAGTCCAATTGATCTAGCTTAATTCTCTTAGAAAAGTATTTGAACGTGTTTTATGATGCACTTGTCATTTTCTAATTCCCAGATGTAAGCACTTACATTAGAGACCTCTGTACATCTGAATTAGAGACATCAGATAATGTATTAATACAATTCCAATTTGCATGAAAACAATGGACAAAATTAATTTCATGGTGGGGTCTTTTGGTGTGCACCTGATGAACTGCTGGTTTAATAGCAAATGATGGTAAATAGAGGGTTTGAGAGGAAAACATGGAAACTACTCTCATATGATATTACTTGGAATATCTGATTAACAAAAATAATTTAGTTTTCAATGATATTTGACAAAATCTGAGTCTTGTTTTTCTTTAACCCTCCATCGGTTATCTGCATGGTTATACAATTGTGAAGAACATTTCTCTTACACAAGTAATGATCTTCAAGTGCTGGTTACATTCATAGATGAAAAAATGACAAAATACCATGCTGATTACTAGTATGGTGTTTTTGTAGCAAGTTGTAGGCTTTTTTTTTTGTCAATCTTTTTTTTCTTTTCTTTTAGTTATGTCTTTTCATGTAAATACTATAAATTTTCATGATCGCCATCCTCTAAATGGCTATCATGATATTAATAATTATTTTTTAAAAAAACTAGATGTAAGCATGCAAGTTCCTAGGGGTGTGCAGGATCTGTAGGATTAAGATTTTGCAAGTAAATTTAATGGGTGAATGATTTGAGAGGTGGACTCCTTAAATTTTACTCTTACTTCGGGACAAAATTATATATGATTTTGTATTCATCCTTTGTTTTCTTTACAGGATAAGCAATTCTTGCAATACCTAGCTATGGCAACAAATAAAATAACATATATAAAAAAAATAAATCAGAACCGCACAGGCCACCGCCATATGCTGAGTTGCATAAACAATCACATGGCCCTTCTTCATCTTCCTGGAATGGAATTTCCTACAAGCGAGAGAGATATGAGTTCATGGGGAAGTAAGAAACCACGATCGGAGCACCTGATGATTTTGATTTGCTTTTAGGAATCTCTGCCTTATTATGGGCTTCATCTCTAACCCTTGAAGAAGCCGATGGAACAAAGCAACTAAAAATGGCTGAGAAATGACCCATTTCTTGCTTTCTCTTGTTATCTAAAACAGTTTTCGATGAAGTAGTCTTGGTGAAGACACTGTAGGCCAACTAGTTAACTTTCTTTTGCTGAAAAATGTTAAGTGGGAGTTTCTTGATGATCTTCAAGGCAATGCTATCAATTTATAGCGAGCAAATATTTAGAAGTTGCTTGGACAGTGCTGTGCAAGGAAATACGAAGTTTCTTGGTTTGTGGCTGCTTTGACTAATAGCCAAAACACAGGGGACCCCTCGTCTCGAGTAATATCTCTTTTTTGTGATTGCTTTGAACGCCAGCACATACTTACAAAGTTCATCACAACTTCTGTTTACCTTCTGCAATCTGCATCGAGAAAAAAAATTAAGACATGAAAGTCTTTAACTCGTCACTTCCTATTGAAAATTAAGCCTCTGCTAGACAGTTAGACCGTTGTAGCAAACCCCGGATCATACTCGTTTTCAATAGTCAACGTAAGAGAGCTTAATTTAATCTAAAAAATATAAAATAAAATGAAATGAGAACATGCTAGGTTAGGTTAGACGAGAAATGATTACACACGCTAAATTTGCCATATCACGTATAGGCTATACTAATAAATAGAAGACATGTAGATAAAATTATGTGAAATGCATCATGATCAACAAAAATCTCTGTATTTTACCCTGTATGTCCCATGTTTATTAATTTAGTTTATGCCTCATGTGATGTGATGAACTTTGTTTATATAATAATTTCTTTATGTTAGCCTAATTTCGTCAGGGCAGAGTCAACAGGGGTGTGGAGGGGGCGAAAAATTAACAGAACAACTAGGTTATGGGCAAAATTATTGTAGACCAGAGAGAAAAACATTGTGGACTGTAAACCCATTTTCCTCTCCCTCTCAGTTCGACTCCCCAACCACCAGACGCCAGCCTCTCAACAACCACAAGAACCACCATCCACAGCTCATTTCCCTTCCAAAACTCACGGCAGCTCTAGCTTTCCCTTATCACCACCAACAGAACCGCTGACCACAGCCTCTCCCTTTCCAAAACATAAGTAAACCACCCTCCCTCTCGGTCATCTACTCACTCCCCATCAAAACAAATCCATGACGTCCTACACCACTAGCAGCTCCCAACATAGTCGTCGTCATCAACAAGAGCCCACACATCTAGTAACAGTAACGATTGTCCTTCAGCTGCACCGCTGACCATCACAATCCAGCCACTCCATTGAACAGCAACCAACAAACCGAGAGGAAGAAAGAATCAATTCTAAAGTAATAGAAACGAAAGTAAAAGCAATTGTTTGGGTGTTTTTCTTCGCTTTGTAGGTAACGTTGACGTTCACCACCAGCTTAGGTAGGAAGAAGAATGTTGTAACTTATTTTTGGATCCCCGCATAAAAAAATAATAATAATAATAAAATAATAAACATATAATCGAAAGAAATTGAAAAAATAATAATACCAGTATGATGCTAAAGCACTCAGAAAATGGTCAGAAAAAAATTGATTAAGGAGGTTAAAAAATACAAAAATTAAAATTTTAACAGTATATACTTGAATGATGAGAGCCCTGTTTGAAAAGAAAATTCAATTTGAGGAGAAAAGTCCAAAATTAGATGTTTATAGACTCAATTGGATTTTATTGAAGGTTTAATTGAATTTATAGAGGGTTTGATTGCAAGAAAAATTGGTTTTTAAGTCAATTTGGGCTTTAATTGGAAGAAATTAAAGTTCAAGGGTCAAATTACAATTTTCAAGAGTTGATTTGGTCAAATTAGGGGCTTAATTGTATGAATATTGAAGTTTGGTGGCCAATTAGAGACTTCATTGCACAAATCCAAAACCAAGGACCAAACTGGAAAAGACATGTAAATAAAGGGACTGAAATTGACTGAATTAGGGAGCAAATTGAAGGAACTTGAAGTTTATTAATTAATTGAAGGTCAAAATACACAAATTCAAAACCAAGGACTAAAGTGAAAAAGGTGGCCAACTTTAGGGCCGACAATTGAAGTTGGCAGGGATGCAATTGAATTCATTCTTAAAATCAAAATAGTATTTGAGGACTTAAATGAACAAAGGACAAATTTATGACTGATTTAGAAGTTGACATGTTCTGGCATCATTTTTATTTATATAAAAGAAAATTCATGTTTTTGACGTTAGAACAGTTAGGTTTTTACCCGATAAGATAAGGACCTCCTTACCAAGGAGGACTTTTCTTAAATCTTAGATAGACCAACAATTAGAAATACAATAACACTTTAGCTTTTTATCAGACAATCAGACAATGCAGCTTACCTTAGGTAAGACATATTTGGGGTGCTAATATCTTCCCTTTACGCAACCAGTCCCCTCATACCCGATCTCTGAGACCAGTTAGGGTTCCTAGTGACCAAAATATTAGGTGGCGACTCCCTTTCCTGTTTTCCACTTATTAAAGACAATGAATCCTTGTCTCCCCATATTTCATATTTGATAGATGCCTAGATGAAGTGGAACATTTGCCACGACGCCACATACATGCGACAAAGAAGACTAACCACTTATCCTCGAAGGGTAACTCAACTAGTCAGGTTTAGTGTTTACTTTCAAGAGATCACCAGTTCAAGTGTCACAAACCTCAGGACTACTGGAGATTTACATGATTGTTAACTTCAGGGCTTATGAGATTAGTCAAGGTGCGCGCAAGCTAGCCTAGACATCCACGTTAATAAAAAAAAAAAAAACAAGTAAAAGACTAACCACTTCAAATCCACCTATATTTCTAGTTTTACATGTGGAGGCGTGTGGTTCCACTCGCTGCCATTATTCCCTCAGCCCCTGGAATCTTCCAGCACTATTCCCAAGTTTCAACAACTTCTTCATATTATTTTTACATTGGGAAGGTTCATTTTGTAATTTTTAGATGTTTAATGTGTGTATTTAAATTATTATTAGAATTTGAATTTTTGGTGCTTTGTAGGTATATGTAATTTTTAGTTGTGTAAATAAAATAAAGTAAAATAGAGAATATGTGATTATGTTCGTTACCTATGCCTTTTTTGAACGTTGAATCTTGAGCATATATTTGCTTTCAAATTGCGTGTCAGAAAGAGATGTTTATTTGCTTGGAACATTGTCTGTTATCCAGCTGAGTCCTGTTTTATTGACAAAGTCCAATTGATCTAGCTTAATTCTCTTAGAAAAGTATTTGAACGTGTTTTATGATGCACTTGTCATTTTCTAATTCCCAGATGTAAGCACTTACATTAGAGACCTCTGTACATCTGAATTAGAGACATCAGATAATGTATTAATACAATTCCAATTTGCATGAAAACAATGGACAAAATTAATTTCATGGTGGGGTCTTTTGGTGTGCACCTGATGAACTGCTGGTTTAATAGCAAATGATGGTAAATAGAGGGTTTGAGAGGAAAACTTGGAAACTACTCTCATATGATATTACTTGGAATATCTGATTAACAAAAATAATTTAGTTTTCGATGATATTTGACAAAATCTGAGTCTTGTTTTTCTTTAACCCTCCATCGGTTATCTGCATGATTATACAATTGTGAAGAACATTTCTCTTACACAAGTAATGATCTTCAAGTGCTGGTTACATTCATAGATGAAAAAATGACAAAATACCATGCTGATTACTAGTATGGTGTTTTTGTAGCAAGTTGTAGCCTTTTTTTTTTCTTTTTTTTTTCTCTCTCAATCTTTTTTTCTTTTCTTTTAGTTATGTCTTTCCATGTAAATACTATAATTTTCATGATCGCCATCCTCTAAATGGCTACCATGATATTAATAATTATTATAAAAAACCTAGATATATATAAGCATGCAAGTTCCTAGGGGTGTGCAGGATCTGTAAGATTTAAGATTTTGCAAATAAATTTAATAGGTGAATGATTTGAGAGGTGGTCTCCATAAATTTTACTCTTACTTCGGGACAAAATTATATATGATTTTGTATTCATCCTTTGTTTTCTTTACAGGATAAGGAATTCTTGCAATACCTAGCTATGGCAACAAATAAAATAACATATATAAAAAAACAAATCAGAACCGCACAGGCCACCGCCATATGGCCCTTCTTCATCTTCCTGGAATGGAATTTTCTACAGGCGAGAGAGATATGAGTTCACGGGGAAGTAAGAAGCCACGATCGGAGCACCTGATGATTTTGATTTGCTTTTAGGAATCTCTGCCTTATTATGGGCTTCATCTCTAACCCTTGAAGAAGCCGATGGAACAAAGCAACTAAAAATGGCTGAGAAATGACCCATTTCTCTTGTTATCTAAAACAGTTTTCGAAGAAGTAGTCTTGGTGAAGACACTGTAGGGCAATTTCTTTTGCTGAAAAATGTTAAGTGGGAGTTTCTTGATGATCTTCAAGGCAATGCTATCAATTTATAGCGAGCAGATATTTCGAAGTTGCTTGGACAGTCTTGTTCTGCAAGGAAATACGATGTTTCTTGGTTTGTGGCTGCTTTGACTAATAGCCAAAACACAGGTGAACCCACGTTTATCTTTTGTGCCTGCTTTGAATAAAGACATGAAAGTCTTTCAATTGTCACTTTCTATTTGAAAATTAAGCCTGTCGTAGCTCGGTGGACCGGTGTAGCAAACACCGGCTGAATACACGGTTTCAGGATTCAATGTACGTGAGAGAGCTTAATTCAACTGAAAAAACTAAAAAATAAAATAAAAAGCTGCTATGTTAGCCACGGAATGATTACGCTGACTAAGTCTATCATTTTACTCCTAGACTAGATCAATGAGTATAATAAGACAAATACATGGAATTCATATATGTCTTATATTTATCATCCTAGTTTGATGCGATAAACTTTAGGGTATATTTAGAAATATGATATAAGTTATTTTTTAAAATATATTTCATTTAAAAATAAATTAATTTTTTTAAAAAAAATTATTTTTGACATTAATATTTTAAAACAATATAAAAACACTATTTTTTTAATTTAAAACAAATTTTAAAATAAAAACTTATTAAAAAATCAATTCAACCAAAACTCCAAGCTCAAAACATGAGCTTATTCTATATAATAATCCCAAATAGCCATAGCCTCTAGATCATGTATGTTCTATAGTGATGGATTTATGGTTGTCAAATAAAAAAAAAGCATAAATATATGGATATTGTGATTTGAAAAAAAGCTGTTTTATAAAAAGTACTTTTAGTTGAGGTTGGTTTGAAAAAATATATGTTTGGTTAAAACTGTGGTTGAAATTGAGGTTGAGTAAAAAGTAGTTTAATGTGTTTAGTTAATAATGCTTTTGAAATTGAGGTTATAAAATAATTTTAAAATAGATATATTACTATTGATGATTTTTAATTTAAATATTATAGATTTAACTATTGTTATTACATTATGAAATAAATAATACTTTATATAAATTTTTTTTTATTGTTCTATTAAACTATCTACAATTCCATCATATATGAAATACATCCGACAAGGACTACAGTTTTTTTGGTTTCTTAAGCGTGTAGCAACATCAAGTAAAATATAATCAGGAACAAAATTGAGATTGCGATCAAATTATGCAAATGTTACGTCATCAAGCGATCTCTGTCTAATTTATGTAGTGTCATTGAATAATGTTAAACACAATTAAAACATAAAAAATAATTTTTATTTTTTATTTTATTAGGTCGAACCGGTTCAATGCATTTTGAGCTTTGAACTAGAACCGGTTCGGCTAGAATAGTGGAGCTAGCTACATTGTTCAATAAACAGTGTAGCCAGCTCCATTGTTCATGATAATTAATTAGCATGAAAAGTGCGCAGGAAGCAACATTTGCTTACTTTTCTTTTCCCTGCATTTCGGACGCAAAAATGCTGTGGAACCTGTCGCATCCGACATCGTGGTGGCCCTAAAAATAATTCTCTGAATTAATTATGGAAAAAGAACAGATTTCTGGCATCTTGTTCTTTTAGGGAAAAATATCTTGTTTAAGGAGTCACCACTTAGTATTATGGTCACTAAGAACCCTAACTAGTTAACAAATATTCTATCGTTCGTGACTGGTTATGTAAAAGGGCAGATATTATCACTCCTTAAACGTTCTGCCTAAGGCAAACTGCATTGTTGTTTTTGTCTTAAATTGATAAATTTTTATCGGTTTACACTCTAATGGTTTATTCACAATATTCCTGACTCTAGCGTCAGTGAATATTCAACTACGGATAATTCCAACTCTGGCGTTGGTAACTATTACGTAGCTATAAAATAAATTTAGATCAATATTTTTTTATTCCTGACTCTAACGCTGGTGAATAAACAAATAAACTAAATTCATTTTATTACGCGTTCACATATTTTTAATTTCTTATGTGGTTAAATAAAAAACAAAAAGAAAACAATTAAATCAGTGTTTTTATTCCTGACTCTAGCGTCAGTGAATAAATCAATAAAATAAATTTTTATTTTTCATACATGCACCTATATTTTTTTATTTTTTGTAGCTAAATAAAATAAAATACAATGAATAAAAATAATATAAATTTAAACCGGTATTTTTATTCCTGACTCTGGCGTCAGTGAATAAACCAATAAATTTACATTATTTTTTTTCATGCATACACATTTTTTTATTTTTTATTTTACTTTTTTTTATTTTTCTGTTTTTCTATTTTTTTTATTTTTTTTTTGGGCTGGGCCCAACTCAGCCCATGTTGGTTTTTCACTCACTCTCCAGTTTCTCTTCCTTTTTTTTTTCCGGTCTTCTGATTCCTCCTCCCTGTCTCTGGTTTTTTCACTATCTTTTTGTTTTTCTCCGTGGCTTTTTCTTCTCTGGTTTTTATCCCCCCTTAGAATGCCATCGGTCGATTGTGCCTCTATTTCAATGCAGGAGCAAAGGCAGCGGTTTTTTTTTTTTTTTTTCGGGTTAAGAAGATGAACAGTGTTGTGGTTATTTTGCATTTTGGTCCTTGATGTGTTGAAAGTTTGCAGTTCAGTCCTTGGGTAAATTGCAATTGAAACCCTGCATCTCAGCACCATTTACACATTGATCCTTGGGTTTTAATTTCTTGCACATTGGACCAGAATCAGCCCTATACTTTGATAGTTTTTCAATTACGTCCTTGATTTCATTAATTTAATTAAAGCCAAAGTCCAATTAAGTCTAAAACTTATCAATTCTCCAGTTAAGCCCCTGATTGGATTAATTAAATTAATTCCAAGCTTAATTAAGTCTCAAAACTTATCAATTCTCCAATTAAACCCTTGATTGGATGAATTAAATTAATTTCAAGCTTAATTAAGTCCTAAAACTTATCAATTCTCCAATTAAACCCTTAATTGGATTAATTAAATTAATTCCAAGCTCAATTAAGTCTCAAAATTTATCAATTCTTCAATTAAACCCTTAATTGAATTAATTAAATTAATTCCAAGCTTAATTAGATTAATTCTAAAGTTTAATTATACCCCAAAATTTCCAATCATGTTGTCCTTAACCCAAATTTTAATTTATTCTTCATTTATTTCATTTTACTTTTTTTTTCATCAATATTATTTTTTTTCATCATCATTTTTTTTATCCTTTTCAGTAAATAAAATAATAATAATAATTAAAATAAAATGGTCAAAAATTGGGTTATGATAGGACCCATGAACAGTAAACTACTTTTTTCCTTTACCAAACGGGTTGCATCAGCGTTTTGTTTAAAACGCAAATGCAACCTCGTTACCAAACAACCACTTAAACCAATGCTAACGATCCGGGAGACAAAAGGATTTTGTTACCATAGTTGTTATTTTATAAAGCAATTTCTTACGCCTATGTTACTTGGAAGGTTGTCTTGGAAGATTTCTTGAATTTTTTTTTTATATGAGTTATTATGAGAAAATAGTTATTGATAATGTACATAGTTTTAATAAAAATATTTTGAGATTTATATCAAAAGTGAAACATTAAGTATCTTAATTCTTCACCAGCTCTAAAATAAAGATTTTGCAAGGTCATGGACAGTCGAGGGCTTGGATTAATGAATAGGCATCATCTTTACCAAAAAATCTAAATTATTAGGTGTCGGTTTCGTTCTTGCATATAAACTATTTATGATGTCTATAAACATGCTGACAAACAAAATTAAAAGAATTATGTTATTAACAAATTTAACCTTCTAAAGACATAAAGTAGCTCTATATCTTAAAAGATGATCAAACCATATCAACGGTCTATGTGAGAGTTAATCAAAGATAGTTTAACAATTAAAACAAACCAATCAATCAATTCGTAAATGTTTTGACATCAGTGGGAACAAAATTAGGTGAAAAGCTCCTTACTCTGTTGGGGATTCGGACCGGTGATGTTCTTATCATTGCCTATTAGAGGCTTAGCACACTAGCACACAATATTCAACGTGGTTCAGTAAATCGCCTACACCCACGGGAGAAGCCAATGTTATTAGAGATAGATATAAAAAGGGTTACAACACACATGGAGGAGGAGGAGGATCACTTCACTTAACTCAACTCTCATCGCTTTCACACACATTGTTGCACTGCACAAGGCAGCAAGGCTGCTGCCATTTGGCAGTAGCTACTCTTTCTCTCCTCATGTATTTCTCTCTTGTTCTCTTCTCATTTTTCTCTCTACATGATGCCTTTATTTATAGGCTTCAATGTCAGTTTCTCTTACTCCTTTGTCAACAATGTTGGCCATCTAACATTTGTCTACTTTGTGACTTTCGGTTGCTGCACTAGTAGCCCTCTTTGACTCTTACAAGCTGGCATATTTATTTCCCACCGTTTGTAGCCTTCTTTCTTTGACAATGGCAGCCATCCTCTTCTAGAATATGGGCTGCAGATGCTGACATATAAGTGGCAATATCCTTATCGCACGTCACCCGCGCGGCATTGGCTAACAATTTTTTTGTTATGTTGTTTGCTTTGATTGGTTCGTTGGGAGTCGCCACCTAGTAATTGATTAAGGGCTACTAGGAAATCGGATATACTGGTCTTGTCAGAGATTCGCGGGTAAGGAACTGGTTGTGGTTAGGGAAGGTATTAGCACCCCTAATACACCCTACCTGAGGTAAGCTACTTTGTGGCTTTGACGTGTTAAAGAAGTTTTTAAAATGTTGTCTTTTCATCGGATATCAGAAATACAACTTACATATAAGTTAATAATTCTTGACCATGAGTAAATCAAAATATTAAATTCTTTTTTACCTTTGCAATTTTATCATAAAAAAAAATCCATAAATAAATAAATAAAAAATCAAAGCACACACATTCACTTTTACTATATATTTGTTCTTTTTTTCTTTATTTTTTCTTTTCATCCACATTTACAAAATACAAATAAAAAACTCAAACTAAACACATATTACATTAAACAATTTGAAAATTACAAAATAACCCCTCAAAAATCCATAACTGTGTTGGGAAGCCTTCTAGAACCGTAGGAACAGTGCTGGAACAGTGGCGGCACATCTCCTCTACGTGCCACCGTCACTGGCGGCATGTGGGTTCACGCGCTGCCGCAAAAGACAGGAATAGGTGGGTTTGCTCAGCTTCATCTCCCTTTCCTTCTTGCACCGGCGTTGACAACCACTGTCACTTGTAAAAAGAACAAAACGCAACAACAAGTTATTTTAATCTTCTTTCATTATTTTTGGATTTGCCTCTCTCTTCTCTTTTAGATCTGCTTCACTGTAGATCGGCTTTTTTCTGGGTTTTGTCGTCTTCTCCTCCACTTAAGTGGCTGGCGGAGCTATTGTTTTGGTCTTTGATGTTGAGAAGACCAAGGAAAAAGATGCTGCCGAGGAATGGCTGGAGGAGGGGAGACGGTGGCTTGCTTATACGGAGGCCAATCTGTGGGGAGATGAAAAAGAGAACGAGGATTGCCGGGTCTTCACGAGCTGGCGAATGATTCAAGAGAATGGGTTGTTGGGTCTTCATGAGCCAGCGGATGATTCAGGACAATGGGCTGTTGGGTCTGCCGGATGGAGATGGGAAGAAGGTGGCTGGCTTCTGAAAGGAGGAAGATGAGGGAGTAGGGGGTAGTTATGGGTCGGCTGTTTTGGAAGAGGGAGGTGAGCGGCGACCGTGCCTTGTTTATTGACAGAGGGAGATGAACGGCTATTGGGTAAGGGAGAAGAAGATGGGGCTACAGTGTCTAGAAGAAAAATGCAAAAACCGGGGGCGGGGGGCGGGGGGGGGGGGTGGTGCGGCTGTTTAGGTTAGTGATAGGTTTAGTTTTAGGTTTAGGTTTAGGTTTTTTTTTTTGTATTTTTCTTTCCAAATCAGCCCTCCCTCCATTTGTGTGTGTTGAAGACCAGTATTTATAGGCAAAAATATTGCTAGGTTTTCAAACTTGGTCCTTCAACTTCTTTCTTTTTGTAAATTTGATTTTTCTTATTTTTTTTGTATTTTTTTAAAATGAGCAATATCAATGTCGACTCAATGAGAAAAATCAATGATTTTAAAAATGTCGCGTGAAAAATTGAACGTGTTCGAAAGACCCTTGAAAATTTAAATTCTTTTTAGATGATGCTAAAAATGCTAAAAACGATGCAAATATATTTAAAAATATTTTTTTTTTTGATGTTTTTTTGCTATTTTTGGATTTTTCTAAAAATTTATCAAAACATGGATAAAAAATTGGGTAGCAACAATCCTAACAATCACCCCCTTTTCCATCTATGTGGGCAATTGTCCCTTTGCTTCTTCAGCACATGCTTGCATTCTGCAGCTCTTCCGAGCTTACCATTCTGAGAGCATCTCCGACCAAGTTTGCAGGTACATGCCACACCTTTCAATCACCAGAGTCACTAAAGCACACCTTTTCTCATACCAAAGGATAACTACAATCAGATGGTCTACCACATCATATCTGAAGAGTGTTAATGCTTATCTCTGGGACGCATAACATTCCCCTTCAAGCTTATCAATCATGCTCAGTCCGGAATGAGTCATCAAGCCTCACATCAAGGCTTACAACACCCCTTTCAAACAGAAATTTCAATTACAACACATCTTAATTTCTATGTTTGGAGCTTCTATGCCTTTCATCATTGCGCTTGACAACTCCACCTACACTAACTCTCTTTGGTGTCTTCGCCTTTAATTATAAGCGGTTGCCTTTTATCATAAGCGTTTGCACCCCCTTAATTAGGTGTCTCTGCAATAGCTTTCTTTCCATCGTTCCATGCATTGGAAAGGTCTTTGTCTATTGTCTTTATCAAGAGCATAAGAGACTTCTTGTTGTACAATTTCTACACAGTCTCTGCTCTAAGCTTCATTTGGGAACACTTCATCTCCTTGCACCTGTTGTCTCATTATAGTACCAGATCAGTTCCTATGGGTACTCTTGCACAATCTTCGTGTACCTTCGTCCAATTTTTGTTCTCGAGATTTCTCCCTATTCCTTGCTTATGTTTGATAGCAGCTCATTCTGTCACAACACCTATCCAAGTCAAAATAGGGTGCCAATCTTTTATCCCCTTGCTGTATTTCTCTTCCATTATCAAGGTCTTCATCAATTCTACCCTCAAGAAATCACAATCACCGAATCTATAATTTTTTTGTATTTTGGAGCAATCGTATAACTACAAGAAGATGTTTGTTCCGTTTCTACGATATCTATTCAGTTTCTGAAATCTGGTACTTTGTCTTTCACTGCTTTTGCATTATGATTTTCTTTGTTTGTTGATTATGGCTATCAAAAGAGGTGATTCACTTCATTCTATGAGTGTGAGGTTGGATAGAAAGAATTGTTTGTATTTGAGTTATGTAATGAGAAATGTTCTTAAAGCTAAAAATATGTGGGAATATGTTAGTGGAACTTATGTGATACCCAAGAATACAGAGGAGGGGGATGTTGCTTTGATAGATATATGGAAAGCAAATAAAATAAAGATTATTACTTGGATCAATAATTCTATTGAGCATTCCATAGGTACGCAATTGGCGAATTATGAGATAGTAAAGGAGGTTTGGGATCATCTGCAAAGGTTATTCACGCAATCAAATTTTACAAAGCAGTATCAAATAGAAAATGACATACGAGCTCTTCATTAGAAGAATATGATTATTCAAGAGTTTTATTCTGCTATGAAAATCTTTGAGATCAATTGGCTTTCATAGAATCGACAGAATTAAAGGCATGTGGCACTTATATTGATCGTAGAGAGCAGTAACGATTACTATAGTTTTTAACAGCATTTCGCAGTGATTTTGAAGGACTTAGAGGTTCAATTATACATTGTTCTCCACTGTCTTTTATTGACTCTATTGTTAGTGAGTTATTGGTTGAAGAAATACGTCTTCAGTCTTATTCTGAAAAAGGAATTATATCTACTTCGAATCCCTCTATACTAGCAGTACCATCTAAGCCATTCTCTAATCATCAGAATAAGCCTTATACAAGGATTGCCTTCGACGAGTGTAGTTTCTATAAGCATAAAGGTCAATGGAAGGCTCAGTGTCTCAAGTTGAAACAGTAGAACCAAGCTTGAAAGCATGACAGTTAGTCACAATCTAATGCTTATAGACCACATCAGGGTTATAAACCATCAAACCATAATACTACAGCAGTAGCTTCATCAGGCTCTATCACTGATCTTAGTACTCTAGCTAAGAAATTTTAAAATTCTCTCCTTGCAGCCATAAATAATGTCCGCTTCGCCTTTCATAGGTTAGTTGCCTCATAATTCCTCAATTATGTCACATTCTGAATGGATCTTAGATTTTGGTGCTTCATATCATATGTCTCCAGATTCTTTGTTTTTTACCTCTTCACCCTACATCGGTTATCTGCATGGTTATAGAATTGTGAAGAACATTTCTCTTGCATGAGTAATGATAGTGCTGGTTACATTCATAGATGAACAAATGAAAAAATACCATGTTGATTATTAGTATGGTGTTTTTGTAGCAAGTTGTAGGCTTCTTTTTTTTTTCTTTTTCTTTTTTTATCAATCTTCGTTTTCTTTTCTTTTAGTTATGTCTTTACATATAAAAACTATAAATTTCATGATTGCCATCCCCTAAATGGCTAGAATGATATTAATAATTATTAAAAAAAAACCTAGATATAAGCATGCAAATTCCTAGGGGTGTGCAGGATCTGTAGGATTAAGATTTTGCAAATAAATTTAATAGGTGAATGATTTGAGATGTGGTCTCCATAAATTTTACTCTTACTTCGGGACAAAATTATATATGATTTTGTATTCATCCTTTGTTTTCTTTACAGGATAAGGAATTCTTGCAATACCTAGCTATGGCAACAAATAAAATAACATATATAAAAAAACAAATCAGAACCGCACAGGCCACCCCCATATGGCCCTTCTTCATCTTCCTGGAATGGAATTTTCTACAGGCAAGAGAGATATGAGTTCACGGGGAAGTAAGAAGCCACGATCGGAGCACCTGATGATTTTGATTTGCTTTTATGAATCTCTGCCTTATTATGGGCTTCATCTCTAACCCTTGAAGAAGCCGATGGAACAAAGCAACTAAAAATGGCTGAGAAATGACCCATTTCTTGCTTTCTCTTGTTATCTAAAACAGTTTTCGAAGAAGTAGTCTTGGTGAAGACACTATAGGGCAACTAGTTATCAATTTATAGTGAGCAGATATTTGGAAGTTGCTTGGACAGTCTTGTTCTGCAAGGAAATACGATGTTTCTTGGTTTGTGGCTGCTTTGACTAATAGCCAAAACACAGGTGAACCCACGTTTATCTTTTGTGCCTGCTTTGAACAATTTTTGTTTACATTCTGCAATCTTCATCTAGTCATGAATAAAGACATGAAAGTCTTTCAATTGTCACTTTCTATTTGAAAATAAAGCCTGTCGTAGCTCGGTGGACCGGTGTAGGAAACACCTTGCCGTGACCACAAAACTTCAAGAAATACAACTTGTTGTGCTGAGATGAGGAAGATTTTTATTTTGGGGCGAGGGGGGGTTGGTTATTTGCAGATGGGGAGGGTTAGGATTAGGAAGAAGAAGGAGAAATGGGGGAGGAGAGTGTCGGCAGAGTGGTCATATATTCACTTTTGTCGACGGCCTTGCCGACGGTTTTATTCCGTCGGTGAATACGTCGGCGAAACCATCGGTAATTCTAACGGGCAATCGACACGTCACCGCACGGACCTGCTATTCAAATCCCTCGGTGATTCCGTCGGTATTTTTAACGGTGCACCGGTCACGTCACCGGTACGGATCTGGCATTTCAAATCCGTTGGTGATTCCGTCGGTATTATTGACGGTGAACAGGTCCCATCACGCGTACGGGTCCCAGGTTTTCATTTCATCGGTGATTCCGTCGGCAAAATCACCCGCCAAAACCTCCGCGCCACCTACCCGCCTTTTTTTCATTAATTCTGAATTTTCTTTCGGTAATTCGGTCGGTAATTACCGACGGATATAGTCCGACCAAATTACCGACGAAAATAGGCCGTCGGTGATTTCGATCGAAAAATACCAACAAAAAAATTTTTGTTGGTGAGTCCGTTGGTATTTAACAAATTTCTGGTAGTGGCCTGCTTTGAACCATTTTTGTTTACATTCTGTAATCTGCATCTAGTCATGAATAAAGACATGAAAGTCTTTCAATTGTCACTTTCTATTTGAAAATAAAGCCTGTCGTAGCTCGGTGGACCGGTGTAGCAAACACCGGCTGAATACACGGTTTCAGGATTCAATGTACGTGAGAGAGGTTAATTTAACTAAAAAAACTAAAAAAAAAAATAAAAGGCTGCTATGTTAGCCACGGAATGATTACGCTGACTATGTCTATCATTTTACTCCTAGACTAGATCAATGAGTATAATAAGACAAATACATGGAATTCATATATCTCTTATATTTATCATCCTAGTTTGATGCGATAAATCTTTAGGGTATACTTAGAAATATGATATAAGTTATTTTTTAAAGTAAATTTTATTTAAAAATAAAATAAATTTAGTTTTAGAAAAAAAAGATTTTTAATACTAATATTTTAAAATGATCTAAAAACACTAAAATTTTTTTTTAATTTAAAGCAAAACATTATTAAAAAAACTGTTCAACCAAAACTCCAAGCTCCAAACATGAGCTTATTCTATATAATGATCCCAAATAGCCATTGCCTGTGGATCATATATGTTCTATAGTAATGGATTTATGGTTGTCAAATTTAAAAAAACATAAATATATGGATGTCATATAGTAATATTTTTATATGAATAGATGTTGAAATAAAATAGGGATGATATTTTTGCAGTGTTTGATATTGTAGTTACTGTTGTGGTGTGGTTTGAAAAAACTTGTTTTATAAAATGTACTTTTAGTTGAGATTGGTTTGAAAAAAATATATATTTGGTTAAAATTATGGTTGAAATTGAGGTTGAGTAAAAAATCGTTTAATGTGTTTGGTTAATAATGCTTTTGAAATTGAGGTTATAAAATAATTTAAAAATATATATATTAATATTTATGATTTTTAATTTAAATATTGTAGATTTAACTATTGTTATTACATCATGAAATAAACAATATTTTATATAAAATATTTTTTATTGTTCCATTACACTATCTACAATTCCATCACGTATGAAATACATCCGACAAGGACTACAGTTTTTTTGGTTTCTTAAGCGCGTAACAACATCAGGTAAAATATAATCATGAACAAAATTGAGATTGCAATCAAATTCTGCAAATGCTACGTCATCAAGCGATCTCTGTCTAATTTATGTAGTGTCATTGAATAATGTTAAATATTAGTTTTTTGAATAAAACACAACTAAAAAATAAAAAATAATTTTTATTTTTTATTTTACTGGGTTGGACCTGATTCAATGCATTTTGAGCTTTGAACCAGAACCGGTCTCGCCGAAACAGTGGAGCTGGCTACAAAGTTAGTTTAACTATTAAAACAAACAAATCAATCAATTCGTAAATGTTTTGACATTAGTGGGAACAAAATTAGGTGAAAAGCTCCTTACTTTGTTGGGGATTCAGACCGATGATGTTCTGATCATTGCCCATCAGAGGCTTAGCACACTAACACAATATTTAACGTGGTTCGGCAAATCGCCTACATCCACAGGAGAAGCTAGTGTTATTAGAGATAGATATAAAAAGGGTTACAACACACATGGAGGAGGAGGATCACTTCACTCAACTCAACTCTCATTGCTCTCACATACACTGCTGCACTGCACAAAGCAGCAAGGCTGCTGCCATTTAGCAGTAGCTCCTCTTTCTCTCCCCATGTATTTCTCTCTTGTTGTCTTCTCATTTTGCTCTTTAAATGATGCCTCTATTTATAGGCTTCAATGACAGTTCCTCTTGCTCTTTTGTCAACAATGGTGGCCATCTAACATTTGCCTATTTTGTGACTTTCAGTTGCTGCACCAGCAACCCTCTTTAACTTTTACAAGTTGGCATATTTATTTTCCATTGTTTGTAGCCTTCTTTCTTTGACAATGTCAGCCCTCCTCTTCTACAAGATGGGCTGCAGATGCGGACACATAAGTGGCAATATCCTAACAATCACCCCCTTTGCCATTTATATGGGCAATTGTCCTCTTGCTTCTTCAGCACATGCTTGCATTTTGCAGCTCTTTCGAGCTTACCATTCTGAGAGCGTCTCCGGCCAAGTTTGCAGGTACGTGCCACACCTTTCAATCATCAAAGTCATCAAAGCACATATTTTCTCACACCAAAGGATCACTACAACCAGATGGTCTGCCACATCACATCTGAAGAGTGTTAACGCTTATCTCTGGGACACACAACATTCCCTTTCGAGCTTATCAATCATGCTCGGCCGAGAATGATTCATCAAGCCTCACATCAAGGCTTACAACACCCCCTCAAATGAAAATTTATATTTCCAAGTGCGACAGTCATTATCTGAGTATCTCAATATGATTATGAGCTCACTACTCTTTCAAGAGTCTACTCATCTAGTAGTTGCATCTGCCCTTTGTTCCACCCTAGGAACCACGCCTTACTTCTCCGTGAGTCTCTCTCGTAGTCCTAAGAGTCCTGGTAGCTCTCCACCTTTCACCATGGATGCAGCCCATTAAAGGTTGATCCATATCTGTCTTGATACTCTAAGTATTATAATGCCATTACCGAGCTTACCACCTTGACAAGAGTCAACTTGTTTTAGGAACCTGTGTATGCCCTCTACTCCTACATAGTAGTCGCATCTTAATGCTCCATAAGTCATACATTTATTGTCCAAAGCAAATGTTATTTAGCTCATTGATCTTTAGCATGGGGACAATATCCATCAAAGTCAATCCAGCATTTATCTTCATACTCACCATAACCACTTCATTGGCTATTAATACACCTGTCCACTCATATTTAGCCAGCACATTGGCTCTGGGGCATTCTATAATTGGGCTCCTATCATGGCCCCCACACCTCCTCTAAGGTGTCTTCACCCGTTTTCATGGGGTGGTTTGAACTTGAGCTCATATCATGGCCCTCACACCTTTTCTCTAAGGTATCTACACCTTTTAAAGGCGGTCGCATCCTCCTTCAGTTAAGAGGCTTGAATGTGGCTCTAAGATTCTCTACCACCATGTGGACTATGTGAAAGTTTACTGCCACTGATCACATAGAAAGAGAGAGTTGTGGTACACTCCTCGCAATCCTCCATCTCAATTTCTATGTTTGGAGCTTCTGCGCCTTTCATCATCGCGCTTGACAGCTCTACCTATACTAACTCTTTTTGGTGTCTTCGCCTTTCATCATCGACGATCGCCTTTTATCACAAGCATTTGCACTCCCTCAATTAGGTGCCTCTGTAACAACTCTCTTTCCATCCTTGCATGCATTGGAAAGGTCTTCGTCTGTTGTCTTTATCAAGAGTATAATAGAATTCTTGTTGTACAATTTCTACACAGCCTTTGCTATGAGCTTTATTAGGGAACACTTCTTCTCCTTGCACCTGTTATCTCATTATAGTACCTCATTAGTTCCTATGGATACTCTTGCACAATCTCCGTGTGCCCTCGTGCAATTTCTGTTCTCGAGATTTCTCCATATTCCTTGCTTATGTTTGACAGCAGCTCATCCTGTCACAACATTTATCCAAGACAAAATAGGGTGCTAATCTTTTATCCCCTAGCTGTATTTCTCTTTCATTATCAGGGTCTTCATCAATTCTCCTCTCAAGAAATCACTGTCACCAAATCTAACTTCTTTGGAGAAATCACCACTCCATCAGATCCTTGAACATATGGAACCCAACTGTTCCTTTGTGTTGTCATCTTGCTGGTCTTCAACCGTTTCATTACAAACTATTACATATATGAAAATAGTACCATATGGATAATCCTTCCACTAAGCAAGTTCCCAAGAAAGATTGGAGGGGTCACACCGGTCCTGCTTAAAACCCAATCTACTAGCCAAAACTTATTAGGCCATATATATCCATCGCACTGTCTTTCCGTATATACAAACATTTGCTAGCTTTGTTACAGCTTTCCTTTACAAGTGATCTGGAATATCCTGTGTCGATACACGACGTCGGGCGACGGCTCCACTTTTTGCTTATTTAACAAAAAGATTTTTTTTTTTTCGATTGGGGGAAATGAAGATTTTATTGGAGTCGCCATCTAGTAATATGAGGGAACTAGAAATCCCAAGTTAGACACTAGTCCCAGAGATTCGGGTACTAGGTTAGTTATGATTAAGGGAAGGTAGACACCACCCTTAAAACATCCTTTCAAGAGAAAGGTTACCCTTACTTGTGTGTTTTTATATTTGATTCAAATGATATTACCTTTTGAGCTTATTTGCAATTTGTTTCTTTTAAAAATGGTTAACGTCGATCCCTAAAAATAGAAGACACGTCAAACAAATGACACCAGTCCCTAAAAATAGGAGACTCGTTTAAAATATCAACGTTTAACCTTAAAAAGGAGATTTACGTCTGAGTTACCAAAAAGAAATAATGGACATAATCCATATTTGGTATAAATACCCTTGACATCTGTCATAACCCAATTTTTGACCATTTTATTTTAATTATTATTATTATTTTATTTACTAGCAAGGATTAAAAAAATGATGATAAAAAAATAATAATGATGAAAAAACAAGTAAAATGAAATAAATGAAGAATGAATTAAAATTTGGGTTAAGGGCAACATGATTGGAAGTTTTTGGGTTTAATTAAACTTTGAAATTAATCTAATTAAGCTTAGAATTAATTTATTTAATCCAATTAAGGGTTTAATTGGAGAATTGATAAGTTTTGAGACTCAATTAAGCTTGAAATTAATTTAATCAGGGGCTTAATTGGAGAATTGGTAAGTTGTAGACTTAATTGGACTTTGGATTTAATTAAATTAATGAAATCAGGGATTTAATTGAAGAAATAGCAAAGTTTAGGTTAATTGGGGGCACGATTGCAACAAATTAAAATCCAAGGACCAATGTGTAAATGGCACTGAGATGCAGGGGTTCGATTACAATTTACCCAAGGACTGTACTATAAAAAGTCAAAATGTCAAGGATCAAAACGCAAATTGCCATTAACATCAGCACTGTTCATCTTCTTCACCCGAAAACAAGAAGAAAACGCATGCCTTTATTGCATTAAAATCCATGCAACCGCATGGCATTCTCTGGTTATAAAAACCAGAGAAGGAGAACCGGAACAGGGGGAGAGACAATAAAGGGCAGAACCGAGGATAGGAAGAAGAAAAACAGAGGAAGAAGAAACTAAAAAATAACAGAGAAAAACCAGAGGGAGCTCACGTTCAACCGGCAGAACGTCATGCTTTTATCACCATCTCCTTCTTCCTGAGCAGAAGAGAAACCGGAGAGAAAAGCAGAGGAACGACGCAGAGACAAGGAGCAGCCCCACCATCGTCTTTGGCCCTTCATCTCAGCCCATCGGACGAAAGCGCAAAGGAGACGCAAACTCAGCCCATCGGACGAAAGCGCAGGGACGAGAACCGGCGTTGACCATCGTCTTCACAGTCTTCAGCAACCAGCCTCCAGAACCAGAGGCAGCAGAACAAAGAATCACAAAAGAAAGGGGATGACACCGAGAACGTGGTAGAACCAGAGACAGAGGACGGAGACGAAAAAAAAAAGACAGAAAGAAAGACGAGAGGATGAAGAAGAAAAACAAGACGAAGCAGATTTGAGCGTCCGATTCGACCAGCAACCTCACGTCTTCATCGCCATCGTCTTCGTCTCAGAACCAGAGCTTGTCAGGAAGACGCCACAGCAAAAGAGACGAAGAAGAAATCCAGAAAGCAAGAAAAAAACGAAAACCAGAGAGAGAACATAGGGGAATACGGTTAGCCAGCACACCTTCGCCATCGTCTTCGACGTCTCCAGACCAGGTAAGTTCTGCATTTCCATCTTGCAATTATAATCACGTAGTTACTGTCTGAAGCCATTTTTAATTCACCACCTACTGTTCATTGTTTCATTCACTGCTTGTGCATGCACACGCGTCAATAAGATCCGCGTGACTGCTGCCCGTCAATGACTTGGCTGGGCCGGCTGGGTCCAGCCCCCACGGGCTGAGCTGGCCCAGCCCAAAAAAAAATAAAAACAAAAAATAAAAAAAAAATAAAATAGAAAAAAAAAAATGTATGCATGAATAAAAATAATGTAAATTTATTAGTTTATTCACTAACGCTAGAGTCAAGAATAAAAATACCGGTTTAAATTTATATTATTTTTATTCATTGTATTTTATTTTATTTATCTAGAAAAATAAAAAATGTGTGCATGCTTAAAAATAAATTTATTTTTATTTGTTTATTCAGTGGCGCTAGAGTAGTGAATAAAAAATATTGATCTAAATTTATTTTCGTAGCTACGAATTTTTACCAACGCCAGAGTTGAAATTATTCGAGCTCGAATATTCACTGGCGCTAGAGTCAGGAATATTGTAAACAAATCATCATAGCATAAACTAATAAACATGTAGCAATTTAAGACAAAACCAGCAATGCAGTCTGCCTTAGGCAGAACGTTTAAGGGGTGATAATATCTTCCCTTTTATGTAACCAATCCCGAGCCATAGAATCTCTGTTGACCAGTTAGGGTTCCTAGTGACCATAATACTAGGTGGCGACTCCTCAAACAAGACATTTTCCCCTAAAAGAACAAGATGCCACAAATCTGTTCTATTTCCATAAATCAAGAGAATTATTTTTAGGGCCGTCGCGATGTCGGGTACGACAACATCGGTCCTTTTCTGTAAAAATAGACGTGTCGACAAACAACGTTCGTAAGAGACGCGTCAAAAAAATGAATGACATCGGTTCCTAAAAATAGGTGACTTGTCTAAAATATTGACGTTTAACCCTAAAAAGGAGAAGTACGTCTGAGTTACCAAAAAGAAATTATGGACATAATCCATATTTAGTATTTAAACTTTTGACATTGATCCTTTTCTATAAAAAGAGACGTGTCGACAAACAATATTCGTTTATGAAAACAAAAATTATTTTGATATCGTTGAGAAAAGGGTATAACCATACTTGAGAATTGGGCTTTGGACCTACGAACGATGACATGATAAGACGGGTGTTGGACCCGCGTCGTTATTCATTTTATATTTATTTGGTTTTTTGTTTTACAACATGCAAGAAAATTGATAAATACTTATATATAAAAATATTAAAAATACTGTTAGGAATCTCAAAAATTTACCTGAGTGCCACTGTATAGGTAAAAGACTGAAATACCCTTGAATTTGTCAGAAAATTACGAAAATGCCCCTGGTGGCGCGTGTGGCTCATGCGCGGTTACTGTTGGAGGCGGCAAAATTTTCTAGCGAGATTTCCGGGCAACCGATGGTCGATTCTGGTAGATCTGAGGTAGAGGATTCTGATGATGGGGGTTTCGACGGCCGTTGATGGCTAACGAAGGAGAATTGTCGGTGGCCAATGAAAATCACGACCTTTTTCCGGCCCAATAAGGAGGCGAAAACGCTGAAAAAAGCCGGGGTTTTGCTTTATAGGAGGCTAGCAACCTTTCTGTGGTGGTTCGGAAGCTTCACACGGGCGGAAATGGGAGATTGGATGAGAGGAGAGAGAGGCTCCGAGATTGTGCTATGGTGTGAACGCGAGCATGGTGTACCAGTACAGCTGAAGGTTGTGAGCCGTTGGATTGCGGATGAACCGATCCTTCGACTGTGATTAGCTTGATCTGCAAGTTGATCGGACGGTCCGGATGAGCTGAGCTTTGATCAAGTGTGGCGTTGTGCATCGAAAGATCGATACACCGGGTGGCGTGGCACGACAGGATCAAAAGGCAGATTGTTTCAAAGGCTGAGATGGATTTGGGTTTTAATCTAGTGTGGTAAACCCTATTGTATCCTATTAAATCAAAGGTCCAGAACTAACACTATTAGATCGAATGGTTATGATATTTTTGGTATTTTTCAAATTGTTTTTAATAAAAATCAATATCTTACTCGCATGAAGAAAAACTAAAAAAAAAATCAATAGTAATGCTCTCTTTTCTTTTTTCTTTTCTCTTCTCCTTTTTCCCTCTGGTGCCGTGGCTATTTATAGCCAATAAGTAGGGGACAACAAAATCTCGCGTATCTATTTCAATGGAAAAAAATGCATCGCCGCAACTAACCCACCTACTATAATAAATTCTTGTATTATTAATTTTGTTTTATTATATATAATAATAAATATTAATATGGGTAAAACTAAAAAAAACTTAAATCAGTATTGGAAAAAGCCTGTTTCAACCATTAAACAAAATATTTTAATTACCGAAAATTATATTGGAACAAAAAAAAACATTTGATGGGTATCAACCCACTGAACCGGGTTTTGACCGAAAAATGATGGTTTTGACCCGAAACAGCCTGAAAACTCATTTTCTTACCCCGGTTGACATGGTTTGACCCGTATTGACCCGTTGGACTCGGTTTTGATAAAAAATGACGATTTTGACCGAAAATGATGGTTTTGACCCGAAACATCATGAAAACTCATTTTTTTACCCTAGTCGACATGGTTTAACCCGTATTGACCCGGTGGACTTGGTTTAGATAAAAAATGACGGTTTTGACCCGAAAAGTCATGAAAACTCATTTGTTACCCTAGTCGACAGGTTTGACCCATATTGACCCGGTGGACTCGATTTTGATAAAAAATGACAGTTTTGACCGAAAATGACGGTTTTGACCTGAAATGTCATGAAAATTCATTGTTTTTACCCTGGTCGACGTGGTTTGACCTGTATTGACCCGGTGGACTTGGTTTTGATAAAAAATGACGGTTTTGACCGAAAATGACGGTTTTGACCCGAAACGTCATGAAAACTCATTTTTTACCCTGGTCGACATGGTTTGACCCGTATTGACCCGATGAAATCGGTTTTTATGGAAAGATGCGGTTGACTCGAGAAAAATATATTTTGAATTTTAAACTTTTTTCTTAATTTTGTTGGATTTTTATGAATAATAATAGAAATAAAATAACATTCAAGAAAATCTTAGTGAATCAACAATTGGGTTACAACAGTTGCCCCCTCTTTACAATGCTCACGGTGCAAAGACATTGAAAAATTCATTTTCTTTTGACTTTGCATAGTAAGTTTTGTAAAGAAAAACGATGGAGATGTTGAAAAATACACATATTTTTTAGTTGGTCTATTCCTCTAGGCGACCTGCCCAAGTGAAAAACATGAAAGTGTTTTCAGCAATGGTTTTGTGAAATACATCAAAGTGATTTCAACAATGGTTTTGTGAAATACATGAAAGTGATTTCAATAATGGTCTTATTTTTCAGGTGACCAACCTGTTTGTGAAATACATGAAAGTGATTTCAACATTAATTTTTGTGAAATACATGAAAGTGATTTCAACATTGGTCTTATTTTCCAGGTGACCAACCTGTTTGTGAAATACATGAAAGTGATTTCAGCATCAATTTCAAGGTTAATGAAAACTTCTAAAGGAAGTCATACTTGCACGGTTGAGATCTGATTTGTAAATCGATCTCAAAGATGATGTAAGCTTCTCAAGAAAGTCTTATATGTACGGCTGAGATGTGATTTGCAAATCAATCTCAAAGATGATGAAAGCTTCTGAAGAAAGTCTTATATGTACGGCTGAGATATGATTTGCAAATAGATCTCAAAGATTATGAAAGCCTCTTAAGAAAGTCTTATATGTACGGCTGAGATCTGATTTGCAAATCGATCTCAAAGATGATGAAAGCTTCTTAAGAAAGTCTTATATGTACAACTAATATTTGAGCTTCTATTGAAAATGATGGTAGGAGCAAATTCCTTATAAATCACGCATTTTCAATACTTTTAAAGTTCTGAACTTTTGAAGTTTTAACCATGTCTTCCTCTTTTTCCAATGCTAATCCAAACCTTGTTCCTGCGGCAGAGCCTGTAGTTTGGCGTACTACCTTTGAAGTGAATGGTCGTCCAGTTACAATAGAGGATATTGTAATGGACAATGAAGATATTGTTGTAGCCATGGCTAGAGACATGACCCTTCCTCGTGATGAAATAATGCTAGCAGCCAGAACCAATATTGAAGTAGTGAATTAGTCACTTGCTCTCAGTATCAGAGCTACTTCGTCTTTGGTGAACATTGCGGAGCGTCTTCATGCCAGAAGACTTGAGTTGAATACTTAAATTCCTAATCTCCATCATCAGATTGAGAATTTAAGGAATAGACTCCGTGATGAAAGACGTCACAGAAATGACTTGGAGAGGAGAAACCAAGAGCTCAATGCGCGTGTTGACTTTTGGAGGGACTATGTTAACACACGACACCTCGAGTTCGAGGAAGATATGGAGTGCATGCATAAGCAATTTGAGGAATTTCGAGTAATGATTGATCCTCAAGATGAAAATATCCCTAATCGTCCTCGCAGTGTTTGATGTTTGTACTTGTAAACCCTTTTCCCATGAATAAAAATCCATCTTTCTCGTCTTCATTCATGAATTTTGCTTTTATGGAATTGCCATATTTGATGTGATTTAGAAGAACTTCATTTCATCTGAGTCTCATTGGATCCCGTTAGGAATTTTGTTTCGTGAAATATTTGCAAAATAAATATGCAATGCTCGTGAAGTTAGATGATATGCAATGCATCTTACCTGTTTTTTGAAATATAGATCCCCATTCATCTTGTTTGAGGATCTTGATTTTTAGTGAGCTCTTTTGATTCACGCATCCTTCAAATCTACTCAAGCCGACCCATGTTGTTTATTTTTCTAAGATAAGCTTTGTTTGAGTTTCCCAACAGTCACTGCACTTTTCTCTATTGGTAACTTCACTGAGAGCATTAGCTTTTCCCTGGCCCGACATTATTCTATTGGCAACATTCCCATTATTGAGGATTCTTTAACCAAATCATATGGTCAATATATAAGGATTATCCCGCTTCACCTGGGATTTCATATACATATCTCTTACCGAAGATGTATCAGTTATCCTGTTGTGTAACTGATCATATTGTGAGAGTCAACAATCTCCTTTCATAGATACTGCAAATCATATTATTTCAGTTCTCATGCTGGAAGAAGTCTACAGTTTTATCATGTGTATTTTCCACTAGGGAAGCAAATTTTTTTGTGCCATTAAGGATCTGGTAACTGCTTCTCTGCCCCCTGGGAGAATTAACTGTCTTATTTCATTTCCTCATTTGCTCTTGTTGTCATTAGAATCTCTAATTTTCTAACGGTGCCTCGTAGTGTGTCATATATTCATTTTTCTTACGAAGAAAACCTTTTTCCAAAACTGATTTTTCAAAAGATCTGTTTTATTCTCGAAAGCTGAAACTCTCAATGTCTGTTTATAACAATGTTCAGACAACTCTAGGGCTTTATGTCAAATCTCTTAGTAAAAGTAATCTAAGATGAAGGTAAGTGATGAGATGACCTTCTGCTTTGGCTTTCAAAGTGTTCAAGCGATTGCTTGAAGGTATTTTGAGAGAAAAGAAACAATTTGTCTTTTAGATTTATAAACACTCGTTTTAACAGCATGAATAATAACGAGTAATTATTTGTTACGCCATGACTCTTTATGGAAAAGTCTCTTATATTTTGAGAACATCGTTTATTGATCCAGGTTGCTTACTTGATTAGAAAGGACTTCAAAGACACGTAATATATTTTATGGCTCAAGGCTATAAAAGAAAGAGTATTCTATAAGCTCAAAAAAGTGTTTAAGGGCTTATAAACTATAGATCACTATTATCTTATCTTGGCATTTTCTTTTGCTACATTGACAACAAAAATGATACTAAATATTCCAAATGAGGAACTTCTGTTTTCTTTTATTACTCTCATATTTGTCAGGAATTCTCTCAATTGTTTGGAATTTTATTAAATTCTTTGTTGTCAGACTTTCTTTATAAGCTCACATGCCTTCAAGACAATTTCCTTAATCATATTTCTCTTTTTGCCCCCTAGTGTAGGGTGTGATCTTAGTTAAGGTTCTTGTGAAAGAAAAAGCTTTAAATAGACTCAGCTTAAATTGGGACTGCAAAGGATAATTTTAAAGAAAGTGAAAGGAATATCAAAGATGGCCTTTCCTCATTTCAAGTAAGATCAGTTAAAACCAATAAACTTTGTCCACATCCAGCGTAATGCTTTGGATTTGAAAGATACCACATTTTACGAGTCCATGACAAACTAATGTACTACCAACCATTATTCATGCTGATAAAATGTGGATCCAAGACATAATTTGAGTGATAGTTGTTTCAATTACATGTTTTTGACTTGTTTGGTCATCTCTTTCAAGGGAATTGTTCTGAATATTATTCCAAACAAATCATTGATTTATTTCATTGAAATCACAAAAAGAATGGATTCTCCTATAAAAAAAGTTTGAAAGATCAAATTGTTGAGCCATTGAGATCATGCATGGGTTTTTTGGTGAGGTATATGCAAAGAGAATTTCCTGGCCAAAGCTTCATTGATTTGATTGGATGGAACACATCATACATAATACTTTTTCATATAATCAGAGTTCACAGGCCTAGGTAAATCATCGCCATCCATCCTAGTTAACAACAGAGCCCCTACGGAGAATGCTTTCTTCACTTCATATGGGCCTTTATAGTTTGGTGCCCACTTGCTTCGGTCTTCACTTGGTAATGGTAAGATTTTTCTTAGTACAAGATCCCCTTCTTTGAATTCTCTTGGTCGAACTTTCCGGTCATATGCTTTGGCCATCCTTCTTTGGTATAGCTGGTGATGACAAATTGCAGCCAACCTCTTCTCATTTATCATGTTTAGCTGCTCATATCTCACTTTAGCCCATTCAACTTCTTCTAGTTTAGATTCTATTAGTACTCTCAAAGATGTAATTTCTACTTCCAAAGGCATCACTGCCTCCATCCCAAATACTAATGATTAAGGTGTAGCTCCAATAGATGTTCTTACTGCTGTACAATATGCAAGCAGAGCAAAGGGAAGCATCTCATGCCAATCCTTATAAGTGACTACCATCTTCTGGATAATCTTCTTGATATTCTTGTTTGCAGCTTCGACATCACCATTCATCTTTGGTCTGTAAGGAGACGAGTTTGAATGTTTAATTTTCCACTTCACACACAATTCTGTGATTATTTTTCCATTAAAATTTTAGGCGTTGTCGGTCACTATCTTCTCAGGTGAACCGTACCAACATATCAAATCTTTCTCAATGAAGCACTTGACAACCTTTTGAGTTACATGAGCATAAGAGCTGGCCTCCACCCACTTTGTGAAGTAATCATTGGCTACTAAGATAAATTGATGCCTATTGCTGGCCTTTGGGTTGATTGGACCAATTACATCTATTCCCCACATTGCAAATGGCTATGGTGATGTCATATTAAACAGAGGAGCTGGAGGTGCATTTATCTTATCACTATACAGTTGACATTTATGGCATCTTCTGACATAATCGATGCAATCTTTCTCCATGGTCATCCAGAAGTACCCAGATCGTTGCATTTGTCTAGCCATCATGTGCCCACTTGCATGAGTTGCACAAATTCCTTCATGAATTTATTGCAATGCTACCTTAGCTTCGATTTAATCTAGACATCTTAGTAAAGTTCCATTGAATGATCTTTTATATAGAATTTCTCCATCCAGGTAAAATTACATGGCTAACCTTCTTAAGGTCTTCATATCTGCTTTAGATGCCCTCAAGGGATATTCTGGATATTGGAAAACCGCTTGATGTCATAAAACCATGGGTTCCCATCTATTTATCCTTCAATTGAACAATAATGAGCTGGAAAATTTTTTATTTCAATGCAGATTGGTTGTACCCTGATTCCATAATCAGTTTTGGCCATAGAAGCTAAGGTTGCAAAAGCATCAGCAAACTGGCTTTTGTCTCTTTCTATATAGGTAAAATCTATCTCATCAAAGCCCTCAGTCAGTTTTGAGAGATATTGTTGATATGAGATCAATTTTTCTTCTTTGGTCTGCCATTCGCCTTTCACTTGACAGATTATTAACATTGAATCCCCATATACATCAAGCTTCTTTATTTTCATTTCTAAAGCAGCTTTTAACCCAAGGATACAAGCCTCATATTCAGCAGTATTGTTAGTACATTCAAATTGTAGTTTGATTGAGATGGGATATTGCTTCTTGTCAGGTGAGATTATCACAGGCCCTGCTTCATTGCCAGATACATTCATTGCCCCATCAAAATACATAATCCACCAATCATTCTTCTCTTTGTCTTCTTCTACTATCAACACATCCTCATCCGGGAAGTCAAATTTCAAAGGCTCATAATCTTTGATAGCATTATCTGCTAAATGATCATCAATTACACTTCCTTTTATGGATTTTATTGTCTTGTATACAATGTCATACTCGGCCAACATTACTTGCCACCTTGCTATTCGGCTTGACAAGTAAGGTTTCTCAAAAATGTATTTAAGAGGATCCATTTTTGAGATCAACCAGGTGGTATAATACAACATATATTGTCGAAAACACTTTGTGCTCCATACAAGAGCACAACATAGCTTCTCAATCATAGTATATCTAGATTCACAATCGGTAAACTTCTTACTCAGATAATAGATAACTTGCTCCTTTCTTCCAAACTCATCATGTTGTCCCAACACACAACCCATTGTTTCCTCAGTTATTGTCAAACACAAGATCAAAGGTCTTCCAGGCACAGATGGCACTAACAAAGGTGAATTCTGTAAGTATTGCTTTATTTTATCAAAAGCTTCTTGACAATCTTTGTCCCAAGTACCAAGATTCTTTTTCTGAAGTAATCGGAAAATTGGCTCACATGTTGTTGTTAAATGAGATATGAATCGCGCGATGTAATTCAGACGTCCCAAGAAACCTCTTACTTCTTTTTCAGTTTTAGGAGTTGTCATCGCCTGAATTGCTTTCACTTTATCAGGATCGACCTCTATTCCTTTATTGCTTATCACAAACCCTAGCAACTTTCCAGACTTCACCCCAAATGAGCATTTTGCAGGATTCAATTTCAACTGATACTTCCTTAGTTTATCAAATAATTTTCTTAGAATCTGAACGTGATCTTCTTCATTCTTAAACTTGGCAATCATGTCATCCACATACACTTCAATCTCTTTATGTATCATATCATGAAAAAGTGTCACCATTGCCCTTTGATATGTGGCTCCAGCATTCTTTAACCCGAATGGCATCACTTTGTAGCAAAATGTTCCCCATGGTGTGACAAAAGTGGTCTTTTCTTTATCTTCTTCAGCCATTTTAATCTGGTTATACCCGGAGAATCCATCCATGAAGGAATAAGTTGAGCTTCTAGCAGCATTGTCTACCAAGATGTCTATGTGAGGCAAAGGAAAATTATCCCTTGGACTAGCTTTGTTTAGATCCCTGAAGTCCACAGATACTCTAATTTTGTCATCCTTCTTTGGCACCACCACTATGTTCGATACCCATTGAGGGTATTTAATAACTTCTAGAAAACCGGCATCCCACTGCTTCTCTATCTCTGCCTTGACCTTGAGTAGAATATCTGGGCAAGTTCTTCTTAATTTCTGCTTAACAAGTTTACATCCTTCTATCAAAGGCACTCTGTGTACTACAATATCAATGTCTAAACCAAGCATATCTACATAAGACCAGGCAAACACATCCATATACTCTTGTAGTAATGAGGTTAAAATGCATCTTTCTTCTGTAGTAATCAGAGTTCCAATCTTTAGCTCCCTTTTATCTTGCTCGGTGCCTATATTTATCACCTCTAATTCTTCTTTTGCAGGTTTTTAAGCATGCTCAGACTGTTCTACTCGTCTAGTAAACTCTTTCCTATAATCTTCATTCCATTCCTCTTCGTTCATTGCAATTACATCCTTATCAAAGTTTGGCCATTCATTTTCAATGCAATATGTTTGTGGATTTATGGAGGATTCGCTTTCAGAATTCCTGAAAGCGGAAGGTGTTTTTAGTGTAAATGCGTATCTTGTAGCCAAACAAAACAAAAGAAGATAACAATTGTTGAAGAAAATGCATGATCTCAATAATATTTTAAAAGTTGACTCAATAATTATGAAAAGACCTTATGTTGACATCTTGAGTCAAGATTTCCAACTAGGTACAAAAGCAAACTACAAAAAAAGCACATAAAGCACATAAAAGCAAATATAAGCAGACGCTTATTCATTACTTCTTGAAAACAACTAGGGCTTCTTCAATCTCCCAATTATGGAATACTTCATCAATCGAAAGCTTTCGCACAAAGGCGTTGGTTGGAGCCTCTTCTAGAGAGTAGACAGTTAACTGAGGTAACAGTTCATCTTCTTTTTCTGTTTTTGGCTCGTCATTAGAATTCCAGCCTTTTCCTTCACCTTCCTCTACATTGTTGATATCCATGAAAGCAAGTTTCTGTCCCAAGACTTCTGTCATGTTTTCAGGTTTCATTATATATGCTGACTTTGGGAAATAAATATGGATGGGTGGGATTACAATGTCTTCTTCTTCTGGCTTTCTTCCTTCCATTCTGGCCAACCTTCTTTCTTGCTTAATCCTAGCAGCTCTCTGGTGATCATCTTTCTTAGGCTTAAAGCCAAGCCCAAACCTCTGATCAGCAGCCTTAATTTTCATTATGTTGACTCTCTTAAGATTTCCAACAATTGGATCGTTCTGGAATGGTAGCCCATGTTTCAAAAAGCACTTAGCTATCATTCTGGCAGTATCAAAAATCATTGGTCTTCTTAACACCGTATTCTCTGGTACCCATTCAGTGTTCACAATCTCGAAGGTATGGAGATTTCCATCTTTGCAATCTTTTGCTTCAATATAAGGGACTGACACATTCCTTATCATGGACAAGGTTTCTTTTGCCTTAACTTTCACTAGAGTACCATTGATAATGTACTTCAAACATGGTATAGAGATGATGTCACAGCCTCAGCGGCGTGTATCCATGGCCTTCCTAATAACATGTTATACGAAGGATGGATATCCATCACTTGTAAGGTTATCAAAAACATCTGAGGCCCTATAAATAATTCAATGTCAATGGTCCCTATCACCTGTCTAGGGGAACCATCATATGCTCTAGCTGTCATCGTGCTTGGTCTCATATGGGTAGCATCAATTGACATCTCACCTAGCATATGCCTTGGTAGCACATTCAACGCTGAACCATTATCCACAAGCACTTTGCCGATCAAACAGTTTTTATATTTCACGGTGATGTACAAAGGCTTGTTATACCCAGTCCCTTTCGGGTCTAGCTCATCTTCTGTGAAGTATAAGTAATTATAGGCTTGAATTCTTCCCACAAAATGTTCCATTGTATCTTGAGTAATATCCTGTGGCACATATGCTTCATTCAACACCTTTTGCAATGCTTTACGGTGTAACTCAGAACTTAAGATAAGTGACATTAAAGAAATTCTAGCAGGAGTTTTCTTCAACTGATCTACCACACTATACTCACTATGCTTCATCAACTTCAGAAATTCATTAGACTCATCTTCACTTATAGGTTTGTTCACTTCCATACCTTTAAAAGCATCAACTATCTCTTTTCCTTTAGCTTTCCTCTACCTCTCTAATTCTTCTAGTGTAAAACACCAACCACTTCGAGTTAAACCGTCGATTTCAATGTGAAAGATAGGAGTAGGATTCTTAATGTTGAAAGAATACCCATAATTGTAAGGCATTGTGCCATAATTTCCACTATTTGTGCATATAGGCTTAGTCAGGATTAGTTTTGGTGGACCACCCATAGTTGGTTGGAGTCTACAAACTTCCATTTTTGTCTCTTGATGGCCTATCATCCCAACTTCACTGCTCTCTGTTTCACTCCCTATCCTTATCATGCCGAAAGTCAGCATCCTTTTCACTTCTTGGTGAAATTCTTCACAATCATCAATGTGATGTCCCACCTTGCAATGAAACTTACAGTAGTTATTTCCATTCATCATTGGTTCAAACTCAGATAAATATCCAGACTGTACTAGCATACCATACAGTCTTTCCATGGAAACCTTTAAAACTCTTTCCTTCTTACCCTCCACTCCTATAGCACTCACCCCTCCACTGCTTGCAGCATGATTGGGCAAAAGGTTGGACTTCACATTCGATGCATCATCAAAAGTTATCCATCCAGCTTTTATCAATTGCAGAAGCTTATTTTTAAATGCATTACAGCTTTCAATGTTATGCCCAACAACACCAGCATGATACTCACATTTCAGATCTGGCTTATACCAATTTGGGTATGGAGGTTGCAGTGGGGTTAAGGGAACAGGGGCTACTTGCCCAATACTCAACAACTTTGAGTACATTTCTCCCAAGGGAAGTGGTAATGGTGGCAATCGTTCTTGGGTTCTTCAAAAATTCCTTCTTGGAGGATTAATAATCTGGTTACTTTGTTGGTCATTTGGTTGGTTTTGTTGGTTGGTAAGGAAAGGTTTAGTGAAGTTTACACTTGCAACTTGTTGGGTGGGTATTTGGTAGTTATAATGATGGTAATTTTTTTCTTACCCTTATACACTCCTTTCACGTTGTTCACATCGGAATCCTTCTTTTTCCCAGTAAAGCCTTTCTTCTCAGTAGGCTCTAACATTCTCCCCATTCTTATTGCTTGTTCTATTCTCTCAGCGATAGTTACAACATCATAGAAATATTGAGCCGGACTACCCACCAGGTGTTCAAAGTAAGGAGATTTAAAAGTGTTTGAAAATAGAGTGACCATTTCTTTTTCTAACAAAGAGGGTTGCACATGAGATGCTTTTTCACACCATCTCAAAGTTTATTCTCTTACAGTCTCTTTGTTGCCTTTCTCCATGACTAACAAGCTTGACCTATCTGGGGCTACCTCCATGTTGAATTTATACTGCTCCACAAAGGCTTTTACCAAATCTTTCCACTTTCTGATCTTAGTATTATCTAGCCTTGTATACCAGCTTAGTGCCAATCCAAAAAGACTGTCTTGAAAGAAATGGATGAGAAGTTTTTCATCATTCACTACTTCTGCCATCTTATTGCAGTAAGATTTAAGATGAGTGACTGGGCATTCAGTTCCAGTACTTGATGAATTCTGGTAGCCTAAATTCTTTGGGTACAGCTACATTTGGAACTAAACACATTTCTACAGCATGAACAGGATCATATAAGTTTGCCCCTTCGACCGCCTTCAATCTTTCTTCCAGAGCGATCAATTTATCATAATCGACGTATTTAGAGAATTTTATCCTATGTGGGTCATCAGTTGCCAGGTTTACAGTAACTGGCACTTGTGCTGGTGGAACATTGGTAGTGAACTGCTGTTCAAATGAAGAGGGATTTGCCCCTAAATTTTGAGACGTGAATACAAAAGGAGCTGCTGGCATAGATACAGATGGAGTTGCAACTGCCGGCTGAGTAGAGGTATCCTCCCCAAACTTGGATACTAGGGCCTGCTCGAGTAAACTTGTAAGTCGTGTAATATCATTTTTCATGTTCTCCAACTCTCTTTGATAATGAGCCTCTAGATGGGCTCTTTCTTCGTTCTCCATTATTTTCCTTCGTAGTCGAGTGTAATGAATTTTATGGTCTTTTGGGGGACCTATATTTCAACCTGAATGAATGCAAGTAAACTAAATGAAATGCACAAATGGATGCAAAATGCCATATGGTTTATGTATGCTTGTTATTTGTTTCAAGTTTTCCTTTAACTTATGACGAGGAACAGACCAAATCAGATTCTCTTAAGAAAGTTCTCACTGAGGACTCCAAACCTACAAAAACTTGAACCGATTTAAGGGAGAAATTTGATGCCATAAATCAGAATCAAAATAAGCATTTCTCATGATGAAATTGTCTTTCATTATTTTACAATATTAAAATCACAACAAGTCAATCTTTCCAAAGCCTTGAACCGTCATATGCTGAGATCTCATTAATTCCATCTCTGATCAACCCAACAAACTGAAAGAATTCATTTCTAGTCATTGGCTTACCATCTGCTATTTGTTGGGCTATGCCTTTTAATCCTAAAGCATAATTCTTGGCATCATCTGCTTGTACATGATAGTGCATAGCTTCAGAAACCCAACATTCTGCTTCTCTTTCTGCATTTTCTTTTTCTGATGATAAGGTTTGCTCAATAGAAAGCAAATGGTCCACCTGTTCATCTAAATTGGCAATTATTATATCTTGATTTCAGCACTGGTCCTGAAGTGATTCATTTGTCTCTTCCAACTTCAATACCATTTCTTCAACTTTTGATGCTCTTCCAACCCATCTCTTTATGCTAACATCTTGCCTCTTCTTATCTTCTGATAAAAGTACATATTTTTCTTGTAATTGCTGGAACTTAAGTTGTTGATGTTGTAGTTGAGCTGACAAGTCATCCTTTTCTTGTTTTGTGATAGCCAAAGCGTTTTCTTGAGTGATTAGATTAGATTCTAACTTTCTTTTTTTAGCCCCTAACTCTTCCACTTCAGCATTCAAACTTAGGTTATAAGATTCTTGTTGGGCGCGGACTTCTTTGTATATGTCTTTAGCAGACTGAATCAAAGACCTGGGTGGCCCTTCAAAAGGAGGAACTTTGTACGCTTTCCCTCTTTTCTTTGCCATATTGGATATCCTTCAGTTGTTTTTCCTTCTACTCTCTTAGCAGAAGTAACCCTACCAGGATGTTTCCATGCTTTCTTCACTGACTCTAATAATTTCTTCGAGGTCTTGAAATGTTCATAAAATGTTGCCAGTTCGGTAGTCCTTGGAATAAATTGCTCAAATCCATATTGTCGTAAAACCATGTTGCGACAATAACTAATACAGTAGCGGGCTCCTATCAACGAAACCCATGGATACTCACCACAGTATGCCAGATAAGATTTGAAGTAAGAGTATCGACTCCTCCAATGAAACTGAGATTTACTTAGGTTTCGAAACATTGATTCCCATGTGGTTCTTCCTACTTCATGCAAATGTTTTTCAGCAAAATTCTCCAGCTTAGAATAAAGATGCCATGGGGTACCAATCAAACCTGAAATCTTCCCCTCAATCATATGACTCACATTCCAGACAAACAACAACTACAAGCAACATCTTAAACGACCCCTTCCAGCTTTTCTACAATAATTCAAGGATGAGAAGGTTGCTGCCAATATTGCTGTAGCAGGGTTAATTTTAAGGGTCACCACATTTTTAAATACATTAAGAGCCTCAAAATCGATCATTCCCTTGACAGATGGGAAAAGAACCAAACCATATATGCTTAAGGCCAAAATTCTCAATTGAATTTCATTGCTTTCATTATATAGTCTACTCTTGAATATGGCTTCTAGTACATTCCAAAACCAACCCTGGCTATTTCCTCGTTTAGTAGCATGTGATTCTCCTAGTTGATAGTCTATCTAAGTAATCCAAGCAAAATTAGAAGGTGCATGCTCTATATATGTGTAAAAGTACACCTTTTCTGACTTGGGACAATCTAACAAGGAATCATACTCCTTGATAGTAGGAGTCATATCCACGGTATCAAAAGTGAAGCACCGATATTCTGGATCCTAGAACCCTATCATGGCTTGAAAGCAAGCATGTTGGACCCTAATTTTCAGTAAATGTGATAGATCCCCATATTGTTTCTGAAAACTGATTTGATCATGAGAGGATAACTTTTCCCAGCAATCTAGCAACTATCCTGTACCAAGTGGCCTGTCATCTAATTTAACATGCTCTTGCAACTGAGACTCAAATTCTGATGGCAAACAATCCCCTTCATCATGTTGGTTCAATTCTGATCTGGTCAAAAATTCCTCAATAGTAATGGGTTTTTCCATCTTACACTTCCTATAAGGATCGATGGAGATTTAATGAGAATATGAAATGTATATGAACATGTATGTTAATGCATTGACATTTGTTTGTGTCCTAAAAGGTATATCCTAATTGATAGGATCTAGCTCATAAGATTTGGCTCAGTTTAGTCTAATCTTAAAGATTTTCTTTGGTTCTTAGATTGCCCGAATTACCTATGGAGTAATCGGCCTCTTAACCTTAAACAACATGAGTATGAGAGAAAAACTCCACAATACTAGTTGCATAGGGTGAGTTGCAATCTAAGCGAAAGTTCAAATGAGCATCAGTGGACATAAGTCACACTTGCCACTTGAATCTTTCTTTTCTACTCGTAAAAGGACGAGCTCGGGTCCAGAGCTTTTATGGGTTCACCGTGAAGTGTGTGAATACACAAATAAATAACATGCATGCATGTGCAATCTGAAAAAATTGAAATGATTTACAATAGATATCACATAAAATAAATAGTGCAAATAAAAAAAATGCTCAAAAAATAAATAGCAATAAGAAAGAACAAATGAAAAACAAACATAAGCAGTTGGTTCAACCCTAAGTCCCTAGCGGAGTCGTCATTCTGTCGATACACGACGTCGGGCGACGGCTCCACTTTTTGCTTATTTAACAAAAAAGATTTTTTTTTCGATTGGGGGAAATGAAGATTTTATTGGAGTCGTCATCTAGTAATATGAGGGAACTAGAAATCCCAAGTTAGACATTGGTCCCAGAGATTCGGGTACTGGGTTAGTTATTATTAAGGGAAGGTAGACACTACCCTTAAAACATCCTTTCAAGAGAAATGTTACCCTTACTTGTGTGCTTTTATATTTGATTCAAATGATATTACCTTTTGAGCTTATTTGCAATTTGTTTCGTTTAAAAATGGTTAACGTCGATCCCTAAAAATAGAAGACACGTCAAACAAATGACATCAGTCCCTAAAAATAGGAGACTCGTCTAAAATATCAACGTTTAATCCTAAAAAGGAGATTTACGTCTGTGTTAACAAAAATAAATAATGGACATAATCCATATTTGGTATAAATACCCTTGACATCGGTCCTTTTCTGTAAAAAGAGACATGTCGACAAACAACGTTCGTAGGAGACGCGTCAAAAAAATGAATGACATCAGTTCCTAAAAATAGGTGACTTGTTTAAAATATTGACGTTTAACCCTAAAAAGGAGAAGTACGTCTAAGTTACCAAAAAGAAATTATGGACATAATCCATATTTGATATTTAAAACTTTTGACATTAATCCTTTTCTGTAAAAAGAGACGTGTCGACAAACAATATTCATTTATAAAAACAAAAATTATTTTGATATCGTTGAGAAATAGGTATAACCATACTTGAGAATTGGGCTTTGGACCTACAAACGATGACATGATAAGACAGGTGTTGGACCCGCGTCGTTATTCATTTTATATTTATTTTTGGTTTTTTGTTTTACAACATGCATTATTATTTATAAAAATCCAAAAAAATTAAGAAAAAAGCTTAAAATTCAAAATATATTTTTCTCAAGTCAACCGCATCTTTCCATAAAAATCGATTTCACCGGGTCAATACGGGTCAAACCATGTCGACCAGGGTAAAACATACGGTTTTCATGATGTTTCGGGTCAAAACCGTCATTTTTTATTATTTTGTTTTACAAAAATTGGGTTACAACAGTTACATTAGTGGACATAAGTCACACTTGCCCCTGGAATATCCCGGTTTAATACCTGATTTCTCAACATCTGGCGAGACTACTAGTGCTTAGATTCGTTAAGATTGGTCTTCATCAATTTCCACTCTACACCTCTAATTGTCCACATGATTGAGTGTCTAGAGTGTCCCAATTTTTCCTTCATTCATGGAAATTAAAATCTCCCCACTTAGCAGTTTAGCACATGTAATTGGGTAAACATGTGTGACTTCTTCTTCATCTTCATCGACCACTATGATAACCTTCAGATGCCTCCTAATCAGGCAATCTCTCTTAATAATTCACCACCATCACTTTCAGTCTTAATATTAATGATCAAATCGTATCATTGCATCCAGAACAATCAAATTAGCTGGAAACAAGTCTGAAATCATCCAAATCGCATTTCAGACGACTAAGATTTGATCACAACAATTTTGGCCTAAAGAACAGCCTAGATTCAATCTCAGATCCGGTTGCATGTAGGATTAGCCACACTAGATCGAATCCCTCGGCTCGGCTCAACACAACTAGGCTATGGGGTTGATGACGTGGCAGGTGGGTCCCACTGTGGTGACATGTTAGATGACTAGTCGTTGACATGGCATGCCAACTGTGCATGCTCACGCCATGATGATGCCATCCTTATCCAAGTCAGTCAAATAGATCCGGTTATCTGATATTCGGGTCGGGTCAGCCCATCCGGGCGAAAAAGACACGTGGTGCAAGTAACTAGATAGAAATAATATGATCAATTTCTCCAAAATTGTGTTATTTTTAGTGGGAATATTGTGACTTGGTTGACCCTGTAACTAAGTTGTGGGCTGCAAGTAACTAGATAGAAATAATATGATCAATTCAAATAAATTATTTGATCAATTTCACAATTACAAAAATAAAATTTTCTGAGAATTACAAAACCTTGTTCATCAAATCTCAGATCATGCAGCTAGCAATCAAAGAACATTAAGAAAGCAATTGGTGTCATCTTTATCCTTTCCACTTCACAATGATGCATCATCAACCAAAGTGAGTGAATGATATAGTTTCCCAGGGCTGGCTAAAGATGACTAATTACAGCTGATTTTGTTGGCAAAATTACTACAAGCGAGATGGATATGAATTAACTGGGAAGTAAGAAACTACAATGGGAGCTCCTGATGATGTTGATTTGCCCTTTGACTTCTCTGATTTGGGCGCTTTTACTTCTGGAACTGAAACATTGTCATTGGAGACTCGTGAGAAAAAAGAGGGAACAAAACAGCAGAAAATTGCTGAGAACTTAGCCATTGTGGCTTTGTATTGCTTGCTTGACGTTTCTTTCTCCGTAAAGAGAGGCACTTGGTGTTTTTTTCTTTAGCTTAACAATTAGGAATTGCTAGTGACAGGGCAACGAGAGGGGAACAGCAAACTTTGAGAAGGCACGTTGCAAGCTAAGTTGATGAATTGGAACGCAAAAGAATTGTCTATTTATAATGAGATAAAAATGAAGCGTGTGAGAGAAGTTTATGCTTTACTTGCAAAGAAAGGAAAACCAATTTTCAGTGGCTGCTTTGGCCACAATGACTATCAGTGGCTGCTTTGGCCACAGTGACTAGTGACACTTATAAGGGGAAGATTATTATATTTCGAGCTTGCAGAGAAAGTAAGATCTTGATATATATCTACTAATAATTTAATGTGTCCTGCGTCTATATTACAAAAGCCAGGGAACAGTCCAAACTTTTTTTTTTTCCAAACTTATTTTATACAATGGTTGTTGTGTCCCTTCGGCTTTTGAAACAATGGTAGATAATTAATCGTTACCTATGCCTTTTTTGATCGTTGATATTTGAGCATATATTTGCTTTCAAATTGCGTGTCAGAAAGAGATGTTTATTTGCTTGGAGCATTTTCTGTTATCCAGCTGAGTCTTGTTTTATTGACAAAGTCCAATTGATCATTTTCTAATTGAACGTGTTTTATGATGCACTTGTCACTTTCTAATTCCCAGATGTAAGCACTTACATTATAGACATGAGATCATATATTAATACAACAATTTAATGGGTGAATGATTTGAGAGGTGGACTCCATAAATTATACTCTTACTTCGGGACAAAATTATATATGATTTTGTATTCATCCTTTGTTTTCTTTACAGGATAAGCAATTCTTGCAATACCTGGTGAGGCAGGGGTGCGGGCGCTACTATATCATTTGGCGACAAGAGAGGCTTTTGTCGTGTTTTCTGTTGTTATTTATTTTTGGATTTTCACGTAAAAAATGAGAAAATATAAAAAAATATAGATAAAAAAAATATTAAGATGAAATCCAAAAATAATATGAGTGAAAAAAAGATGCTGAAATGCCGAAAAAAACCAAAATTAGTTGAGGAGATTCAAAAATACAAAAGGTTTAAATTTGACAGTGTATTGTTGACTGATGTGAGCTCTGTTGACAAAGAAAATTCAATTTTGAAAAAACTTTATTTAAAATCAGATGTTTATAGACTCAATTAAATTTTATATAAGGTTTAATTGAATTTATGGAGGGTTTGATTGCAAGAAAAATTGATTTTTAAGTCAATTTAAACTTTTATTAAAAGAAATTAAAGTTTTGGGGTCCAATTATAATTTTGAAGTGTTGATTTGATCAAATTAGGGGCTTAATTACATAATTATTGAAGTTTGATGGCCAATTAGGGACTTAATTGAAACAATACAAAACCAAGGACCAAACCGGAAAAGGCCCTAAAATCAAGAGATCCAATTACAAGTTTTCCGGGGGGCTTGATTACAAAATTGCAAAAAACTTCAATGACCAAATCAGAAGTATCATTTGAGTTTTGAAACGGCGCCATTTCCTTGAACACTATTCATTGTCTCCCTCGGAAGCCGTTTTAGCAGTAAAAGCCGAGATACGTTTTTTTTCAGCAAATGCGCTAAATTGCTTCAGTTAGGGGGCACAGTTTAAGGCTGTGATCCCTTTATCCGTAACCATCTTTCTGCAATAAAAGCATGCATCCTCTGGCTATAAAAGCCAGAGGAGAGACAGACATAAGGGAGAAAGGAAAAAGGAGAGGTGAGAGTGAGGAGAAAAACAGGAGGAGAGAACGGGGAGAACAGAGGAGGAGAGAACGTGAAAAAAAACAGAAAAAACAGAGAGGAGCCGGGAGGAAGAAAGAAGAAAACAGAAGGGGAACGCGACAGAGAAAAGAAAATAAAAAACAGAGATGAGCTGGGAAGAGAGGAGGCACAGAGTGAGCAGTACATGAGATAGAGAAAAGAGCACTAAAAAAGAAAAAAAAACAGAGAAGAGTACCAGAAGAGATTCAGGGACGACAGACCGGAACAGAGGAAGAAGTAAGAAAAGAAACAGAGAGAAGGAGAGAATCAGACGCAGAGAGAGGAAAAGAGACGGACACGAGGAGAAGACAGAACGGAAGGGAAGACAGACGCAGGGAGTGGCATCATAGCTTCTTCCTAGAATCTCAGCGACAAGCTCAGGAGGGATTTCTCCCAGCAGCGGCTGTGAACCAGGTAAGCTTTTCATTCCTTCTCCTTCCGTTTATAATTGCGCAAACACTGTGCAGGTGCAGCTTAATTACACCGTGACTGTAGCAGGCGTGTGTGAATTGTTCACGCACGACTTGCGGGTAGAAATCAGCTGGGTCTAGTAAAAAATAAAATTAAAAATTATTTTTTAAAAAATACTACATTTTGATCAATACTGGTTTGTATTTTTATCGTAAAGATATAAATCCAGTATTAAAATACCCAATTTTTGCAAGACATGAAAAAAATATATATATATTTTATTTTTATACATACAATCAAGTCTCTCAAAAATAAATAAAAATTCATATTGTATTTGAATACAATAAAGAAAATTTCAAAAAATGTGTATGAACATTTATTTTGGCTTTAATAACTAGTTTATTGAAGTCACGAGAACTAGGTCAATATTTTAAAATTTTCAAAAAAAATTATTTTGTTTTTCTTTAATATATGAGGTTACGACCTTATATGTAATATGTATTCTAGATATTAAATTCTTTTTTTGATGTTATAATAGTTAGGTTTTACCTAATAAGATAAAGATCTCCTTACTAAGGAGAACTTTTCTTAAATCACATATAGACCAACAACTAGAAAACACGACAGGACCTTAGATTTTATCAGACAATAAAATAATGCAGCCTACTTTACATGGGATATATTTGGGGTGCTAATACCTTTCATTTACGCAACTAGTCCTTGTACTTGATCTCTATGACAAGTTAGGGTTCCTAGTGACCAAAATACTAGGTAACAACTTTCATTCCAATTTTTCCACTGTAGTTTCTCTAACTATTGGCTTAAAGTAGGCATCCTCAGTTGTCAAATCTGCATAAGAAGTTTGCCTGAGTTTGCTTGTTTAGGCCGGCACGGGCACGGGCACGGGCACCGTCTCGTTGCCATTCAGACTAAAATATTCACTTGGAGTTGTATAGAAACTACAGGGGATCATTTGCGTGCACATTTTGTTAGATTTGATGAAGAAATGAAGCATTAAATGCACGTGAAAAGTAGCTACTTGGGCAGCATTCTCGGGGAAAACAATGAACAGTGACCAGACAACGCGTCGTCTGGTTGAATTAGAAAGTGTTATTAATTTTCAATTTAGTCCTTTAGCTTTCAATTTGTTTTAATTGAACCCCTAATTGACCCTAAACTTTTGATTTAATGCAATTAGGCCCTTATGGAACTTCAACTTCAGCTCCGTATTTACGCGCCTTTTGCAAAATGATCCTTGATCTTGGATTTATGCAATTGAACCCCTAATTGACAATCAAACTTTCAAATCCTTCAATCTCACCCTCGATGTTTTGTCAGTTGAGTCCCTATAGTTTGCCACCTGTTGCAAGATGGTCATTGACTGTGAATTTTATCAATTTAACCCCTAATTGACCCCAAAATTTTAATTTTCTTGCAATTTGACCCTTGATTTCAATCAATTAACTTGGTAAAAATTAAATTTGATCTATTAAAATTCCAATCTTCTCAATTAAGCCCAAATTAGACTCCTAAACTTAATTTTTCACCAATTAAGCCCCAAATAAAATTAATTTGACCCATTTAAAGTATAATTAAGTCATTGCACTTAATTAAATCCTTCAATTGAACCCAAATTAATTGTTAAACATAATTAAAATTTAATTTGGCTCATGATTCAATCAAATCGGCCTATTAAAAATTTAATTATGTTCTTGAACTTATTTTTTTGCAAATTCGTTCAATAATCATTCAATTTGACCTTGAATTTGCATTTTTTCCATTTTTTGCTATAATGGGGTACAATTAGGCCTTAAATTTCCTTAAATTTCCATTCAAAATTGCAACTTCATTCCCGATGTTGCCAACCTTAATTAGTTTTATTTTTTATTTTTATAAAAAAAAGTGAATTAAGAATAACCCAGAATTGGGTTATAACACTTAGCTATTGAAACAAATAAAATAACATATCCATAAAAATAAAAAAAAATCAGAACTGCACAGCCTATCGCCATATGCTAAGTTGCATAAACAATCACATGGCCCTTCTTCTTCTTCTTGGAATGGAATTTCCTACAAGCGAGAGAGATATGAGTTCATGGTGGGGAAGTAAGAAACTACGATCAGAGCACCTGAAGTTGGTAGTGGGAATGTACTTCTTTTATTTAAATCAAACTATTCTTAAATTAAAAGTCTGTAGCTTTATATTTATACGTTTGAAGTTATCAACTCGATCATATAAAATTATCAAAAATAGAGGTCAATCGACCGAATGACATGCCACTAACACATTTTTTTAAGTTTGAACAACGTGTTGTTTAGATCTTTTGATTTGGGATTGGACAATTTCAATTGAGCCCCTATTCTTACAATTTATTTTAGTTCCATCTATAATTGCCTTCAAACTTTTAATTTCATGGAATTTCACTTCCGCTAAACTTAATTGTCAGCCCTTAAGTTGGCCTCATTTTTCTTTTTGATCCTTGGTTCTAAATTTTTGTATTTTGACCCTCAATTGACCACCAAACTTTTAATTTCTTTAATTTAGCCCTTGATTTGGTCAATCTCAGCTCCTATATTTACATCTCTTTTTTCCAGTTTGGATGGTTTTGGATTTCTTCAATCAAATCCCTAATTACCCTTCAAACTTCAATATTTATGCAATTAAGCTCTTAATTTGACCAATTAACTCCTAAAAATTGAAATTCAACCTCCAAACTTCAATTTCTTCCAATTAAAGCCTAAATTGATTTTAAAAATTATTTTTTCTTGTAATTTTCTATTTGAGTCCTTAAACATTCAATTTTGAATTTTTCTCCTCAAAATGAATTTTCTTTGCTATTATAAGCTGTCAAAGTTTTCAATTTTATATCTAATTTTTTTCCAACAATTTTTTATTTTTTTTTTGTACTTTCTCTTTTTATTTTTTTATAATTGTTTTGTTTTTATGAGGCCCTAAAAATAGATAACAACAAAAACCTTTAAGGATATGTAAGACAAAATGGGGTCTAGAGCCTAATTTTTATTATCCTTATATGTTCAATACCTATTCTTTTAAGAACCTTGATGAAATCTTTCTTTTTAGGAATAAACTTCATTTTTTATATGTTTTCTTTTTTAAAAAGAGATTGATGTTATGATTTTAAAATCAAATATGGGTTGCATCTATTTTTAGCAATTTCAATGAAGATTTCGTTTTAGGAATTAATTAACGTCATTTTTTTTTTAGTTTTCTATTTTAGAGATTGATGTTATTTTTTTGACGTGTTTCTAATTTTTAGAAACCGACATCAAGCTTCAAAATAAATAGCGAATAATAGAAACTAACACCAACCTTATAAATAAATTCCAAATAAACTTAGAATATTATAACATGGAATAAATTTAGAAAAACACAAGTAATAGTAACCTTTTATCTAAAAGGATGTGTTAGGGGTGATCTCTATCTTCTCTTTAAATATAACTAACTTAGTTCCTAAATTTATAGAATCAGTGTAAATATTAGGATTTTTAATTTCTTTATATTACTAAATGGTAACTCTAATTCTCTCATTTTTGGTATATTTTCCAAAACGGATCCAAATTTTGAGCCGTTGTGATGTCCATCGAGGAGCTATAAAAAGCACAAACTTGATTCAAGTAAACAAGGATTACTAAAGTAACCATTCAATTCAAAGACTGACAACAAAATTAGTCTCAGTTGAGAATAATTAGGAGGCTTAACCTAATAGTTAGCCAACCCTTTCTATATATATGAGTAGGGCAATATACAATAGTAAAGGTGGAGATTACCGCATAAGAATATGACTATAATATTTCCTATATAGTTACATTCTATAATACGTCCCCTTAAGCTGAGGGTGGAGGATCAACCCGAAGCTTGAATCTAAAAGCAGTAAACGAAGAAGTAGGAAGTGGCTTAGTGAAGACATTGGCAAGTTGATCTTGAGAGGAAATAAAACGAATCTGAATCTCCTTCTTCGCAACTCTATCTCGGACAAAATAATAATCAATCTTAATATGTTTTGTGCGAGCATTGGATGGTCTGTTACACATTCAACTTTAGTAATTTACAAAAATAGCTATAAAATACCTAAAATTGAAATGTTATTATTTGAAAGGCCATACGCCTGAATCATCTCTCTATATTCTTGATCTATTATGAATGTCAAAAACATTAATTAGCAAGGTTTGTTGAACTGTGTGATTTTTTGAATTGAGACTATTATAGAATGTAACTATATAGGAAATATTGTAGTCATATTCTTATGTGGTAATCTCCACCTTTACTATTGTATATTGCGCTACTCATATATATAGAAAGGGTTGGCTAACTATTAGGTTAAGCCTCCTAATTATTCTTAATTTGGTATCAGAGCAGAGGCGAAGAGGATGAACCGACAACCATGGAGTGAAAGGAATTCTTGTGCGGAAACTCAAGGGTAAGGAGATGGCTATGAAGATCTGCATATGATAGTGGTTCGGCCTTGGTTATGAGGCTAGTTACCAAGTCTTTGAACTCACCGCGAAGGCCACGAAACACATAGAGATTGAAATCTTCAAGAGACATTGGGCAACCAACAACAGCCAATTCGTCAAATAACGATTTGGCTTGCTGCATATACATACTAACTTATGCATCACCTTGCCGAAGGTCTTGAAAGGAGCCATGTAGTTGCATGATCCGGGAATTAGATGGAGAGGCAAGTGCCTTCTCAAGCGTGCGTCAAACACAATATGAAGTAGAACAATCTACTACAAGATGCAACACATTCACAGAGAGAGAGGAGAGTAGAGCACTCAAAATAAGTTGATCTTGTTGCTTCCAACGAAGAGAAGAAGGGCTGATGGCAGAGGAAGAACCAGCCGAAGCATCAATCATATGAGATGGAGGACACGGCAAGGAGCAATCAACAAAGTGAAAAACACCTTGATCAAGGAGATATGGCTTCATCTGCATTCTCCAATAGAGATAGTTTGTGTTCGTAAGTTTCAACGACACAATTTGGTGGGTGTTTGATAGAGGAACCATTGTTGAAGTGTGTGTTCCCACGAGAGGCAAAGGAACGGCAAAATCATGAGAAGAAGAATCAGACACATGCTCTACATGTGGAAGTTGTTCTCGGCCAGCAGCAAGAGGATGGCTGGTCGGTGATGTTGCAGCACCGGTGGAAGGAGAGATGGCAACGGCGGCAGCAAGTTGCAAAGGGAGAAAAGAGTTTTGACGGCCGAAAGCTCTGATACCAAGTTGAGAATAATTAGGAGGCTTAACCTAATAGTTAGCCAACCCTTTCTATATATATGAGTAGGGCAATATACAATAGTAAAGGTGGAGATTACCACATAAGAATATGACTATAATATTTCCTATATAGTTACATTCTATAATAGTCTCAATTCAAAAAATCACACAGTTCAACAAACCTTGCTAATTAATGTTTTTGACATTCATAATAGATCAAGAATATGGAGAGATGATTCAGGCGTATGGCCTTTCAAACAATAACATTTCAATTTAAGGTATTTTATAGCTATTTTTGTAAATTACTAAAGTTGAATGCGTAGCAGACCATCCAAAAGGCCTGCCAAATTTAACAGCAACAAAACATCAAAGGAAATCAGACGTGAAAGTCTGGTATATCTGCAGAGATGACAAGTTTACTATAAAATCATGCAGTACTCTGATTGATAGATTGACGTTTAATAGAACTTGCTCATTTAAATCAAGCATTTGGAACAAAGCAGCTCCACCACAAAATGAAACTTTTATATTGCCGGTAGTTCAAAACAGACAATGTACAAGATCATTTATGTCCAGTCGACGTCTATCATTGGAACAATCCTTCTGTGCTTTCTGTGCAGCTGAATTAGAATCATCAGATCATATATTACTTCAGAGCAACTTTGCGTAGAAAAAATGGAAAAAATATCTTTCATTTTGGGTGTCCTTTGATGCGTTCCAAAATGAGTTGATGAGTTGATGAGTTGCTGTTTCAATGGCCAGCAATGGTTAATGGTAGATTTCAGAGGATAGCATGGAGACTTCTCTCATATGGTATTGCTTGGAGCATCTGGTTAACCATAAATAATTTGGTTTCAATGATATACAACTAGATTTAGAATCGTTCTTCTCTTTAACCGTCCTCTGGTTGTCTCCATGGTTAAAGAATTGTGAAGAATATTTCAATTACACAGGTAATGATCTCCTCAGAAATGCTGTTGGTATTTGTAAATGGACAAACAACAAAAGACGTGAGACTGGACTCCTGCATCTCTGACAAACTTTATTTTCACTAAGATGCAGACTTCTTTACAAGATAACACCTTCTCTATGTTTTCTTTCTGCAAATATTCTTACTTCTATAACAAACTGTCAACATGTAATTTTGATTTGCCCATGGCTACCATTGACTAATAATTAATACTATCGAAAAAAAAGAAAAAAAAAACAGCCACAGAACATAATTAAGATAATAGTACGGTAAGAGTATTTTACAGCCCTTTCAAATTAAAATACGAAGCATTTCAGTACTAGAACAACACGAGGCTGGAGCTCTTACATTGAGATTTAACTTGGTGGCATATCTAACCAAGTTTTTATTTAAACAATACAATAAAATACATCACACACTTAATTAGGAAAAATTCTTAGAATCGAGTTCACTGGATAAAAGCTATCCTAGTGATTATTTATTTATTTATAACTAATATATATATTAGCGGCCAAATACTTAATTTCTCGTCCATCAAGCTATATTCAATCGCTTGAAATATAATGGTACTGGATTAGCCGGTTGGTCCCCAAGGAATTCTGTAAACCAATGTGATGAGAACTTCGCTATTCTTGTCAAATTAGACGTACGGTTTATGTAGAACAAACCGAATCCTATGGTATATCCATCTGTAAATTCGAAATTGTCGGCAAATGACCATACAAAATAACCTTTGACTTGAACTCCATGATTTCTGCCAAAATTAGTTCAAATGTTAACAGTATGGTCTTGTAATAGCAGATTTTAAGTGCATGCTCACGGTAACTAAGATAACAAAGCAAGAAAAATAAAATCCAAAAGTGTAAACTCACTTGATAGATGCTAGAACATTCCTAAGATGAGTACAATGATATTCTACCCTTGGAAGATCCATCACGGTTCCATCATATAGTTCTACATCTGTCTTAACGACTTCACCGTAGCCTGAACAGACGAAAGAAATGGAATCAAGAATTGATGATGAGTTTGGCCATTACAACTTTGACTAGCTTCAATTAATTATAGAGCCAAAAGTTTTGTTTTTTCAAATACCATTTTCAGTGATGTAAATTACTGGATTATTGTATGTGTCTTTGATGTGATTCAACATATACTGCAACCCCTCTGGATAGATATACTGCCATGATACCCCAGCCTGCAATTTGTGATAAGAATATTTTTTAGTTTCAATTCTGTAAAAAAAAAAAAAAAAAAGAGTTTGAAAATTTGTATTATTTGCATACAAACCTGTGGGCCGATGGGTTTGTCATCTCGTTCTCCTGAAAAACATTAATGGGTAAAATTTAACCACCTTATTGGAAGATTTTTTTTGGATTAGATCCTCGTTTTTTTTGGCGAAAAATGTACAAATTAAACAAAATCTCTGTATTAAGTGATGGAAGTAATTAAGGGAAACCTTGGCAAGGGAAATAAACCTTCATTTCTTTTAGGAACATAGTTTGTAGAAATTAACGAATTAACCTGTGGCATACCTGTGATAATTATCCATGGCTACAATGATGTTTTTCGTCCCTTACAATAAGACTAAAACGAAAATATTCTTTCCTCTTTTTCCTCTTTCGTTCTCTTATATGTATATATATTATCATCACATTTTATGAGCATACCTGTAATAATGCAATTAGAATCTGTTTGATATCTACAAGGGTCTGGACTAGAAGAATTCGCATTTGCTGCATAATATGCAGTATAGTAATTCAATCCAACAAAGTCCAACGATCCTTTGAGATTTATAGAATCCAGTGGAGAGAATGTTGGTAGCCTATCATTAACTAGTTCCCGCATGCTGCTCGGATAGTCACCATATGTTATAGGGTTCAAGAACCTAGAAACGTGAAATGTTGGTAAAAAATCTACACATAATTATATTGAAATAGCTAATGAAGATAATTTAAGGCATACTTATTTATGTTTGGAGAAATACATACCAACCAAGCATGAAATCAAGAGATCTTTTGGCAGCATCACGATCTTCTTTACTGTTAGAGTACGGTTCAAACCAGCGGGCATTGAGTGTTACCCCAATCTTCCCATTTTGAGATGCCTGTATTTTTTCTTATGTATATCATTATTAAATTATATGCATTCCATAATATTCATTAATATTATATTATAATTGGATCCTTGTGTGTTTTATAGTTTTGTGAGTTAGTCCTTCTAGTTTTAAAAAGTCATAAGTTAGTTCATCGACAAGAGTTGGTTGCTGATTTCTTTTTCCAATCCCTTGAAATTGGAAACTTTATGAGAAATATGATCACTTTTTCTGGCAAAACTAGCACGGGGATTCAAAATAGGATTCAATTTTTAGCTTTTGAACTCAAGGGATTGACTAATTATATGGCTAAGATATTAGGGATTAAAAGATACTTTACACTGACCATTAAACAAGTGCAATTAGTCGATACCTGATACTTTTCCCAATATGTATGTACTGCTGCTGCATGGGAAAGGAGGAGATTATGGGCAACTATGTAAGGCTCCGTGGAAGAGTTCCCATTTATGCAGTACTTTTCATCCACCCACTTGGAACATCGGCCTGGTGCAAAGTGGCCTGAATCGTAGCCATCACCGGTGAACTTTTGTGGCTCATTCAAAGTAATCCAGTACTTCACTCGGTCACCAAATTCCTTGAAGCAAAGCTCAGCAAAATCTCGGAAGTCGCTCCTATAAATTAGACGAGCAAAATTTTCACAGTAACAATTTGATTCCCTAATTTTGCCCTTTGTGAATTATTCAAAAAGCTTGATATATGCATAATGATGGAGCACAGTATGTTATAAGCATGCTTGCTGACAACTTACACAATATTATCACTGAGAAAGCCACCGTACTTGTCTTCAAGTGCTTGAGGAACATCCCAATGAAAGAGAGTTGCATAAGGCTGTAAACCTGTGTTGTAGCATAAAACATGAGAAAAGGTCTAAGATAAGAACTTCTGAAATCAAGTTTTGCATTTCTTTTTTTTTACATGGCAAATTATTTCTTAGCAAACTATATATTTTGATGAATCAAGCAGCACGCATGACTTACAGCAAAAAAAATTATATTTCTAGGGAAAGGGAGAAGATTTAAACCTTTAGCTATAGTTGCATCGATTAGCTTGTTGTAAAACTCAATTCCATCTTTGTTCACTCCTGCCCTTATTTTCCCACCTGAAACATCACAAGATTTTTTTTAAGAATTGAAAGTAAAAATAAAATATCAACCACCAAATACTTACTGGGAATTACTCTGGACCAGGAGATCGAGAATCTGAAAGCGTCCATATTCATACCCTTCATTTCTTCAAGATCACTCTGTCACAAAATGTGCAAATTTGCATTCATTATTTGAAATTTGCATGCACATATGAGTTGATGAGTTATGAGTAATGAAAATGTATATATTTAATTTTAACAAATTTGAATTTTATGTAATAAATAAATTCCATTTTCATCAAATTCATACCTCGTAGCGATTGTAGAAATCAATTCCCGTGTCTCCGTTGCAGCCATCAGCTATCCTTTCTGAATGTTTTCATAAAAATCATTGATGCAACTGTACATTAGTCATTCATGCAAAGTATAATGGTTTATCTCTCTCAATTTTATTTATTATTTATTTAGTGTTTTAGATGGGATCCACCTCTGTGTTATCTTTTGGGCTTTTATATTTTTTTCTCCGGCCCAAGTTTTTTTCTATGTTTTTAAATCTTTTTGATCCGTGAAGCAATGCTTCAGAACATGCATGAATATGATATGAATCACCCCCATGACAATTCTAAAAATAAAAAAGATATAATACTTCGTTTCATAAATTAATAAAAAATTACCATAATTAATACAATAATAATCATATATGTGTAATCGATTGAAATATAAGAATATATAAAGTAATAAAGAAGAAAAATATGCGTCATTTTATATATATTGGATTTGAAATTATAAATTTAATTGAGATATAAAAATTAAATTTTCTTAATCACAATTGTTGTGATTACGAAATGATAAACTATAGTCTCATCTTTCCTCATGTAAATTTAATTATTGTTGCTTATCTCTCTTTTAATATATTATTTTATAATAGAATAAATATTTTTGGTGTCAATATAATTATATCATGATTTTAAAAAAATATATATTAAAAAATGAAAAATTAATTTTTTTATTTACCTTTTAATTAAAACTCCCTTGATATATATATGGTTACGATCCTTTAATCATAATGCTAATGTATTAATTAACATCAATTAAATAAAAATATAAATGTTGACAAATTAACCAGAAAATGATAGAGTAAAGCTATATTTGGTTAAATGTTTTGGTTTCTTAATTCCAAAAACTCAAAATTATATTTCTATAAATAGGTTTGAAAAGCTATAAACTTTGACCGCCAAAAGTATGTTGACCACATCCTGACGTACCAAGTCATATATCTCCATACATCGTGTCTTTCTTGCTTGCTTTTACACACACACACACACAACTGGATTTTTCTTTAATTGTTGGCTTTTCTTTAATGGTTGCTGAAAAGTTTAACAATTTTGAAGAGCACAATACGGGTGGTTCATTTTATTATTATAACTAATGGCATGTCTCACATTGCGAGGATGATACAAGTTTAGTTACATGATTATTCAGACAAAAGTAATTATTTAATAATTTAATTATATTATCATAGTCTTGTTGTTTGTTCTTGTAGGGATTATAATCATGTGTATTTTTAAAAAAAATTATTAATAGATTTCTCACCCTTAAAAAATCTTTAACCTAAATTTTAAATGATTTTTATAGCCTTTTTAAATTTCTTTTTATTGATTGAAATTGAATCTTTAACACTGTGTCAAGACCGAAGCAAACCTGCTTGTGCATATATATTCTTAGTTTCGATTCATTTCATTTTTCCCTTTCATAAATACTGTCTTAGTGGAAATAAGAAACAAAGGGAAAGGCCAACCTGGACTATTTACTGGCTCCCTTTCATAGTTTGAACATAATTTGTCAAATATCTTCCCTCTATTATAATCCAATAAATGTATAATAATAATAATAATAATAATAATAATACAAAACATAGTGTTAGCTTTCAAATTGAGATTCAATTAAAAAATGGAAGGACACCCGTAGCAATAATTGCCTGATGAAAGAGGCAAATGCTAAAGAGGGGGAGCACATGTAATAGAAATAATAAATTTTGAAAATTGATCCCTGAAATTCAAATGCTTTCTTTTTCTCTTTCTCCTTCATCTTTATCGTAACAACATGGGCACGCACATAGAAAATGAGAGAGAACTACCTGGGAAATCTTGAGTAAAAGTATCCCATATACTCGGACCTCTGCAACTTTTGTTTGCATGACCCTCGGTCTGCATACCATCACAAAGATTTGCATTATCAGAGGATTACGAATAATACACCAAAAATAAAATATCGTGTGTGCATGCGTTTATTTTTCCGTTTGCTGCTCTTCTCCATGTATTATTCTTGATTTACAAAAACTCTCGAGTTACAGCAAGAACAAATAAAAAAGAAATGTATACTGCATCATTAGGGAACTCTGGAAGCTAAGCGAAGGTTCATACCTGGTAAGCGGATGCCGCTGCCCCAAATATGAAATCCTCCGGAAAGGATTTACGAGAGAACCCGAATTTAAGATCAGTGATACAAGTCGTATCAAAGTCCTCTGTGATACCTCTTGGCATCTCTATGTGAGCAGAAGCAAACGAGAACATTAGGAAGAGCATTCCTAAAAGAAGCAAGCCAGTAGGAATAGCCATCAAGCTAGGTGGTAATGTGTATAATGTGCTTCGAGGGACTTATGGTTTCAATTGCCATGCTAACCCTCCCTTTTTATAGAGGCTTCAAGAGAGACGTAGGAGTGCAATGCAGGCATTCTCGACTGTTCGTGGCCCTAACTATTGATTTGGACGATAAATCCACAATTTCGACATGTTTTCTGACTTCAGATTATCCTTTGAATTTCATCTCTACTCTATATTTTTCAATCTTTTTAACTGTTTATGCTTCTTTTAAAATAGATTCTATAAATAGAACAATTAACTCACTGAGTGTCAATTTAATATTTTCATAATGTGTGTTTTAATCTTACAGTAAAAAATTGTTCGCTTTATCCCAATAGTAGAAAGACTTTTCTGCAAGGGAAGAAAAAATCTCTTGCAAAAATATTATGTAAAGGTGGAGTCAGGAATTTTTCCTGTACTGGGTTACTAAATAAATATATAAATATTTTTTAAGATTAATTATTAACTTATATATATAAATTTTTAAAGTTAATAGTCAAGTTTTAATTCAAATACATTATCCAAAATATTAAAAAATAAATTTAAAAGTACATAAAATTAAAGTGAAAGTAAAAATAAACTTATTATTAAAGTTAAATTATTCGATATTTTTTGAAATATAATTCATCTATAATCGAATATGAATCAATATTGTAATAACCATTTAACCGGGATAAAATAACAATCTCATGTTAATTAGAAAACAAAGTAATTAAATTTTTTCCCTTTCGTAATTCCTCCTTCCTTTATTTTATTTTTTCTTAGATTACTGTTTTATAAGTTGGACTTTGTAAGTTTACAAGGTTATTCTCTCAATTTTCTTATTTGTTTTTCTTGAATTTATTTTTTATATTTTTCCCTTACTTTTCTCTATTTCTCTCTCGCCTTTTCTTTTCTTTCTTTTCCTATTATGCTTCTACCTAGTCGTCAACATATAATAGAAAGGAAGAGCTGATTTGTTTTATTTTTTAATGAAAAATAACCATTTTACTCTTAATGAGTCATTTTGCTTTTATTTGACGGTTTTTTTTTCTTGTTAGTATTACCAAGCTTCATTCATCATAAACTTTTAACCAGATTTTATTCAATATATTTTAAGATCCCTCATAAAATTTCAGCTCAATCTAAAGGTCGGATTTAAAATTACATCCAATAACATAAAATTGATCAAATTGTGATTTTTCATCAAATTTTTAAATTTCTCAAAAAATTCTAAAATTTTAACTCGAGTTAAAGCATCATAGTAGAAGGCTCCACCTATATTTTTAGAATTTTTTGATAACTCAATCGAGAATTATAAATTATTTTTACATAAAATTAATCAAAAAATATTGATAAAATCTTAACCTGGGCTACAGCCCACCCAAGCCTTTAACATGTCTCCGTCCTTATATGCATGCATGCATGTATATGGGTCTTTTATGATCTCATATTCTAATTTTTTTGCATCCAAATTTCGAAACACGTAATCCAGAGGCCATTCAGAGTTCAGAATCGGAATTATATTAGTGTGGATTATGATAAAGTCTCATCTGTAAATGTTCTTAAGGATATATTCTCCTTGTCAATTTCATACGTTAAAAATTATAAAATATAAAATGCCAATATTAAAATTCTTATTAAAAAACATAGAAAGATAACCCATCTATTTAATAATGGGATGTGTAGCAATTAGCTCATAATTTTATAGATTACATCAACAAATAGAATCGATCTAAGGAAGTTATCAAAATAAGTAGTTTTATTCAAATTATTCATAATTTTTTTATCTCACTACGAAGACTAGAGCCAAGTTATAGGTGAAGTTTTATTAAAAAAAGGTACTTGGAAAGTACTTGGATTGAGTTTTTATTAGCACCCAAAATATTTGGATCAATTAAACTTTCCAAATTATATATGAAAGCCCTCAAAATTGCTTTGGATTTTTTCTGAATAAAAAAAGTACCAACTTTTACAATTTTTGTTATCTTCTCAAAATTGCATTGGATTTTTTCTGAATAAAAAAAATAGTACTTTTACAATTTTTGTTATCTTCTACATGATCTTAGGGTTTAAATGTGTGTATCCAGAAGCTGGCAGCTGCCTCCTCACGCAAGCCATGCTTGTTCCTTGGTACTTTAGAAGGCTACTTCTTTCTTTTTATTTAATTCTGCAACTCCCAATCGACGTGTCAACTGGTCCAAATCGGTGATATTTATTACATGCCACCACTGTTCACTCTAACCTAAAAGGCTTTCACAGGCGGCTTCTTTTCTTTTCTAGGTGTGGATCAACCTTCTCTTTCACATGATAATCGTCCGGACGGTTGAATAATATATTTGTTTTATTTTATTTATTTTAGGGTAAAATAATATTTTTAGTTTAATTTATGTATAATCTTTTTGTATTTAGATTAAAACAAATATTTTAGAATAAATAGATTAATGAGAATTTTAACCTCCTCTCTTATGTTCGTATTTCTTTTATGTTAATTTGGATTACTTTAACATAGTATTAGAGCTGATTTTATGAAAAGAGCATTAAAATATATTTTTTTGGAGTGATATTGGTTATGTTTCTTCTAATCTAGTATTTTATCTTTCCTTTATCTTTTGTAATTTGGTATTTATGTTCTGTTTCTGCAATTGTTTTAGTATTTTGGAGCAATCATATAACTACAAGAAGATATTTGTTTTGTTTCTGCGATATCTATTCAGTTTCTACAATTTGGTACTTTGTCTTTCGCTGCTTTTGCATTATGGTTTTCTTTGTTTGTTGATTATGACTACCGAAAAAGGTGATTCGCTTCAGTCTGTGAGTGTGAGGTTGGATGAAAACAATTATTTGTATTTGAGTTCTGTAATGAGAAATTTTCTTAAAGCTAAAAAGATGTGGGGATATGTTAGTGAAACTTATGTGATACCCAATAATACAGAGGAGGGGGATGTTGTTTTGATAGATACATGGAAAGCAAATAATGCAAAGATTATTACTTGGATCAACAATTTTGTTAAGCATTCCATAGGTAGTTGGCGAAGTATGAGACAGTAAAGGAGGTTCGGGATCATCTGCAAAGGTTATTCACGCAATCAAATTTTACAAAGCAATATCTAATAGAAAATGACATACGAGCTCTTCATTACAAGAATATGATTATTCAAGAGTTTTATTCTGCTATGAAAATCTTTGAGATCAATTAGCTCTCATAAAATCAACAGAATTAAAGGCATGTGGCATTTATATTGATAGTAGAGAGCAAAAACGATTAGTACAGTTTTTAACAACATTTCACAGTGATTTTGAATGACTTAGAGGTTCAATTATGCATTGTTCTCCACTGCCTTCTATTGACTCTGTTGTAAGTGAGCTATTGGCTGAAGAAATACGTCTTTAGTCTTATTCTGAAAAAGGAATGATATCTACTTTGAATCCCTCTATACCAGCAGTACCATCTAAGCCATTCTCTAATCATCAGAATAAGCCTTATACAAGGATTGCCTTCGACGAGTGTAGTTTCTGTAAGCATAAAGGTCAATGGAAGGCTCAATGTCCCAAGTTAAAATAGTAGAATCAAGCTTGGAAGCATGACAATCAGTCACAATCTAATGCTTATAGACCACATCAGGGTTATAAACCACCAAACCATAATACTGCAACAGTAGCTTCATCAAGCTCTATCAATGATCCTAGTACTCTGGCTGAGCAATTTCAGAAGTTTCTCTCTTTATAGTCATAAACAATGTCCGCTTTGCCTTTCATAGGCCAGTTGCCTCATAGTTCCTCAATTATGTCACATTCTAAATGGGTCTTAGATTCTGGTGCTTCACATCATATGTCTCCAGATTCTTCATCTTTTACCTCTTTGTCCCCTTCACCCTCCATTCTTGTTATGACTGCTGATGACACTCTTATGCCCTTAGCAGGTGTTGGTTATGTTGTTACACCTCACTTGTCTCTCTCTAATGTTTATTTTATTCCAAAACTAAAATTAAATCTTGCTTTTATTTGTCAATTATGTGATTTTGGTCATTATTTAGTCATTTTCCCTTCTTCTTTTTTTGTTGTGTACAGGATCTGCAGTTTTAGAAGTTGATTGGGACAGGCCATAGGGAGAATGGACTATATATTTTAAATGAGTTAAAAGTGCCAGTTACCACTGCGGCTACCACTACTATTGATTTTTCTTTTCATTTGAGTCCTTCATCTTCTAGTTTTTCTTTATGGCATTGTCGTTTAGGTCATGTTTGATCTTCTCGTTTGAGATTTTTGGCAACTACAAGAGCTTTAGGAAATTTACAAACCTATGATATTTCTAATTGTAGTGGGATATAAATTGGCAAATATTTCTGCTTTACCATTTAATTGAAGTATTTATGGTTTTGTTTTCCTATTTGACTTGGTTCATTCTGATATATAGGGACCTTCTCTTGTTGCCACAAAAGGAGGGTCTCGATATTATATTTCATTTATTGACGATCATACTCGTTATTGCTGGGTTTATTTAATGAAACATCATTCTGAATTCTTTGAGATATATACAAGCTTTTGAGCTCTTGTTAAAACTCAACATTTTGCTATAATCAGATGCTTTAGGTGTGATTTGTGTAGGGAATACACCAGTAATAAATTTTATCAATTGTTTCCCTAGATGAAATCATTCACCAAACTTCATGTATAAATACTCCTGAGCAAAATGGAGTTGCTGAAAGAAAACGTAGGCACATTATTGAAACCGTTTGTTCTCTTTTGTTGTCTACTTTTGTTTCTAGTGAGTTTTAGGGAGAAGTTGTCCTTACTACTGTAAGTTTGATTAATACAATTTCATCTTCTCATAATTCGGGTTTATCTACTTTTAAAAAGTTTTATGGTTATGTCCCTAATTATTCCTCATTTAGAGTTTTTGGTTGTACTTGCTCGTTCTTCATCCTTATATATAACGTAGTAAGATGTCCTCTCAATTTGCAACTTATGTCTTTCTGGGTTATGGTGAAGGTAAAAAGAGGTATCATGGTTTTGATCTAATAACTCAGAAACATTATGTGTCTCATCATGTTGTCTTTCTCGAGTATATACCTTTTTTTTCTATTCCATCCACTATTTATCGTCTAACTAAACCTGATCTTATTCATATAGATCCTTTTTTATAAGAATTCTAATAATTTATCATCTCACATTTTAAATACCTCAAATACTCCTCCCCTTGTTCAACCAATTTGTTCTCATCAATCTACAAGTACTAACACTTTACTCTCTGGCATACCTGAAGCTCCATTCTCATCTAGAGCCCCTTAAGCTTCATTTGGGATTGTGGATCCACATCTACGTCAATTCATACGCATTCGTAAGTCCACAAAATTACCAAATTTTTCTTATTCTTGTTATTCTTCATCATTTACTTCATTTTTAGCTTCTATTCATTATCTCTCTAAGCCTTTTTCCTATAAACAGACAATTCTTGATCCTATTTGACAGCAAGCTATGGACAACGAACTTTCTGCTCTATGTCGCACCCCAAAAAAAACATCAATCCTCAATTGCGGGTTCGACTGGCGAATTTTTTATTTATTTATTTTGGTTTGATTTGGTTCTTTGGAGTCGCCACCTAGCATTTTGGTCACTAGGAACCCTAACGGGTCTCAGAGATTGGGTACGGAGACTAGTTGCGTAAAGGGAAGGTATTAGCACCCCAAATACGCCCTACCTAAGGTAAGCTGCATTGTTTTATTGTCTGATAAAAAACTAAAGTGTTATTGTGTTTTCCTAGTGGTTGGTCTGTCTATGGTTCAAGAAAAATCCTCCTCGGTAAGAAGATCTTTATCTTATCGGGTAAAAAATCCTAACCGTTCTAATGTCCATACCAAAATTTTATTAATAATATTTAGAAATACGTTTTACGTATAAATTCGTAATCCCAAATACTAAAAGAAAACAAAAAGATTTTTTTAGAATTTTTTGAAATATTGGCCTAGTTCTCATGGCATGATTAAACTGGTTATTAAAGCCAAAATGCATGTTAATACATATATTGTTTTGAAAACTTTCTTTGTTGTGTGAAAATATGATGTTATAATATTTATATATATATATTGGAGAGACTAGGCCGTATTTTAAAACAAAAACAATTTTTTTGGAAAATATTTTTTTTTTTTTATGCTTTGACGAAATCGGGTATTTTAATACTGAGCTTGTATCCTTACGGTATAAAAATACAACCCAATATTAATCTGCTTTGATAAAAAATATGCATAAAAATCAACAACATTTTTAGGGAATTTTTAGAATTTTTTTTTGAAAGCAAAAACATTTTTTATTCTGAAAATCTTTGATGTTTTGACGAAAGCCGGGTATTTATAACACTGGTTTTATATCTTTACGGTATAAAAATACAAACCAAAATTAAACCACTTTGATAAAAATATGCAGAAAAATCAACAATATTTTTAGGGACTTTTTAGAAATTTTTTTTGAAAGCAAAAACATTTTTTATTCTAGAAATTTTTGATGTTTTGACGAAAACCGGGTATTTTAATACTGGATTTGTATCTTTACAGTATAAAAATACAAACCGATATTGACCAAAATACAGTAATAAAATTACAGAAAAATCATAAATTCTTTGAAATTTTTTTTTTGAATTTTTTTTTATTTTTTATATATATTTTTTAGGGCGGGGCCCACGTGGCTGGGCTGGGCCCAGCCGGGCCATGTGAACAGTGAATATGTCTGACGTGAACAGTAAATAGCAGTTCACTGTTTACGTGAATTATATTTAATACGAACAGTGAAGTAGCATTTTACTGTTCACGTGAATTATATTTGATGTGAACAGTGATTAGCATTTCACTGTTCAAGTGAATTATATTTCACTTGAACAGTAAAAATGCAGTGCATGCACAGCGACGAACGGGGTGCAAACCTGGTGGCAGAAACGATGCTGAAGTCGATGGCGAACACTCCCAGTGATGCTGGTGGCGGTGGACAGGAAGCTAATGGGGGCTCACGGTGGTTCTGACGGTGGCAATGGTTGGGAAGCTCGATGACAGCAGCTGCCTTCTCTTCTTCTTCTTCTCTGCGTTCCTCTTCAGCTCCCTTTTTTTTTTTTTTCTGTGTGCTGGGTTGGGCGCTATTTATAGAGCCAGTGGGCGTGGCTTCACCGTGGAGCCAAGGAGCGGGTCGGGGAGCGGTTGTCGGGGAGCGGCTGTCCAGTATTAAAATACCCGGTTTTCGTCAAAACATCAAAGATTTCTAGAATAAAAAATGTTTTTGCTTTCAAAAAAAATTTCTAAAAAGTCCCTAAAAATATTGTTGATTTTTCTGCATATTTTTATCAAAGTGGTTTAATTTTGGTTTGTATTTTTATACCGTAAAGATATAAAACCAGTGTTATAAATACCCGGCTTTCGTCAAAACATCAAAGATTTTCAGAATAAAAAATGTTTTTGCTTTCAAAAAAAAATTCTAAAAATTCCCTAAAAATGTTGTTGATTTTTATGCATATTTTTTATCAAAGCAGATTAATATTGGGTTGTATTTTTATACCGTAAGGATACAAGCTCAGTATTAAAATACCCGATTTCGTCAAAGCATAAAAAAAAAAAAATATTTTCCAAAAAAATTGTTTTTGTTTTAAAATACGGCCTAGTCTCTCCAATATATATATATAAATATTATAACATCATATTTTCACACAACAAAGAAAGTTTTCAAAACAATATATGTATTAACATGCATTTTGGCTTTAATAACCAGTTTATTCAAGCCATGAGAACTAGGCCAATATTTCAAAAAATTCTAAAAAAATCTTTTTGTTTTCTTTTAGTATTTGGGATTACGAATTTATACGTAAAACGTATTCCTAAATATTATTAATAAAATTTTGGTATGCACGTTAGAACGGTTAGGATTTTTTACCCGATAAGATAAAGATCTCCTTACCGAGGAGGATTTTTCTTGAACCATAGACAGACCAACCACTAGGAAAACACAATAACACTTTAGTTTTTTATCAGACAATAAACACAATGCAGCTTACCTTAGGTAGGGCGTATTTGGGGTGCTAATACCTTCCCTTTACGCAACTAGTCTCCGTACCCAATCTCTGAGACCCGTTAGGGTTCCTAGTGACCAAAATGCTAGGTGGCGACTCCAAAGAACCAAATCAAACCAAAATAAATAAATAAAAAATTCGTCAGTCGAACCCGCAATTGAGGATTGATGTTTTTTTTTGGGTGCGACACTCTACATAAGATTGATACTTTGGATTTGGTTCCTTTACCTTCTGGTAAGAGTGTTATTGGTTGTTATTGGGTATATTGAGTGATACAAAGCTAGGTTGGTTGCAAAAGGATACTCTCAATAGTATGGTATAGATTACAAGGAGACATTTGATGTTGTTGCAAAAATAACTACTATTCGCACTCTTGTTGTCGTAGCTTCGATTCATTAGTGGCATATCCCTCAACTTGATGTTAAAAATGCCTTATTGAATGGAGATCTTTAAGAAGAAGTTTATATGACACCTCTTCCTAGTGTTTCACATGACTCTGGGTATGTTTGTAAGCTTAAGAAAATATTATATGGTCTCAAACAAGCACATTATTCTTGGTTTGAGAAATTTTCTGTTGTGATCTTGTCTCTTTGATTTGTTTCTAGTAGTCATGATTCCTCATTTTATTCTTATATGTTGATGACATGATTATTACTAATGATGACATTTATGGTATTTTAGTTTTGAAGATAGAGTTGGCTAGACAATTTGAAATTAAGGATTTGGGTTATCTTTGATACTTCCTAGGTTACTTTCTTTCTCAATCTAAATATGTTGCAGATATTCTTGAGCGGGCTAGACTTATTGATAACAAGATTATAGATACTTCGATTGAAGTTAACATAAGGTATTCTTCTTCTTCTTCTGATGGTTTACCTTTTACAAATCCTACTTTATACCATACTATTGTTGGGAGCTTGGTATATCTCATCATTACTCGTCTAGATAATGCATATATTATTCATGTTGTTAGTCAATTTGTTGCTTCTCCTACTACTGTTCATTGGACAACTATTCGTTGTATTTTGCGATATCTTCGAGGTATAGTCTTTTCGGCCCCATTTGTTTGTTGGAAAGTAGTTTCCTTTTGTAAAGTGAATTCCCAGAAAGTGAATTATTTTTTTATGTTTGGTAGTGTAATGGAAAATAAAGTTGGACAACACTATCCAGTGTTTGGTTATGTCATGGAAACTGAGCTCAAAAATAACTTATTAATTTTTTATTTTTCTCAAGTATATTAAAATAATAAGGAACAAATCTTACAAATTAAAAAGTTGAATGTGAATGAAATTGAAAAAAAAATAATTTCATAAATTATCTCAAATAAAATAAATAATGATCAAAATAATAGAGATCAAATCTTAAAAAAAAAAAGATGAAGAAATTAAAATAATAATAATTAATATTTCATAAATTATTTCAAATAAAATCAGTAACAATTAAAAGAATGATAACCAAATTTGATAGATAAAAAATTTCAATAAAAAAATAATAAGGAAAAAGAACATAACAATTATAAAAATGAGTACCAAAGTTAATATAAAAATTAAATTTTAAGAGTTGAAATTGAAAAATAAATATTCAAAACAAAATATATATAGCAATCAAAAGTTTGAGGACCAAATTTGATATAATCAGCAAATAATATGACATTTTTAAATTTTTCACAACTTCCAGAAAGTGTTTTCCGCCCAAATTTTCCAGGAAAACACTTTCCTAGAAACCAAGCTAAATTTTTCTTTGACTAGAAAGTGTTTTTTGTTGACCAACTTTCCAAATGACAAACAAACACATGAAATTTTGGAAAGTGGTTTCCCGAAAACCACTTTCCGAGAAACAAACTGTCGCACCCCAAAAAAATCTGACGCGCGGCATCGGCTGGCGATTTTTCTCGTTGTTGTGTTTGCTTTGAATTCGTTCGTGGGAGTCGCCACCTAGTAATTTATTAAGGGCTACCAGGAAACCTGATGTACTGGTCTTGTCAGAGATTGCGGGTAAGGGACTGGTTGTGGTTAGGGAAGGTATTAGCACCCCTAACACACCCTACCTGAGGTAAGCTGCTTTGTATTCTGATGTGATTTGAAAATTTAAAATATTGATTAAATCTTAAGGCTTGAATAAATCAGTTATTAAATCCCCGAATATATGTAGAAACTTGTCCTCACATTTTCATGGAAAATACAACTTGATTTTATTTGTCCTTGAGATATTTAACCATATTTAAATTAACAATTAAATATTTTTTATCTTTTTGTTTTTATTTTTATAATTCAATAACATAAAATAAAAATACAAACACACACAACTTTCTTTTTATCATTTATTTTTTCTTTTCTTTTCTTTTCTTTTCCACATTTACAAAATATAAATTACAACAAAAACAAAAACAAAAACAACTAAACCAAATATTACATTAAAATTACAAAATAAACCCTAAAAAAAATAGAATCAGGAACAGTGCAGCACGGGAACAGTGTTCGCAGGCTTCTGGGTTTGAAAACAGTGGCGGCGCGTCTCTTCCACGCGCCACCGTCACTGGCGGCGCGTGGGTTCACGCGCCGCTGCAAAAATTCCACACAAACACAGGGGTCTTTAACAGCCTCATCCCCTCTTCCACCGGTGGTGACCTGCAAAGAAAAATCAAAGCACAAAGCCAGTTGATTTTAGTTATTTTTCAATCCCTGTTTTCGGATCTGCTTCTCCTCTGTTTTCTTCAAATCTACCGAATCTGAAACTGGGCGTTACACGCGCCGCCGATGACAGGTCAGGCATGTGGATGGCAGGATCGGCAACTTCCATCTTCCTCCTTCATTTCTACACCGGCGGTGTCGCCCACCGCAGCCACGGTTGGGAGATCGGCGCGCCTTTCAAGTCTCGGTTTCCTGCTCCCTTCTACTGTCCTTCGGTTGGTTTTCCTTCTGCGATGGCCGATCTGGTGGCTGGAGGGGTCTGCTTGTCCGCTGGAGGAAGCTGGTTGAAGGAACACCGAAGAAGATGCTGCTGAGGGAGGGGGTTCGGCGTTGATGGGTGAAGGAGCAGCCGCAGGGAAGAGGCTGAGGGGGTGGCTGCGTTCGGCTGAGGGAGGAGAAAATGGTGAAGGGGAAGGCTAAAAGAAATACAGCAAAAGGGGCGGTCGGTTGAGGGAGAAGAAAAATGAAAATCAGGGGATTGTGGGAGTAAAAAAATTTCAAAACAGGGGAAGGGGCTGGTTCGGTTTACAGGGGAAGGTGGCTGGTTCCAAGAGAAAGGGAGGGCTGCCGTGTGTGAGAGCTGGTAGTGAAAAAAAAAAATTCCAGCCGGGGGAAAAGGAGAAAATTCAACAGGGGCTGGGGATCGTGGGTCTCTGCCCACTGCTCTTGGGACCCGGCGAAAAATGGCTCCAACGTCTTCCCCCCCCCCCCCTCTTGCAAAGCTGGGAATCAGAAGAAATATGGGTTTTTTTCATTATGAGGAGGGCCACCATGTCGGCGGGAAACAAGGAAAAGAAGACCATGGGTGGGGGCTCAGTTCCTAATTTTTAGCTGAAAGAGAGAGATTAAATAATGGTCTTGGGCTAGGGGCAACGGCTAGTTTCGGGTGAAGAGAAAAAAAAATTCTTAGGTTGCCCCTCCTTCCAAAATTCAAAATTCCCTTAGGCAAAAAATATTGTTTCGGCCTCAAAATTGGTCCCTTAATTTTCTTTTTTTTTTGTAAAATTTGATTTTTCTTGTTTTTTTGTATTTGTATTTTTTTGAAAACGAGCAATATCAACGTCGACTCAAATACGGAAAATCAATGATTTTAAAAAATGACGCGTGAAAAGTCGAACGCGTTCGAAAGACCCTTAAAAATTTAAATTCTTTTTTAGACGACGTTGAAAATGCTAAAATTACGAAAATATATTAAAAACATATTTTTTTTGGATTTTCTTTGTTTTTCTCTATTTTTGGATTTTTTGAAAATATATCAAAAACATGGGCCAAAAATTGGGTAGCAACAGATGCCCCCTCTTTACAATGCTTACGAAGCAAAAATCCTCGATGTTTTGCATAGTAAGCTTTGTAAAGAAAAACTTGTCTTTCTGTTTGCTCAAAATCCACTTCATCTAAAAAACTTACTCTTTTTTTTTTTTTTTTTTTTTTTTGTCTCTCTTTTTTTTTATTATCCTGAGATCCCATCTGGCGACCTCCTTTAACCAACATCAAAGAATGTGTGTAACTCGGTCAAACTGAAATCCCATATAGAGATTCCCTCATTCAACTGGAACAAAAGAATGTGTAAAAAGCGGTCTTATTATAATGGGTGACCTACCCAAGGGGAAGAATGGCCTCATTCTTATGGGTGACCTACCCAGGTAAAAAAAGATGGAGAATGGTCTCGTTCTAATGGGTGACCTACCCAGAAAAAATGGTGGTCTCATTGTGATGGGTGACCTACCCAAGGAAAAAGGAAGAGTGGTCTCATTCTTTGGGTGACCTACCCAGGGGGAGGAATGGCCTCATTCTTATGGGTGACCTACCCAGGTAAAAAAAAAAAATGGAGAATGGTCTCATTCTTTGGGTGACCTACCCAGAAAAGATGATGGTCTCATTGTGATGGGTGACCTACCCAAGTGGAAAAAATGTGAAGTGTGGTCTCATTGTAATGGGTGACCTACCCAGATAGAAAAAAATATGATGAAGTGGTCTCGTTGTGATGGGCGACCTACCCAAATAGAAAGAATGTGAAGTGCGGTCTCATTGTAATGGGTGACCTACCCAGATGGAAAAAAAATATGATGAAGTGTGAAAAAAAATAGGACTTACCTGGCGAAGTCCTGAGGGGATGACAGAAGAAGGGCTGGAAAACTTGGTGCTTCCTGATAATTCCCGATCATAGGGTTTGAAAACTCGGTGTTTCCTGACTGCAAGGGTTGAAAACTCGAGGCTTCCCGGTTGCAAGTTTGATCTATTCATTTCTTTGGGATTTTCCTAATGGTAAGGTTTATCCCATCGTCCTTTTATTCCATGATCAAAACCGATTCTATTCATTTCTTTCCACCATCTTGCTGGACCTCATTAAGGATTTTCCTGTAACAATTCAAAAATATGTGCAAATGGTTGTTAGATGATATGCATGCATCCTTACCTGATTCGAAATATAGGTCCCCCCTCCTTGATGCTCTATCGTCATAGGGTGCCCTTGTTTGTATCCCAAAACTTTCTTTGTTCTTCCGATGCATTGGCTCATTCATATGCTAGCCATATATTATTCAGCTGTAAATGCAGTGCCCATCCCGGGCTGTCTTCGACAATTACTGCTCACATCGCTCATCAAGCTTGGCAATGCCCCCAAGTGTGGTGTTGCTTGATTCATCATGAAGAATTTTCTCTCTTGGATTCTTCTGAGAATTATCCTCTGATTGATTGTGCGCATCATGTCAACACCCCATCAAGATTGTTAATCAGTCATGAACTTGCCTTCGGTTGAAACACCATTCAAGTATTTATGGTCACCAGCCTTCATGGAACTGCCAAGTCATCCAGACATGGATCTCATGCTTTGCAGTAAACAGCTCATCATTGTAAGCGCGATGTATTTCTCCATGGATTCCTCTTAGCTTGTCAAATCAGATCGTGAAAATAACTGCTTTGGCATCATCAATGATGTTCATGTTATCACCCATATTCATGCGGTGAAGTGTGCATTTAAGCTTCGAAACAAATGGTCCCACATTCAGTCTTGGTGGGCGCATCCTTCCGGCATTCATGCACATGCAACTATGTGATAACATCGTTCAAAAATCATAACCATGTTGAAGATGATAAACCAAGATGAAGATATGAAAATATCCTTCTAGTGCAGCGTTGCTCATCAATTGCTACTGAAGTGCACTAGATCATGGAATGTCTTTGAACACCATTGCCCCTAATCGATCTGAGCATGCTCATTCTTCTGTCTATAAACAAATGGCTTTTGTGATTGCCAAGAATGACTTTGATGAACTTTGACGACTCATCATCTGATTCTTTCTTTGCCCCCAGCTGATCAGAAGGTTGTTTGTTTTTTCTTCTAAGGGTCCACTATATTGCCCCCAGGTGGTCAACGTTTCAAGGAGTGTCGAGAAATGTTGATGTCATTGTTGTCGAGGATTTTGCAAACTCAACTGATGTTCTTGTTTGAAAATCTTTCTTGTTCTGGAGTCAAATCTCACATTTCAACGATCATGTCTATTCAAGTCTAAATGTTGAAATGAAATCAGAGAGATGTCTGTTTTTGAAATTATTTTTTTTTTATTTTTTATTTTTTGAAATTCAAACTTCTTTGGTCAAAGACCCAACACACTATTCAAAGCAGTCCTTTGATTGTCTTGTATTTTGAAAACAGAAATGAACCGTTGAAGATTTAAAATGACTTTTTCATGGTTCTTTGTGTCCACTTTAAACTCTGATTTTGGGTATATCTTTTGATGTGATGAGGTGACATTTTTATGAATTTCAAAAAACAAGATGCTCAGGCTTTATCAAGAAAGGTTGTTTCTTTTCTTAGCATTTATTTTTATCAGCATGCATAATAACTAGTAGCTTAATTCATGAAGTCACGACCCTTATGGAAAAGCTCTTCAAGTTTTGAGATCGTCATTTATCGATTCAAATTGCTTGCTTGATTAAAAAGGGCTTTTAAAAGCATGTAATGCAGGCTATGGTTCATGGCTGTGAAAG